>VCJN01002784.1:0-19821 GCA_006384855.1 Tetraselmis striata
CATCCGGGAAGTCTTCCTTCCAAGTCCGGCGGAAAGTGTCGAACGATGCGAGCTTCACTTCGCTCTCGGTAGCCAAATCTACAAAGGGGCAGGGGCATGATAGGTCGGTATACAAATAAGGTCTCATAATGCGAGACAGAAAGTTCGGTCTAAGTGTCGAAATAATTTTATCGGTAGTGGGTGAATAATTCTATAATCAGCATGGCGAAACAAGTATGTCATCAGTGTGACGAAACGGTATGTCGGTAGTGGGACAAAACCGTCTCTCAGCAGTGGGACAAGACGTTCTCTCTGCAGTGGGACGATATCGGCTAATTATGTGGGACAAATACTTTTGTGGTCGGTGGGACGAAAACGGTATGCCATGAGCGGTGCGAAACGTTCGTCATCAGTGGGACGAAAATCGGTCCGGCGCGGTCGGTGGGACTAAACGTTTGCGATAGCGGGACAAACGGTTTGGTCATCAGCGGACAAAACGGTTTTGTCATCAGTGGGGACAAAACGGCAATGTCATCAGTGGGACGAAACGGTTTGTCATCAGAGGGACAAAACGATTTGTCATCAGCGGGACGAAACGGTTTATCATCAGTGGGACGAAACGGTCTGTCATCAGTGGGACGAAACGGTTTGTCCTCAGTGGGACGAAACGGTTTGTCATCAGTGGGACGAAACGGTTTGTCATCAGCGGGACGAAAAGGTTTGTCATCAGTGGGACGAAACGGTTTGTCATCAGTGGGACAAAACGGTATGTAATTAGCGGGACGAAACGGTCTGTCAGTGGACAAAACGGTTCTGTCGTCAGCGGGACAAAACCGTTTTGTCCTCAGTGGGACGAAACGGTTTGTCATCAGCGGGACGAAACGGTCTGTCATCAGTGGGACGAAACGGTTTGTCATCCGTGGGACGAAAAGGTATGTCATCAGTGGGACGAAACGGTTTGTCATCAGTGGGACGAAACGGTTGTCATCAGCGGGACGGAACGTTCTGTCATCAGTGGGAACGAACCGGTCTGTCCATCAGTGGGACGAAAACGGTCTGTCATCAGTGGGACAAAATGGGCCTCACCACGGAGAATGGCGTTGTCGTCCTCGGCCCACGACTTGTAGTAGTAGTAGACGCAAATCTTGGTCATCCGAGGTAGGTGCTTCTTGAAGGTCTCGCTGTTTCCGTCATGAAAAGGCATGATCTCGACGTGACCGAGGTCATCCGAGAAGAAGTGCTCGAGAAACATGCGCACATGCTCCCTCGGTCCGGTTTGTCTGCTCTCGTATTGCTTGCGCTGCCTGATGTACGTGGGTTCGTTATCCACCACCGACCGCTGGATCACGAGACGTCTGTGTTTCGAGACCTGATGCAAGACCTCCCACGCACGCCCACACGTGTAGATGGGGCCGCGATGATCGAAAGATCGCAAGTAGCCACCGTGATCGAACATGTAATCGAACTTGTCGGGTGCCGACTCGTAGCCACCCCTGAGAACCTGAGCGAGCCGGTCAAAGGAGCGGTTCTGATTGCCAGAGTATACGGTCAACGCACGGTCCAACACGGCATCAACGAGGGCCTCTCCGCACTGTGTGTATAGCTTGTGCACGCACTTGCGCGAACAGCATGGCGACTGCTCGCTAGCCTCCTTGGCGAGCATGAGGCGGATACAATCGCGAGAGGTGCGCTTGCGGATCAGAGACGAGACCTTGCCATTATCGCTTTCGGCGACCTCATCGGAGCCCTTGCCCCACGTGTACTTCCTTTTCTCATGCTCCTTACGATCACTCGCACGCGCGTCGCAATCACACAAGTACCCGCTGCGGCACGAACACGTCGGTAATGTAAGTGTAGTGTCCGACGCGCCGGATCCTGGCTGGAGAAGAGGCCATGCTTTCGACCGCCGCCATGCAGCGCGGGGGGAGTGGGGGGGGGGGGGGGGGTGAAGGACTGTGATCTGTGGTGAGGAAGAGTGACGGCCGATGACCGTTCTCGGACGGGCCGTTGACCGGGGGGCATAATATCCAGCTACGGGTCAAAATAATTGAGGACTCAAATACCGTATTATTTCGTGTTTCTTTCGTATGTCGGAAATAGTTCTATACTAGTAAGAACCCCCGAATCCAATGCAAGGAATATATCATCCCATGAAGGAATATTATTGCCACGCCACTGTACTCTCGTACCGTTATGACTCTCGAGTAGGGAATATTCTATCTTCCAGTAATAGTAATATATAGTCGCATTAGTTAGCCTTGTATATTCGTCGCGGTGCAAAATACATGAACCTGATGACGACGACGAGGTACACTATAGTGTGCGCACGCGCGCCGTTGGTCCAGCAGGGGTGAGAGCGGCGGCAGACAGAAACCACGTCATTTCCACCTCTCCCTCACCGCTTCCCACCAAGAAACCCGCTCATCTACCGCGTCAACCTACCTACCGCCAGAATGGCGCCGAAGAAGAACGAGCCTGCCAAGGACAAGGAAGACAAGGACGACGCCACCCCAGGTGAGTTGCGCGCGGGTACAGTAGCCGTCTGCCTGCTCGACGCGTGATACGGCCAGATCTAGCGAGTTTGGTTAGGGTTCACTGTAGAAGCGGTGTAATCTAGGACCACTCGAGGTGTAGGCAGACGAGTGGCAGCGTACAGTAGCCGCATGCCTGCTCGACGCGTGATGCGGCCAGATCTAGCGAGTTCGGTTAGGGTTCCATGTAGAAGCGGTGTAATCTAGGACCGCTCGAAGTGCAGGCAGACAAGTGGGAATAGAAACCCAAACGAGACGAGCGGCATCAGGGTCCTGCAGGGTAGTATTACGTCCCGTCGAGGCAGCTGCGGCAAGCAGTAAGGATGCTAATTGGTGGTAGGAGGGGGTGGGAGTGAAGAGCGGCCAGGGGGAACCTCTGCCTGTACTCCGCCGTAAGGAGTGGTTTAATATAAGTGTGAAGCGCAGTACTTACAGACATTACATTATAATACCGCAGTACATAATGTATTGAAAATAGTTTTGTCATCAGTGGGACGGAACGGTCTGTCATCATTGGGACGAAACGGTTTGTCATCAGTGGGACGAAACGGTTTGTCATCAGCGGGACGAAACGGTTTGTCATCAGCGGGACGAAACGTTCTGTCATCTGTGGGACAAAACGGTTTGTCATCAGTGGGACGAAACGGTCTGTCATCAGTGGGACGAAACGGTCTGTCATCAGTGGGACAAAACGGTTTGTCATCAGTGCGACGAACCGTTCTGTCATCAGTGGGACGAAACGGTTTGTCATCAGCGGGACGAAACGGTTTGTCATCAGTGGGACGAAACGGTTTGTCATCGGTGGGACAAAACGGTTTGTCATCAGCGGGACGGAACGTTCTGTCATCAGTGCGACGAAACGGTTTGTCATCAGCGGGACGAAACGGTTTGTCATCAGCGGGACGAAACGGTATGTAATCAGTGGGACGAAACGTTCTGTCATCAGTGGGACGAACCGGCTTGTCATCAGTGGGACGAAACGGTCTGTCATCGGTGGGACGAAACGGATTGTCATCAGTGGGACGAAACGGTTTGTCATCAGTGGGACGAAACGGTTTGTCATCAGTGGGACGAAACGGTTTGTCATCAGCGGGACGAAACGTTCTGTCATCTGTGGGACAAAACGGTTTGTCATCAGTGGGACGAAACGGTCTGTCATCAGTGGGACGAAACGGTCTGTCATCAGTGGGACAAAACGGTTTGTCATCAGTGCGACGAACCGTTCTGTCATCAGTGGGACGAAACGGTTTGTCATCAGTGGGACGAAACGGTATGTCATCAGTGGGACAAAACGGTTTGTCATCAGTGGGACGAAACGGTTTGTCATCAGCGGGACGAAACGGTTTGTCATCAGTGGGACGAAACGGTTTGTCATCAGTAGGACGAAACGGTTTGTCATCAGTGGGACGAAACGGTCTGTCATCAGTGGGACGAAACGGTCTGTAATTAGTGGGACGAAACGTTTTGTCATCAGTGGGACGAAACGGTCTGTCATCAGTAGGACGAATCGGTCTGGCATTAGTGGGACGAAACGGTTTGTCATTAGTGGGACGAACCGATCTGTCATCAGTGGGACGAACCGTTATGTCATCAGTGGTAAGAACCGTTCTGTCATCAGTGAGACGAAACGGTTTGTCATCAGTGGGGAGAAACGGTTTGTCATCAGTGGGACGAAACGGTTTGTCATCTGTGGGACGAAACGGTTTGTCATGAGTGGGACGAAACGGTTTGTCATCAGTGGGACGAAACGGTCTGTCATTAGTGGGACGAAACGTTTTGTCATCAGTGGGACGAAACGGCCTGTCATCAATGGGACGAAACGGTCTGTCATGAGTGGGAAGAATCGGTATGTCATCAGTGGGACGAAACGTTCTGTCATCAGTGGGACGAAACGGTATGTCATCAGTGGGACGAAACGGTCTGTCATCAGTGGGACGAAACGGTATGTCATCAGTGGGACGAAACGGATTGTCATTAGTGGGACGAAACGGTCTGTCATCAGTGGGACGAAACGGTTTGTCATTAGTGGGACGAATCGGTCTGTCATCAGTGGGACGAAACGGTTTGTCATCAGCGGGACGGAACGTTTTGTCATCAGGGGGACGAAACGGTATGTCATCAGTGGGACGAAACGGTTTGTCATCAGCGGGACGAAACGGTTTGTCATCAGCGGGACGAAACGGTTTGTCATCAATGGGACGAAACGTTTTGTCATCGGTGGGACGAACCGGTCTGTCATCAGTGGGACGAAACGGTCTGTCATCAGTGGGACGAATCGGTCTGTCATCAGTGGGACGAAATGGTTTGTCATTAGTGGGACGAACCGTTCTCTCATCAAAGGGACGAAACGGTTTGTCATCAGTGGGACGAAACGGTTTGTCATTAGTGGGACGAAACGGTATGTCATCAGTGGGACGAAACGGTCTGTCATCAGTGGGACGAAACGGTATGTCATCAGTGGGACGAAACGGTTTGTCATCAGTGGGACGAAACGGTCTGTCATGAGTGGGACGAACTGTTCTGTCATCAGTGGGACGAAACGGTCTGTCATCAATGGGACGAAACGGTTTGTCATTAGCGGGACGGAACGTTTTGTCATCAGGGGGACGGAACGGTATGTCATCAGTGGGACGAAACGGTCTGTCATCAGTGGGACGAAACGGTCTGTCATCAGTGGGACGAAACGTTGTGTCATCAGTGGGACGAAACGTTCTGTCATCAGTGGGACGAACCGTTCTGTCATTAGTGGGACGAAACGTTCTGTCATTAGTGGGACGAAACGGTATGTCATCAGTGGGACGAAACGGTATGTCATCAGTGGGACAAAACGGTTTGTCATCAGTGGGACGAACCGTTCTGTCATCAGTGGGACGAAACGGTTTGTCATCAGTGGGACGAAACGGTTTGTCATTAGTGGGACGAAACGGTCTGTCATCAGTGGGACGAAACGGTCTGTCATCAGTGGGACGAAACGGTATGTCATCAGTGGGACGAAACGGTTTGTCATCAGTGGGACGAAACGGTCTGTCATGAGTGGGACGAACCGTTCTGTCATCAGTGGGACGAAACGGTCTGTCATCAATGGGACGAAACGGTTTGTCATCAGTGGGACGAAACGTTTTGTCATCAGGGGGACGAAACGGTATGTCATCAGTGGGACGAAACGGTATGTCATCAGTGGGACGAAACGGTTTGTCATCAGCGGGACGAAACGGTTTGTCATCAGTGGGACGAAACGGTTTGTCATCAGTGGGACGAAACGGTTTGTCATCAGTGGGACGAAACGGTTTGTCATCAGTGGGACGAAACGGTATGTCATCAGTGGGACGAAACGGTTTGTCATCAGTGGGACGAAACGGTATGTCATCAGTGGGACGAAACGGTTTGTCATTTGTGGGACGAAACGGTTTGTCATCAGCGGGACGAAACGGTTTGTCATCAGCGGGACGAAACGGTTTGTCATCAATGGGACGAAACGGTATGTAATCAGTGGGACGAAACGGTCTGTCATCAGTGGGACGAAACGGTCGGTCATCAGTGGGACGAAACGGTTTGTCATCAGTGGGACGAAACGGTTTGTCATCAGTGGGACGAAACGTTCTGTCATCAGCGGGACGAAACCGTTTGTCATCAACGAGACGAAACGGTTTGTCATCAGTGGGACGAAACGGTTTATCATCAGCGGGCCGAAACGGTTTGTCATCAGTGGGACGAAACGGTATGTCATTAGTGAGGCGAAACGGTCTGTAATCAGTGGGACGAAACGTTTTGTCATCAGTGGGACGAAACGGTCTGTCATCAGTAGGACGAATCGGTCTGGCATCAGTGGGACGAAAGGGTTTGTCATTAGTGGGACGAACCGTTCTGTCATCAGTGGGACGAACCGTTATGTAATCAGTGGTACGAACCGTTCTGTCATCAGTGGGACGAAACGGTTTGTCATCAGTGGGACGAAACGGTTTGTCATCGGTGGGACGAAACGGTTTGTCATCAGTGAAACGAAACGGTTTGTCATCTGTGGGACGAAACGGTTTGTCATCAGTGGGACGAAACGATTTGTCATCAGTGGGACGAAACGGTCTGTCATTAGTGGGACGAACCGTTCTGTCATCAGTGGGACGAAACGGTCTGTCATCAATGGGACGAAACGGTCCGTCATGAGTGGGAAGAATAGGTATGTCATCAGTGGGACGAATCGTTCTGTCATCAGTGGGACGAAACGGTCTGTCATCAGTGGGACGAAACGGTCTGTCATCAGTGGGACGAAACGGTATGTCATCAGTGGGACGGAACGGTTTGTCATCAAAGGGACGAAACGGTTTGTCATCAGTGGGACGAAACGGTTTGCCATTAGTGGGACGAAACGGTCTGTCATTAGTGGGACGAAACGGTTTGTCATCAGTAGGACGAATCGGTCTGGCATCAGTGGGACGAAACGGTCTGTCATCAGTGAGACGAAACGGTATGTCATCAGTGGGAAGAAACGGTTTGTCATCAGTGGGACGAAACGGTTTGCCATTAGTGGGACGAAACGGTCTGTCATTAGTGGGACGAAACGGTTTGTCATCAGTAGGACGAATCGGTCTGGCATCAGTGGGACGAAACGGTCTGTCATCAGTGAGACGAAACGGTATGTCATCAGTGGGAAGAAACGGTTTGTCATCAGTGGGACGAAACGGTTTGTCATCAGTGGGACGAAACGGTTTGTCATTAGTGGGACGAAATGGTTTGTCATCAGCGGGACGAAACGGTTTGTCATCAGCGGGACGAAACGGTCGGTCATCAGTGGGACGAAACGGTCTGTCATCAGTGGGACGAAACGGTTTGTCATCAGTGGGACGAAACGGTCTGTCATCAGTGGGACGAAACGTTTTGTCATCAGTGGGACGAAACGTTTTGTCATCGGTGGGACGAAACGGTCTGTCATCAGTAGGACGAATCGGTCTGGCATCAGTGGGACGAAACGGTATGTCATCAGTGGGACGAAACGGTTTGTCATTAGCGGGACGAAACGGTTTGTCATCAGTGGGACGAAACGGTTTGTCATCAGCGGGACGAAACGGTCTGTCATCAGTGGGACGAAACGGTCTGTCATCAGTGGGACGAATCGGTCTGTCATTAGTAGGACGAATCGGTCTGTCATCAGTGGGACGAAACGGTTTGTCATTAGTGGGACGAACCGTTCTGTCATCAGTGGGACGAAACGGTTTGTCATCAGCGGGACGAAACGGTTTGTCATCAGTGGGACGAAACGGTCGGTCATCAGTGGGACGAAACGGTTTGTCATCAGTGGGACGAAACGGTTTGTCATCAGTGGGACGAAACGGTTTGTCATCAGCGGGACGAAACCGTTTGTCATCAACGGGACGAAACGGTTTGTCATCAGTGGGACGAAACGGTTTATCATCAGCGGGCCGAAACGGTTTGTCATCAGTGGGACGAAACGGTATGTCATTAGTGAGGCGAAACGGTCTGTAATCAGTGGGACGAAACGTTTTGTCATCAGTGGGACGAAACGGTCTGTCATCAGTAGGACGAATCGGTCTGGCATCAGTGGGACGAAAGGGTTTGTCATTAGTGGGACGAACCGTTCTGTCATCAGTGGGACGAACCGTTATGTAATCAGTGGTACGAACCGTTCTGTCATCAGTGGGACGAAACGGTTTGTCATCAGTGGGACGAAACGGTTTGTCATCAGTGGGACGAAACGATTTGTCATCAGTGGGACGAAACGGTCTGTCATTAGTGGGACGAACCGTTCTGTCATCAGTGGGACGAAACGGTCTGTCATCAATGGGACGAAACGGTCCGTCATGAGTGGGAAGAATAGGTATGTCATCAGTGGGACGAATCGTTCTGTCATCAGTGGGACGAAACGGTCTGTCATCAGTGGGACGAAACGGTCTGTCATCAGTGGGACGGAACGGTTTGTCATCAAAGGGACGAAACGGTTTGTCATCAGTGGGACGAAACGGTTTGTCATTAGTGGGACGAAACGGTCTGTCATTAGTGGGACGAAACGGTTTGTCATCAGTAGGACGAATCGGTCTGGCATCAGTGGGACGAAACGGTCTGTCATCAGTGAGACGAAACGGTATGTCATCAGTGGGACGAAACGGTTTGTCATCAGTGGGACGAAACGGTTTGTCATCAATGGGACGAAACGGTTTGTCATTAGTGGGACGAAACGGTCTGTCATCAGTGGGACGAAACTGTTTGTCATCAGCGGGACGGAACGTTTAGTCATCAGGGGGACGAAACGGTATGTCATCAGTGGGACGAAACGGTCTGTCATCAGTGGGACGAAACGGTTTGTCATCAGCGGGACGAAACGGTTTGTCATCAGCGGGACGAAATGGTTTGTCATCAGCGGGACGAAACGGTTTGTCATCAGTGGGACGAAACGGTATGTCATCAGTAGGACGAATCGGTCTGTCATCAGTGGGACGAAACTGTCTGTCATTTGTGGGACGAACCGTTCTGTCATCAGTGGGACGAAACGGTTTGTCATCAGTGGGACGAAACGGTATGTCATCAGTGGGACGAAACGGTCTGTCATCAGTGGGACGAAACGGTTTGTCATCAGTGGGACGAAACGGTTTGTCATCAGCGGGACGAAACGGTTTGTCATGAGCGGGACGAAACGGTTTGTCATCAGTGGGACGAAACGGTTTGTCATCAGTGGGACGAAACGGTCTGTCATCAGTAGGACGAATCGGTCTGGCATCAGTGGGACGAAACGGTTTGTCATTAGTGGGACGAACCGTTCTGTCATCAGTGGGACGAACCGGTTTGTCATCAGTGGGACGAAACGGTTTGTCATTAGTGGGACGAAACGGTTTGTTATCAGTGGGACGAAACGGTATGTCATCAGTGGGACGAAACGGTTTGTCATTTGTGGGACGAAACGGTTTGTCATCAGCGGGACGAAACGGTTTGTCATCAGCGGGACGAAACGGTTTGTCATCAATGGGACGAAACGGTATGTAATCAGTGGGGCGAAACGTTCTGTCATTAGTGGGACGAAACGGTATGTCATCAGTAGGACGAATCGGTCTGTCATCAGTGGGACGAAACGGTCTGTCATTAGTGGGACGAACCGTTATGTCATCAGTGGGACGAAACGGTTTGTCATCAGCGGGACGAAACGGTTTGTCATTAGTGGGACGAAACGGTTTGTCATCAGTGGGACGAAACGGTCTGTCATTAGTGGGACGAACCGTTCTGTCATCAGTGGGACGAAACGGTCTGTCATCAATGGGACGAAACGGAAAAAGGGCAAATATCGAGTCAAAATGGGCACATTTACGGACTCGAAAATGTACCCCCCTTAACTCGGTTTTGCACCCCCCAAGGGGGGTGCAAAACCTGAGTCCCGCCCAATACCGTACGAATGTACGGCAAAACTGGCCTTTCACACATTCTTGCCAGCACTGTACGAGGTACCCTTCATCTGTACTGCACTATGTACTACACAACAGTCCACCGCCCCTTGACGAGATGCGTCGCTACCACTCCATGGTAACCGTTTTTGCCTCGAATGCTACTCCGCCGCTGTTCTTTTCACTCCTCTATCACTCGCAAGCACCCTCGCGCTTTTGTTCAGGGAGGCATCTTCACGCATCTTGGTTCACAAAAGCATGGCAGACCGTCCTCGCAAAGGAAAACGCACCTCTGCCCGGTTGAAGACTCCGGTGGCGGGGGCATCTGCAGCTGCGCTTGGCTTTGACCCAACGAGCAGGCCTCTCGACACACTGCTAGTGACCCCCATGGCGCAAGATTCTCCGCAGATGCACTTGCGTTCGGGCAGGAGGGCGTCTCAGGCTCCAATACCCACGACTCAGCCCATAAGGCCCCTGCAACCGAGCGGTGGGCAACAGCGAAGCGGACCGCCATGGCCTTGGTACGGAGATTCGCAGCCTTTGGCTGAGCCGGGGCCTCAGCCTAACCCCCAGCCTCAAGGCGTGCCACCTTTGGACCCACTCCCCGGAGCGACTCCAACGGTACGCGGACTCGCATCTTCGTTAGCGTCACTCATCTCGGCGCCGTGGGCTGCGTTAAGCGCATCTCGCCATCGCGCATCTCAGGGATCTCAACTCACCCAGACCGATGTCGAAGAGTCTGGAGCCGGTCAAGGTCAACCTTTGGCCACGATTCACGAGGACAAGCTCGGACAGGAAGAGGAGGAGGAGGAGGAGGAGGAGGAGGAGGAGGGGGAGGGGCCCAATACTGTCGGAGGGTGTCCGCCTGGACAAACGAGCCCCGCCACAAGCGCCACAAGTGGGAGCAAAATGGTAACCCCTCGCCCCTTGTCAACAGAACCTCAAACATGTGCGCATCTTCGCGCGTGAGGGGAAAGATTCTCACACGTTCCCCCCCCCCCCCCCCCTTTCCCTACATAGACCATCTCCACGACCCCCCTTCAACAAGAATCGCCACTTGTCGACCCAATGCTCGGCGAGTGGAACTGCTACGAGCGGGACTTCCCTGCGTACTTCGCCACCTGGCCCGAACCACAGGACGGGCATCCCGACGACTACAAGGAGCATCACAAGCTCTTGACAAGAGTCATTCGCAACGTGGTTAACGTGTCGCCCAACTCGAACTTCTTCTTCATGCCTTGCCTCCACGCCATCGTGGACCTCTTCCCTTGCCCTGAAGGTATGGAGCTCCGGGTGCCCATCTCGGTCTTTGACAAGCGCCACCTTGGCCAAGACGCCGCGAAGACGTGGGAGTTCATCGTCGTCAGGTTTCAAAGAAAGACATACCGCGTTCCCGAGAAGGGCAAGCTCGTCGTGTGGCTAGACATCGTCACGACTCCAGGGCACTTCGCGTTTGCTGTCTGGCAGTCGCGAGATGGTGCCTTGGTCGCCCCTGTCTTCATCTACGACTCCTGCGTCTCAGTCAAGGTACCCACCCGCGCCATCCCCTACTCCGGTTGGCAAGCTGTTTGGCTGGAGATTTCTAGGCCTCCCTCCCTGGGGGGGTGGAACCCCCCACCCCCTGGCCACGGCTTCTTCCACGGGGTCGTCACGCAACAAAGAGACGCCAGCACCTGCTGGGCGAGATGCGTGCTTGCAGCCAGAGCCATCGCCACGTTCTTCTTGTGGAGGTTCTTCGTGAAGATGCCTGTTCCAGGCCACAGCGGTGTGACCGAACCCCCCCAGCTCCTCATTGGCGACGACGATGTCGACACATTGGCCAAGGTTTGGGCACCCTTCTTCGAGTGTGCGCACATCTCCGAGAACCCCTCCTTCAACACCAAGGACCGTCTGGATGTTGTTTACCCGCATCTCCACGGCAAGCTCACGAGATTCCCCATCGAGTTCTTCCCCTTGGCCACAAATTCACCCTGCTTCTCGGTGGGCAACTTGCCGCAAACTGTCAGGCACTTTGGCTTCTCCGACACAGCCGCGAACAAGATTGCGCTGACTCTCGACATTGTACCGACCAAAGTGTTCACGAGCACTGCTGCAAGTGGTGTACGGAAGCTGTGGGTGCGTGCGCTCCCTGAGCCTCATAACGAGCACGCCTACGCCGACCGCAAGAGGGCACTCCAAGAAACCAATGGCAGCCAGGGAGCATGGCCGGAGACATCTTGGCAAGATGCCGTGGAGTCTGTCCTCTTCGTTGAGTGCCAGAGTAGAACTGTGAAACACTGTGGCTACTCGATTCGCAGCGTGCGCGAATGGCACAACGACTACGAGATGCGGCGCGGCATTCAACATATCAAGAACAAACGCTTCACGAAGTCCACCAACACCTGCCAGCCCTGCCGAGGGAGCTCGGCACCCCGCACCGTCTTGGTCGACAATCGCTACTACCAGGTCGTAGCGGCGCCTCGTCAAGTTGGCGGGTCCTCCAAGCCCGCATCTCAACCACCGCCAGCGGGGTCCGGTGGAGATGGTTCCCAAAAAGGCGCTGCAGCAGGTCTCCTCGAGCTTCGAGCAGCTCCGCCGCCTCCCCCCAGCAGGCTTGGTCCCTCGGTGACTGCCAAGCCGCCGAGTGAGTCTCAGCCTTCGGCAGCGACGAAGCGCTCGCACGGTGCGTTGAGCACAGGAGGCAAGACCACCTTGTCGCCCATGAAGCTGCGTAGGAAGCATTCCGAGAAGCGCGGGCCGAGTCCTCCTTTGAAGATGGCGACAGAATTGGAGGACGACGACCCCTTCCAGGCGCCTAAGCCGAAACGCGAAACCCGGTCAAGCCGTCAGGCGCCTTCGGGTGCCGCTGCTGGAAGTCGCCTTGCCACATCTTCCCAAGGCGGTGCCCCATCCCTGCGTCCCCGACCCACATCTCCGCCCAAAAAGGCCTCATCTCGGGACGCAAAGCCCGTAACGCCGCTTGCACGGACATCTCGGCCTCCTACTCTCGCACCAACAGTCTTCCGCAGGCCTAGGACAGGGAGCACTCCAAGTGCACCCAGGCTCGGCTTCCAGCGGTATGCTCCTCTCCCTCCCCTTCGTGGGCAGCCTGCACCCACGCCCCTCGCTGAGCGACTTGTCGCGCCTCGCCTTGTCGGGGAATCTCCGCCAATCACCGACCCCACCGTCGCCACTCTTGTCGGCAACCAAGACTTCCTTCAAACACGCGTCCGCTCGTTTTTTGGGTCCCAAGACCTTTGCGACCGCGTCGCTGACCTAGGGGACAGGCTGGTCGCTGCACGTCTTGCCGGTTCCCTTGGTGAGGAAAAGGCGTGGACCTTCATTGGAGGCGGCAGGAAGCAGCTGCATCTCGACATGAGTGGTGACACCAGCCCCCTTTCCCATTCCTTATTTACGTCCTTGTTCACCAACGACCTCTAACACCCCTCGACCCGCAGGCTTTGATGACCTGAGACTGCGGGGGAGGGGCGGGGACGACAGCACGGTGAACATGCGAGCCTTCCTGGCCTCCGATGAACACCGGCTTGTGTACAACGAGTTGCGGGGGATTTGCAACGAGTATGTCCAAGAAGCTCACCGGCAGCTACGAATCTCGTCCCCTGGTTACATTGCCCGGCACAAGGCCCTCATCATGGCAGACCCGGACTGCGGCTCGGGTCCTGCCCATGTAGATGGCGTGGCGGGGGGGCTCCTCCTCATCATCTTTCTCAATTGCTGTGCGCCACTGACTGCCGTCCGGAGGGGGAGAGATGTGACTATCGTCGACGCCTTGAAGTGGGCTGCACCTGGAATCGTGAGCCTCCCCCCCTTCCCCAACACCCCTTTTCGCCTTCCACAGTGCCATTGTGTTTTAGACACCAGTAGGGTGGAATCTCACCCTCGCGTGTGACTCTCACTACATCTTCGCTCAGTGGGAAGTGGCTGCAGCCTCGTCGCTTGGCGTCGTGCCGTGGCTGGAGCAGAATCGGCCGGAGGTCCTTGCTGAGCTCCGGAAGGTTCGGAATCTCTGCACTGGGCGCCTCGCTCAGAGCAAATCTCTCGTTCCCCTCGGCGTCGTGGACGACCGGTACCGCATGGACGTCTGCGCTGGAAACGAGGACGCTGCGACATACTCGTGCCCTGGTCTTGCTTTTATCGTGCCTGCACAAGATGTCCACGCCAGCCCACCCAAGGGAGGCGTCAACCCTGCGTTCGCAACAAGATGCCCGAGATGCAAGGAAGTTGCGGGTGTCAGCCCTTGCTTCCGCATCTTTCTGAGCTTGCACCCCAACACAGGCGCCATGATGCCAGGACCGGAGTGGCAAATTCTGTCCTACCACGTCCCCGGCATGGCTGCCTTCCTGCCTGAAGTCGACCACAAGGACGAGGCCTACCGTCGCATGCACGAGACAGCGAGAACCATGGCGGCGGCGAAAGAGATGCGGCACTGGAGCCCGGAGGCCCACATTGGGGACGACGACTACATCCTGGAGGACGTCAAAGCAGCGGTGGGTGAGGCCACCGCAGGCAAGACTGACGAGCAAGAGATGCGGAGGGTGGAGAGAATTAACCGAGAGGGATGGGATTACCCGCATCTCCGCAGTGGGGGCAGGTGAACGCCCGCATCTCTCGCGTACAAACCCGTCTACTATCGCTCCGACCTCTTGTAACCACGAGTCGCTTTCCGTACCCGACTTCCCTGCGTGGTGGAACCGTTGAAACAGGCTGTTGCGCCGGATTTTACCGGAGATTGGTGATACGCTGTCAACGTACGCAGCTCGCTTGACTGCGGGGATGCCTGGCGCGTGGTCGGAGCACACGCTGAAACGCGGGCACGCTCTTTACCGCAAGATGTTGGGCAATAACCCACCGTGCATCTACACATCTCCGTGGGAGTATCACTGCTTGACGGCCTGCGTTAAGACTTGGCGACAGGTCTGCGTGTGGGATCCCTGCAGCGGCTTCGCCGGCACGGCACACGCTCTGTTCGGGAGGGCCAGGAGGGTGATATTGAGCGACATCAACCCGTCTCGCGTGTCCCACTTCGTCGCCGACGCTTTGTCGCCGGAAACACACGACAAGGCCACTGCCCTGTGCAACGAGCCCTTTGTCGTCGTGACGTCGCCTTGGTTCAGTCACTTGGACTTTCTCCTACCGTTGCTGGCGGCCTCCAATGCGGATATCAGCTGCGTGCAGATTCCGAGCACCTACTTGACGCAAGGCCCCCTCCCGCGAATGGACTACCTCGACAGTCTGTTGACAGCGGGTCGTGTACTTATCATCGCGTCGAAGCACCCAAGAAACCCCGACACCAACAAACGCGCCTTGTGGTTGGTCGTCGGAAGAGATTCGGCGACTTTAACGGCGCATCTCTCGGAGCACCTCGCCAAGCAACGTGGGTTCGTGTATGGTCCGTGACAGGGGAATCAACATTAGTCATAATCGACGATCATTAGAAACTGTTTTCGACAGCAGATTAGAGTTTAATCGTCTCTCGTCCGTCGATTTCACAAACCGCATTTCCTTTATTATTGCGCCCGGGGCAGCGGGGCGCCAACGAGCCGCGGCCCGGGGCAGCGGGGCGCCAACGAGCCGCGGCCCGGGGCAGCGGGGCGCCAACGAGCCGCGGCCCGGGGCAGCGGGGCGCCAACGCGGCGCGGCCCGGGGCAGCGGGGCGCCAACGCGGCGCGGCCCGGGGCAGCGGGGCGCCAACGCGGCGCGGCCCGGGGCAGCGGGGCGCCAACGCGGCGCGGCCCGGGGCAGCGGGGCGCCAACGCGGCGCGGCCCGGGGCAGCGGGGCGCCAACGCGGCGCGGCCCGGGGCAGCGGGGCGCCAACGCGGCGCGGCCCGGGGCAGCGGGGCGCCAACGCGGCGCGGCCCGGGGCAGCGGGGCGCCAACGCGGCGCGGCCCGGGGCAGCGGGGCGCCAACGCGGCGCGGCCCGGGGCAGCGGGGCGCCAACGCGGCGCGGCCCGGGGCAGCGGGGCGCCAACGCGGCGCGGCCCGGGGCAGCGGGGCGCCAACGCGGCGCGGCCCGGGGCAGCGGGGCGCCAACGCGCCGCGGCCCGGGGCAGCGGGGCGCCAACGCGCCGCGGCCCGGGGCAGCGGGGCGCCAACGCGCCGCGGCCCGGGGCAGCGGGGCGCCAACGCGCCGCGGCCCGGGGCAGCGGGGCGCATCATATTGTTCGCCAAAATCAGTATGTACCTGCAGATCATCTGACTTTTGTTGTGTTGTCTGGGTACTAATAGTCTTCTTTCATAGTGGCTATAAAGAATGATGCTGCCTCTGCAATTTCAACTGGTCCAGCAGAGGTATGTAGCAGCTTAGCCATCTGGTTTGCAGAGAAGATGCTCACCACTGCTGGTATGGGTTCGATCTCACAGCCAAACAGTGTTGCATTTGGCTGTCTCTCGTGCATGGTTCCATCAGCCCAGTAGTGCATATCCGGATAATTCTTTGACCTATGAATACGCATAATATGACATCGCAGTTACTGGAGACACTGGGGAGGCAAACAGAAAATAGCCTCTGTGGTATAACCATCTTCAAAGTGATGCGTTATTGTCACATAGTGTCAAGAGAGTTTATACGTTGTACCGTCTGCGAATTCTCCTCGCAGAAGTGAGACTCGTACGTCGGATCGCGGAGTGCCATTACGAATTACGCCTTTTACATAAGCCATACTGCTACGATCTGCGGGCAGTTTTCCTTAATTTACGCCTCGCCCTGCGTCCACTGCCGCCCGCGGCAGGGGAGGCGGAAGGAGATGGACCCCCCGTACCCGTTGCCGCCCGGAGATTCCCGCGCTGCGGCACCGCGTTTCCGCGACGGCGCTGCGACGCGTTCCCGCCGTCTTGGGGCTGCCGCACTAGAGCCCCAGTAGGACCGCGAGGCCGATGCCTGCCTGGACGGTCGCTCATGTCGCCTGCCAGCCTCTCGAGTCGCATCTTCTCCGTAGGGTCTCGTAGGGCACCCCACAGAAGCTGGTGGGAGCAGATGCCGTACAGCCAAAAGCGCTCGCAGTCGCATCTTGGCTGGCCGTTTTGAAGGGTCACTCGATTAAGGAAGAGGAAGTCCCGCTCAATCGCCTGAATCGTCCAACGCGGCCTGCTTCCCACATTTCCGGCCAAGCTGTTGCGGTACTTCAGCACCGCTGCTCTAGTGACGCTACGAGTGCCAATCTTGAAGGGGTCGCCCACGACATACAACGCCTCGTCGACCTCCATATGGCTTCCCTCTGCCTGCAGATAGTCAACCGCGAAGTGGACGTCCGTCGAGAGCTCCATGCGGAAGGCAGGGTTGATAGACTTGGTGCCGCGCTTGTACGTCTCGTCCTCCAGCCACTTTGGGAAGTGCTTCTCCATTAGGGAGTCGGTGGGGTTGCGCAATCCCTTGGGAAAGGCGTTCTTGGCAGCATTGTGCCACCCTTCCATGCTGTTATTCCTGGCGGGAACTCCCACGAAGGTGGAGGCGCTCGACCACCAGTCCAGGTTGGCGCCCAAATAATTGTCCTCGAACCACCGGGCGACTGGCCCGGGAGCTGACCTGGCCATCACTTGCAACAACTTGGTCCCGACTGCCTGTGCCTGTTCCTCGGAGCGGCAAGAGTGAATCACCTTCACACACAATTCGCACACCTTCCACTCGTGCTCCCCTCGGCATACCTGGACACGTCGACCGTTGACGCTCGTCGTGCCCTTCTTGAACTGGAACTTGTGAAGGACATGTATCCAACACCCTATGGTCTGCAAGAGATGCACAGCGTGACCGCCTCAGCGGGGGAGATTCGTACCTATTGTCACGAGATTCCACCGAGATGCGTCAAACGGGGGGAGGGGCGGGAGGCGGGGGGGGAGGGGGGGGGGGCGCACCCTCGCAGTAGGGAAAACGTTTCTTTTGGCGACGCGAATTCCGCCCCCTTTGTCGCTCAAGAGCCCGCGCACATTGGGCGAACTGCCATACAACATCTTGTGCGTGTCCATCGTCGCCTGGAACAAGAGGGTCATCGCTGCCCCATCCTCCTCTTGCGCGAAGCAGAACGAGATTGGGCGGAAGCTGTGAACGAGGGCGTACTTCTCCATGTCATACTCGATCGAGTGGGTGCCCAGGGTCAACAGGACCCACTTACCGTAGTGAATCTTGTGCGTGCCGTCCGTGGCGAGGCAGAGTGGGAGACTTCCCGTTTCGGCGAGGCGCAAGGTCCTGAAAAGGCCCATCGTTGTGAACACCACTCCTTTAGCCTCCTCGCTGAACCGTAGGACAACCAACTTGTCGTCTTCCAACGGCGCGTCGCTGTCACCGGAGTTCGGAGGTGGCATCTCGTTGCGACGAGCCCAATCTCTGAGATCGGCAATAGACTCGTAAGCCCGGGGCCCCTTCTCTGCGCGGGTGAGGCTCTTTTTCCAGGCTTTAAACGCCACTCGCCACGCCCTCGCGTCCGCAATCTTCCTGTCTTCTTTGTTAAGTTTCTCCACAAGTCGCATTGGCGCGTCGTCGATGTGCTCCTTCATCTGGGCTTTAACTCGCTGGGGAATGCGAACTTTGCCGTCCACGACGACGTCAACCTCCTGCTGCGAGTGGAGGCGGTGGTCGCGCTGCATTTGCCAACGCTTGCTCGCCGAATCATGACAGATGCGGAGATGCGCGGGGCAATTAACGTGGGAGGCGCAGTTATACACCTGCCGATAGCCACGCCTTGTTAGTGAATACAATCGTGGAACATGCGAAGATGCTGGTACAATATGCCTATGCTTCAGACAACACGACTGAGGAGCGCTCACATACGCGCCCTTGCTGGTGTATTGGTGCCTCCATTCGTCCATCATCCAGGTCAACTCCTTCACTGCGGCTTGCCTTGTGAGAAAGGTTGCATCGCCAACCTTCCTCCAATCGAATCTCACACGCTTTTCCGCCCCTTGACAAGAAGCGCTCCCCCGCCCGCGGGAGCTTGGCGAGGGTGTTGGGCGCTTGCTTTGCTGGCTTTGCGGGCCGGTACCGGCCCGTTCCGGACTCGTACCGCATGGAGGCGCGGTGTAGAACGGTCCACCTACCTCCGAAGGCAGACACGGAGAAGGGGCGAGCCCATGTAGCAACTGTCCAGCAACGGCATTCACACCCTCTTTGAAAAGCTTGTCTCTGTGATCCGGTTGAAGGGGCAAACTGTCTAGGAAGGAGATGTAAGGCTGAATTTGCTCTTGGGCCTGGCGAAAGGCTTCGCTGGCTTGCGGGGCAGAAGAACGGTCGGCCATGACGGCAACAGAAGTACGTTAAAGAGAGTGGAGTGCAACACAGTGGTGTGGACTCGAGAGTGGGGCGAGGAGTGAAATCTCCAACGGGGTGAGTCACCACGGGGCGCAAAAGAGCGCCGCCACCTAGGTTGAGGCGGGTAGTACTTTACGCTGAACAGGGCGCGAAGGGTACACGGCGAATTGTCATTGTTAGTACTCTCGTATAGTCATAAATTGCACCTGAAATGTACCCAAAAAGTGGGTACATATACGAGTCTAAGTGATCACGTGGGGGGTACATTTTCGAGTCCGTAAATGTGCCCATTTTGACTCGATATTGCCCCCTGTACCGGGACGAAACGGTCCGTCATGAGTGGGAAGAATAGGTATGTCATCAGTGGGACGAATCGTTCTGTCATCAGTGGGACGAAACGGTTTGTCATCAGCGGGACGAAACGGTTTGTCATGAGCGGGACGAAACGGTTTGTCATCAGTGGGACGAAACGGTTTGTCATCAGTGGGACGAAACGGTCTGTCATCAGTAGGACGAATCGGTCTGGCATCAGTGGGGACGAAACGGTTTGTCATTAGTGGGACGAACCGTTCTGTCATCAGTGGGACGAACCGGTTTGTCATTAGTGGGACGAAACGGTTTGTCATTAGTGGGACGAAACGGTTGTCATCAGTGGGACGAAACGTATGTCATCAGTGGGACGAAACGGT
>VCJN01002785.1:0-298791 GCA_006384855.1 Tetraselmis striata
TCTTCGCATCGTTGATGTCGATCTTCTTCACTTCAACTTGAAGTTGTTCAAACTTCTTGAAATCCTTCACGTCTCTAACCTGCGAAAGTAGATCTAAAGCCGGACGCCATGAAGCCTAATGCGAACACTAGGTATCGAAACATCTGCGAAGGTTTTGCA
This sequence comes from Tetraselmis striata, assembly GCA_006384855.1. Classification (NCBI taxonomy): domain Eukaryota; kingdom Viridiplantae; phylum Chlorophyta; class Chlorodendrophyceae; order Chlorodendrales; family Chlorodendraceae; genus Tetraselmis; species Tetraselmis striata. The sequence continues at coordinate 160 of VCJN01002785.1, forward strand.
CAAACAATCCGGTTGTATATCTACTAAACGATTTTGTCCCATGGACGTGTCCCAGACGACGGTGTGACCGGCTTCGTTGAGTTTCATCGACATGTAGCGGCATACTTCCGGTGAGAGGCCGATGTAAATCTTGTCCGACGTAAAGAGGATTCCTTTGTTGTTATCGTAGGTTTCAGGGTAGGTGAGTTTGACCATGCGCATCGCCTCCCGTCTGTGGTCGCCGTCGATGTCTCCGTGACGCTCGTCAACGGAGTCCGGGTACTTGATGATGACGTCGACTTCTGGCTTGTAGAAACTTGCATCCGCCAACCTCGGCTTCTCCCCGCCTTTGAATCCCGCAACTTGATAATCCTTGAAATTAGCCATGGTATGAGCGAGGGACTCATACCCAGTGTCGTCTCCTCGGACTACCGGAAAGGACACTGGATTTTTTTTGGCGGACAGAGAAGGGTTCCTCTGTATAACAAATGCAAAAAGGCATGCCCGTTGTCGCATTGTATATGGTTTCGGACGTGTTTTCGCGTTTGATCCGGAGAGGTGCACGCATGCAAATTGGATCATGCAAATTGATTGTAGCTTTGCGTCACCATATTGCAATCTTGTATCTTTTGAGAACGGAATTCAAATTCCGGCGGCGGGGTGACGAAGCGGCCGGATCGGAAGCTGAAAATGTGAGGAAGCCCCGACACCTTGTCTGTGACGAGGTTGACTCATCTCTCGGCGAAAACATGTTGATATCACCGCCGCGGGAAGTCTTCACCTCTAGATCAGGAATCTCGACTCTGAGGTGGCAGTTAGAGAATCCAACCGACGGCAACGGTGTTGGAGAAAGAGAGAAACCATTCAAGGCCAGCGGGATGGCAAAAGCATCGCAGAATATAATAAGAACATTTGCGAAGTCTTCGTCAATGTTGGCCAAGTCGGAGATAGTGATCCCTCCAAGCGCAAAGCCTTTCAACGCATGCACCCGCATTTTGGGCTCGACCAAAGACCACGCGTAGTAGGATTGAAACCGCGGCTGGCTGGATCGCGTGGGGTAGCAACCTCTCAAAGGCGACTTCGACCCTCATTATCGTCGTCGATTCCATGCGATAAGGTTCCTGATGGATCTGCGTGGACACGCATGGGAACATTAACTTGTAGTGACATGTATGAATCTAATATTACAAAAGTGTTTTTCCTGCTCACCTCGTAGCATCCGGATTCCCCTTGGTTGGCATCCGTGATTTTCCCGAGGCACGCGAGAAGTGGCCCTTTCGGATCATAGAAAAAGTCCTTGCCGGTCAAATGGCTTGATCTGCGCAATTCGCGATGCAAAGATAGATCTACATTTCAGCAGCAATATTTTTGAACCGGTGGATAGTCCAGCTGCGCGAAGTTAAGTCGCTGAGGCCTCCATCTTGCGGAGCACCTTCGCGCCCGTCGAAGAAGTCGAGATAATTGGTAAACTTCATGAGTTTCGTCTTCCTCCCGGGTCTAGGCGTGCCGGTGATATTGAGAGCTGTCTGGCGCTTCTCTGCCGCCCATTGCCTTTGTTCTTCTTCTGTGCCGAAGAGCTCAGCATCCGACGCGAAATTAAGCAATTCCGGAGTTCTTCTTTTGGACCCCTCGGCAGACGCTCCAGAGTCATACGCTTGCCTAGTAGTCGGCGCAGCAATCTTTCCGGACTCTTCGGGGGGGGCTTCGGGCGTAGGAGCGGGAGTTGGCTCCTCCGGCGCAGGCTCCTTCCGTGGCTCCGGCGCAGGTGCGGGGGTTGGCTTGGGATCATGTGCAGTCTCCGGCTCCGGCTCCGGCTCCGGCTCCGGCCCAGGCTCAGGCCCCGGTTCATGCTCGGGCTCAGTGGGCCCAGTCTCAGGCTCGGGCTCGTCGGACTTAGGCTCAGGCTCCGGTTCAGGCTCGGGCTCGGTGGGTTCAGTTGCGGGCTCGGGCTGTGGCTGAGGCACATGCTACTCCGGCTCGGTCTCGAGCATTGGCTTTGTTTCAGGAACTCGAGGCTCCCCCGTAGCCAGAGAAGATCCTTGATTCGGGTGCAATCCTTAATCTTTAACGCTAGAAGGGTGAAAATCTTTAAGATAGAAGGGTGAAAATCTTTAACGCTAGAAGGGTGGCGAAATGCGACCAGGCACCGCTGTTAAAAAGTTTCTGCCACCTACACGCTAGTCAGGATTATTTTATTAATGTGTGGTGATGTAGATCATCTACGACCTGCACGCGCTATGTGCAACAAAACGCGCGACCTCTGCTCTATTTCATCATACGGGCCACATATGCTGTGCTACTGTGCTACTGTGGTTATCTGCCCGTATCGCATGATTTTCTCGGGTTTCCGACGTTTTCTTTCCATCGCATCGCAGGTGCCGGCCCTCGGACTCTCCATTGTAATCAGTTTGGCTATCTATTAACATGCCTCGTTGTCTGCCCGCTCGGTCGAGCGGTGGTCTCGTGTACAAGAGGTCCCATGTTCGATTCCCGGTGCTCCCATTTGAGGATAATATCGACCCGGCCGTGTCTCGGATTTGCCTGGTTGACGCATTAGCCCTTCACGGGGTTCGAATGAGGCAATGGTCTAATGGCGATGCCAGATCTACGGCTGCATTTGGTGCAGGAGGTCCAATGCTGGGGCGGCTTCGGCCGATGACCTTGGGCGAACTTTATTTTACTTAGCTTGGCTACCTGTGTATAGCCCTCCCCGCGCTCACTCCGCACATGTTCAAGATTGGCGGCAGCAGCTGGGACGAGTACATACCGCGTTGTGGGCAATATTATAACAGCACAGCAATAGATGCTGCAGACACACATCGAGAAGATATAATATAGCCGTCATTAGAGGAGCAAGCATTGCAGCCCAAGCCAATTCACACAGTAGCTGTAAAAGCCTTTAAACGCATGCTAGTCAAGCATGCAGCATTTACAGCAAAAAAATCCCGTGATAAATGCAGCCATTGGGACATGCTGTTCTTGTGCTTTGTTGAGCAAGGCACAGGCGCATGCATGCCACCAATGGAAACATGTGATGCATCAGACCGCAGCCAGGTCAACCGTATCCTACGTCAACATAATCTACATACCCTTGACGTCTATCAATTCATCGTTACAGCGCACTGATTGATGTTCTACATGAATGTGTGTAATGTTCTACATGAATGTGCACACACACTGCCTTGCCCAGGTCGTCAGCAATGCCAAGGGGTATAAATTTGTGGAATGGTGTAATGCTGGAACTAGAATACTGTACAACATAAATAGAGCAGCTACTACTATCCTTCATCGAGAGCGATTACGGCGATACACAGCAACTACTGTGTGTCTATATCTGGTAAAGTTGAGCATGGTAACGGGCTCATTGCTGACTCATTTTCTGGTCTTGATGATTTGGAGCTGTCGCGAGGTTGCGGTGGCAAAGACCGAGGTCCAAGAGCCCATGGCTGCCAACCTACATCAAGATCATCTACACAGCGTTAGCGGCTATCAATTCATTGTTACAGCGCACTGATTGATGTTCTACATGAATGTGTGTTATGCTCTACATGAATGTGCACACACACTGCCTTGCCCAGGTCGTCAGCAGTGCCAAGGGGTATAAATTTGTGGAATGGTGTAATGCTGGAACTAGAATACTATATAACAAAAATAGAGCAGCTACTACTATCCTTCATCGAGAGCGATTAGCGTGATATAGAGCGACCGCTGTGTATCTGTATCCGGTAAAGTTGAGCATGGTTCCAGGCTGTGCTGACTCATTTTCTGGTCTTGATGATTTGGAGATGTCGCGAGATTGCGCTGGTAAAGACTGAGATGCAAGAGCCCATGGCTGCCAACCTACATCGAGATCATCTACATAGCGTTAGCGGCTATCAATTAATTGTTACAGCGCACTGATTGATGTTCTACATGAATGTGCACACACACACACACACACACACACACACACACACACTGCCTTGCCCAGGTCGTCAGCAGTGCCAAGGGGTATAAATTTGTGGAATGGTGTAATGCTGGAACTAGAATACTATATAACATAAATAGAGCAGCTACTACTATCCTTCATGGAGAGCGATTAGGGTGATATAGAGCGACCGCTGTGTATCTGTATCCGGTAAAGTTGAGCATAGTTCCAGGCTAAGTGCTGACTCATTTTCTGGTCTTGATGATTTGGAGATGTCGCGAGATTGCGCTGGTAAAGACTGAGATGCAAGAGCCCATGGCTGCCAACCTACATCGAGGTCATCTACATAGCGTTAGCGGCTATCAATTCATTGTTACAGCGCACTGATTGATGTTCTACATGAATGTGCACACACACACACACACACACACACACACTGCCTTGCCCAGGTCGTCAGCAGTGCCAAGGGGTATAAATTTGTGGAATGGTGTAATACTGGAACTAGAATACTATATAACAAAAATAGAGCAGCTCCTACTATCCTTCATTGAGAGCGATTAGGGCGATATAGAGTGACTACTTTGTATCTGTATCCGGTAAAGTTGAGCATGGTTCCGGAGCTCAGTGCTGGCACATTTCTGGTCTTCATGATTTGGAGCTATCGCGAGCTTGCGCTGGCAAAGACTGAGGTGCAAGAGCCCATGGCTGCCAACCTACATCGAGATCACCTACATAGCGTTGGCGACTATCAATTAATTGTTACAGCGCACTGGTTGATGTTCTACATGAATGTGCACACACACTGCCTTGCCCAGGTCGTCAGCAGTGCCAAGGGGTATAAATTTGCTGAATGGTATAATAATGGAACTAGAATACTATGTATGTAATATAATGAAAATGGAGGAGCTACTACTGACCTTCACCGAGAGCGACTAGGCAACACAGAGCGACTACTCCCTATCTATCTATCGAATCCGGTAAAGTTGAGCATGGTTCCGAAGCTCAGTGCTGGGACATTTTCAGGTCTTGCCGATGGTTCCGAGCTGCCGCGAGGTTGCGGTGGCGGATCGGAATCCGATTCCGAGAGTGTCCATTCCGAGAGACCCCGCGCCACCGTATATCAGCGGAACAGGAGGAAGGAGCCCAGCCAGGCGCCGGCAGCGCACGCCCCAAGGCTGCCGCCAACGGTGGCTAGCAGGTACTTCGCCGCCAGCGCAGCCTGCTGCCTCTGCAGGAGGAGCACTGCCTCAAGGGAGAACGAGGACAGGGTGGTGAGTGCCCCAAGAAAACCGGTGAGGAGGAACAGGCGGGCGCCTGCCGGCCAAATGTGAAAGTACGGTGAGAGCAGGCCGGCGAGGAAGCATCCCGACAAGTTGGCGGCCAGAGTGCCGGCGGGCCACATCGAGTTGTAGCCTGACTGGAGCAGGTAGCGCGCCACGGCGCCCAGGCACGCGCCGGCCGCCACGAGGAAGAATTGGCCACCCCGTCCGCTGTGCGTCAGCAGCTCGGACGCGTGCGCGGCACGAGAGAGCAGTGTTGTCAGCATCTGTGGGGGCAGTCGGGTAACAGGGAGAGACTGAGATTAGCACGTGGAGCTGCACGGTACTGGGGACGAGACGGGGGCCGCGGGTGGGGCCCGGTCAAAATGGCGCGCAACAATATATAGGGGCTTGCTGCGTGGGCGGGTGTGTGGGCTCAGGGCAGCGCGCACCCCGACCACCAACCCTGCTAGTGCGGCGCCGTGCACCAGCCGCTGGCCGCGATTTCCTGAGTGTCGCGCCTCCCCCGCTTCTGCGGCAGCAGCGGATTGTCAGGGAACAGCCTACGGTATGTGTTTGAAGAAGAGGGTTCGGGTAGGATTCCGGGCCGACATGGGAACAGAGACGCCAGTTGCTGTTGGTAGATGGACGTGCCACCTTGCGCCCCCAAGGTTACAGAGTTGAGGCCCTCTGGCGAGGGCTCTGGTTTGTCATCAGCCTCCAAGTCTTCCGGGACGTTGGCCTGCCCGTGCCAAGGAAAGCATGTCAGCAAACAATTGGGATCGGATGGTTGTGAGCGGTGCTCTTTGCCCTGTGATTGCCGAGAGTACCTCCACCCGCAAGGAACATGGACCGGACACTAGCTGCCAGTATGAAAGGGCTGGCGGGGGGGGGGGGGGGGGGGGGGGGGGACTTGCCGGCAACCCCTCATCCTGCCGCTCGCCGTCACCTCGACACGGCTCGCCTCCGCTGCTGGGTTGCGACGCGCTTGCGGTCGTCGCGCCGCTGCGGCGCGCCGTGCCGTTACCTACGAGGAGATAGCAGAGCGCCGGAAATTTTCGATTTGCCATTCGGGGAATGGAAGTCCCTCTGTCGCCGGTGGCCCGTGGTCGAAGGGGGTAGCAGGCGACACATTGCGGGCCCGTCAACGGTGCGGCGACGCGACGACGTAGCCGAGTGGCGCAAGATGCCCCGCCCATTGCAATGCCGCGGCGCGGAGGCACGCGGGACGACAAGCAGTGCGCGTCCATGGGCACTTCAACGCCACTCCCGCGCGCTTGTGAGGATGGTATCGGCCAGAGGTTTGGTCGCATGCTGTTGGTGGCTTCGATATTTCTGGGGGCAACAACGCGGACGAGCAACCGTCCGTGTGGGGTGCTGCTGCAGCGCGCCAGCGCATACCGACTACGCTGGAAGCATACGAGGTACATTGCCTTTTCGGGTGGTTTCCTGATCGCCTTTTGCAGCTAGCTCATGTTTCAAAGTCGAGGCTGGTTTTGCCAAAAAGGTCGCGCAGGCTTTTTTACACGGTCAAGAGCCGAAATTGGCAGGATGGTTGCGGATCGAAATTGGCAGGATCGAAAGCGTGGAGGGAAAACGGAGTCAGGGGGCGCTGCGTGGAACGCAGCGAAAACTGGAAGATGGCAGGCTCAGCTGTTCTGGCTGCTTTTATGTCTACTCGTGCTGCACCCAAAAAGGGCGCAACAACAGATGCCTAGTTCCCGTACCACTGAGCAGCACTTGTAGCTAAAAAGCGGTTAGGTCAAGGAGGGAAACCCCATAAACTAGCTTAGATCATTTCAAAGTTGAGTCTGGTTTTGCCAGTCTTGAGCGAACGGAGAGAGCGGTGGATTGACGGAGAAGAGGTAGCGCCAAGTCATGAAGGAGGCACTGGGAAGGCCACCGCTGCGGAGTCATGTTGGACTTGGAAGTGGCGGAGGGGGGCGATGTGTCCAAAGAAGAACCATGCGCCAGGTGAAGGAAGAACGTTGGGGTCGATGTAGTCCAGAACGACGTCAGAGTTAGTGGCCCAACCGCCTTGGTAGCGAATGTGGGACAATGGCACTCCGACGGCGTTCGCTGCAGAAGCTGCGCCCTTGCGAAGACTGTGTGAAGTCCAGGAAGTGCCAGAAGGGGGGGCAGCGTTGACTAGACTAATGGCTGCAGACAGCCAGTCTGACATTGTAGCCGCAGTCCAAGGTTTTGACTGCTCGGCTGCAGTGACAGCCCAGAAGTTTGATGTAGCCAAGCCAACAGTAACCAGGGGGACAGATTGGACGTTCTCGATGAAGTGGTGCAAGAGACGTGCCACTCGAGGGTGCTCGGGCACCGGAAGAAGAAGTACGCGTAGGTCGTCGGGTCCCCGTCGGCCAGCGCGACCCTTCTCGCGGTACACTTGTAGGGTGATGTTGTAGGTGTCGACATGAAGATCTCGTACTCGACAAGAGACGCCAGTAAGGCCCCTGGCGAAGAACATGAAGTTGACAACCGAGGCCAAGAGGGCTCGGAAGTCGAGGTGTTACTCTGGGTAAGGAGCAGACACAATTAGCTCGGCCTTTGTGACGAAGCGGTAGGCTACATCCGCAGGCAGAGGGACACGCAAAGGGGCAGCGTCCAGCCGGCGCTGACGCAGCATCAGCCCACGCCTTGCCGAAGTTAGGTGTAGACTGTCCTTGGCGATGGGGACGAGGTTGTGCAGCTCGAAGAACGTGTTAATTGCGGACAAGTAGGGTTGCAACGACTTAGCTGCGATGTGCCCTCGCTCCCCGATCCAGGCAACATACCGAACGACAGTAGCAGTAGTCGCCTCCAGCGGACTGATGTTCTCAGAGTCGTGGCAGAACTCCGCGAACTGAGACAATCTGCCGGCGTAGCTCTTGAGTGTTTGAGCGCTGAGGGAGCTTGAGAGCAGGTCGAGCGTCCGCTGGCCCTGAACGGCTCAACCGATGAGTGATGGAAGGTGGAAGTGCTCGGAGCTACTTACAGTGGGTGCAGCGAGCCGGGCTCGAGCTGCTGGGACTAATGAAGTGAGCAGAGCAGCTGCGCGGGCCGAGCCCATTAGGATGGGCGGGGCGCGCGCACTAGCAGCGTGCTGATACTAGTCCTATAATCTACGATATCTACAGTACTATTGTCTTGTCTTGCTCGGGTCGGATGTGAAGTCCGGACGCGCGCGCAGCACGCCATCTACTGATATTGGTATCAGTAGATTGCCAGAAGGACCTGTCAGAGCACATACTCCAACAGCCCCCCTCGACGGTACACCGGGGGTTCCAAAACGGGACCCGTGTGGCGTCGTCACTTCCGGAGTGTGCTCACCAGCCCATAGCAAAGCGGGCGTGCTTCTCCAGTGCAGGTCGAGGCAGGGGTTTGGTCATCATGTCCGCTGTGTTGAGGTCGGTGGCGATGTAGTTGACCCTGACTGTGCCTGCCTCCACATGGTCTTTGACAAAGTGCCACTTGACATCAATGTGTTTCGTCCTATCACTGATGACGGCGTTTGTGGCGTAGCTGATCGCCCCTTGGTTGTCCTCCATCATGATGAGTGGTTGCACCGGACTACCAAGGATCTCAGAGACGAGCATTTTGAGGTGAATGCCATCTTTGATCGCCTGTGCCAATGACACTGTCTCGGCATCGACAGTCGACTGTGCAATGCCGCCACCGGTTTCCTGCGTCGCCGTGGGCATAAGAGCCGACTTGTAGCTGCATGCCCCGTGATCTCCGAGACGGAACAGGTACCCACCACGGGATCGGCGCTGGATTAGGTCGGCGGCGAAGTCGGCATCTGCATAGCCGAACAGTCGCATGTTATCAGTCGAGTCGGCACCCAGAGTGATGCCACGATGCATAGTGCCTTTCAGGTATCGTAACACCTTCTTAAGCGCTGTCATGTGCATCACACGTGGCTCCTTCTGAACACTGCCCAGGATACTGAGGGCCGTCGTGATGTCTGGTCGAGTGCAAGTGCTGACGTACAGGAGGCAGCCCATCAGTCGCACGTACTGTGACCGACCATCAGCGTCCAGCAAGGGTGATTCGGAGACACTGGTAAGTGGCTGTTTGCAGAAGTCGGCCACCATAGGTACGTCGGACTTCTTGCAGTCAAGCATGCCGAATCTCTCCAGAATCTCCTTGATGTAGGCTGTCTGTGTGAGGGTGATGCGTCGGTTGGGTCGATCGTAGGACACGGACATCCCAATAACCCAAGGGTCGTGTTGTCTCTTGACCACGAACCGATTACGCAAGTCAGTTTCAAAGCTGTCCAACCAAGTGTCGTCATTGCCAGCCAGTTCCATGTCGTCCACATAGACTCCCATGGCAGCGTAGATTTCTCCCTGCCGTAGGATGAAGATGCATGGGTCTGCCTTGCATTGGATCCAGCCGACACTGATTAGCCACATGGCCAACAGCTTGCACCAGTATCTGCCAGACTGGCGGAGGCCATACAGACATTTGAGAAGTCTGCAGACTCTGCCAGAACCATCATCAAACCCCTGAAGCTGTCTCATGTACAGATACTCATCTGCCGGAATGGAAGCGTTGAGGTACGCCGCCACAGCATCAAGCTGCCGGAGGTGGAGCTGCATGGCGGCCACGATGGTGAAGAAGACCCGCAGACTGGAAATGCGGATGACAGGTGCGTATGTTTCCTTGCACGTGTCTCCATCTTTCTGGTAGTTGCCACATACAACAGCTCTGGCTTTCGCCTTGTCCAGGGTGCCACCAGGTGCTGCCTTGGCCACAAAGACCCACTGATTGGGTAGGATTGTCGCACCAGGTGGGCAGTAAACTAGTTCCCATGTACGGTTGGCCATCAGACCCTCATACTCCTTGTGGATGGCTGGTTTCCAGAGGTCGCGGAATTCTGGGCTCATCGCCTCTTTGAAGTTGCGAGGTGTAGGTATGCCCGCAGCACTCAAGAGTGCAACTGTCTGCTGCCTGTTGCTCTCGCCGCTGGGGTCTGGAGGATAGCTGGCATAATCTGGTTGGGGGTCAGATGGGTCACGGTCCAAACAGATGCTGCCGCATGCCATCATGGCCGGATACCGAGCTGGGGGTCGTCTCTCCCGGATGGGTCTGCTGTGCTGATCACTGATGCCTGTCTGCGCTGGGTGCTCTTGTTGCTCATCTAGATCCATCTCCACCGTGGGCTGTTCTTCCTCAGCCTCAAGCATGATGGAGCTGTCAGTGTGTGGATCCGGAGCGAAGCCGCTCTCATTCTCGAGGAAACGGACATGGACGCTGACAGTGACCCTGCCTGTGGTGGGATTCAAGACCATCCACCCAGGTGCGCTGCCAGGGTAGCCCACAAAGATGCCAATCCAGGCCTTGGAGTCTAGCTTTTTGCGAGTGCCATCAGGGACCTTGACAAACACCTTGCAGCCATAGACTCTGGCTTTGTCAATATGTGAATCAACATTGCCTTTGGTCAGTACAGAGAGCGGTGTCTGTCTGCCATCCGAATTACCAGCCGCTGTGACAGCACGCCGGTTCTTCAGCCAGAACGCTGTGCTGATTGCGGTTGCCCACAGCCGGCTAGGCACTGACATGTCTGCCATCATGCTAGTGGCACTGTCCCTGATGGTGCGCCATGGCCTCTCAATCTTGCCATGCTGATGATGGTAGTACGGAGCGGTCCACTCAGTACGTCCCCCGATGCCACCTACTAGAGCGTCCATCGCATCTGTCTCGAAGATGGAGTCGCGATCAAAGCGGACCTCGGGAGCAAACGGACCACTGGACTCTGCCCAGTACTTGAGGTAATAGTGTCTGACCTCATTTAGCATTGAACGCATGGCTGTCAGCACTTCTGCTGCCTCTTTGGTTCTCAGATGTCTGTGCCACTGAAACCTCGATAGGCGGCAAATGATGCTGATAGTCCAGCGATAGCCACCTGGTGATGTGATGTGGATAGGACCCAGTGTGTCAACAGAGAGTTGGCTGCAGCATGCATCAGGGAGGGCTGTAGGCTCTCGGTTGGCAATAGCGGCTGTTGCTTTGTTGAGTAGGCAGGAATGACAGAGGAGATTCCTTACATCCGTAGGAAAGGCAGGTACAGCAGGTACACCATTGTGATGTTGTGCCTGGACTGTGCCCATGCCGGGATGGCCTAATCTCTTGTGCCACAGGACTGCAGAGTCCTTGACTGTAGCACTAAGCATGGCAATGCTATCTTGTTGTCCAGCATGGGTAGGAGCAGCTCCATCCGCTGGCGCGAGGTCCAGTAGGTAAAGGCCGTTGTAGCCTCTCAGGCGCACCACTCATGCGTCCATGGTCACAGTGCCATAATCAGTTCCACCCGGAAAGTGAATGGTACCAGGCAGATGTTTCTGTAGCCATGACACGCTGAGTAGTCTGCCTACACCCATGGAATTCGTGTTGAGCAGGGATGGACAATAAACAGCTGGCATTCGCAAAGTGCAGTAGCCACCAGAGGTGAGTGTTGCCCTAATAGCCACAGTGCCGCTGCCCTCGATGACGGTGCCTACGCCACCAAGTTCGCCCTTGTTCGACTCGATTCGAAATGTTTCGAAGTCGGATTTATGTGCCGTGACATTCTGGGGAGCGCAAGCAGAGTCTGCGATCCATGCCTGGCTGACACTTGGGGCGTTACTCAGTTTTGAGAAAAATGCCACGAGGGTTGGGGGAGCAGTGGTAAGGGTGGTCACCCCACTGAGAAGCATCTCCTCCTCCTCGAGGGTCAGCTCGTCGACGGCGTCGGTGTCGTCGCTCGGCTGGTCGGTCACAGCTGCAGTGTTGTCGTCCTCGAACGCCGCGAGAGCAGCACCAGTCGACGCCTTAGTCTGAGAGTCTCCGGGGTACTTGATTTTCAGGGCCTTGATTTTGGCGCGCTGAAAAGTCAGAATAACCGAGTCACTCGCAGGGCATTGGCTAGTTAGGTGCTTCTCGCCACAAGATCCACACTTGCCGAACCATGGCGACTTGTGAATCCTGCGAGCAGTCCTAGGCGGGTTCTGAGCTGTGAGAAATGCCGCAGTACTCACCGAAGGTGCGGGAGCTGAAGGAGCTGGTGTGGAACACAGTTTGGCATGGACACGGAGTTCGGCGAACAGCTCTGCCGCGGTACACCGATGTAAGTCGACATTCCCTGCGACGACTGTCTTGATAGTATCGTATTTTGCGGGAAGTGCATTGAGCACTGTCGGTATCAGTAAGGAGTCGCGGAGCTGCTCGGTGACCTCCATAGCTGCGTCGTATGCCTGGATAGCCTCCCATTTGCGGTCGAGGAAGTCGACAAGTGACTCCGTCGAGTTCTTGTCGAGTGTGCGATTCACTTCGTCGAGCAGTGACATGGTGTGGTGCACGTCTTGTCTGTCGAGACGATGGCACATATTGTCCCATGCTATCGCACCCCGGTTGACCGCAGTGGACTGAGAGAGGTTCTTGAGTTCCGAGGTGGCACTCGGGTGGTGCTGGGCGATCTGCACCAGCGTGTGATAGAGGTATGATTGAAGCTGTGGGTCGATGTTGGGATCGTTCGGGTCAAGTAGAATCATCTGTTCCATCACCTCCGGCACAGAAGTGTTGATGAAGGATAGGAAAAGATGTTTCCACGTTGTGAAGTCTGAGCTCCTCTGGAGCATCGGTGGTGTGAACTTCAGTGCCCTACCCAGCTGGTCGATGCCTCGTTGTGGTCCCCGTCGGGCCCAGATGCGGCCATCCGCAAGGTCCGCAGCGCTGATGGTCTGGCGTCTCGCGGGTGCGCGATAAGGCGCGGACACGCCGAGGTAGCCTGTCCGTCCGGTAGCTCTATCGACTGAGGTTCGCGACTGTGGCGGTGGTGGCGCAGCTGTCGGAGACTGTCCAGCTGTCGGGGTATGTCGAGACATGGACGCAAACATCCGTCTGACATCAGCCATCAGGTCCCGTTGCTCCGCCATAAAGTCGGCCTGACTTTGAGACAGTTGATCCGTGACAGCGTGCATCTCGCTCTGCATCTCTCCGTGCTGGAAGTCTTGTCGTTGCTCCAGGTTAGATATCTGATGCTCTAGCCTGGCCACTAGGTCTAGTCTCGGTTGATCGGAAGATCCTGGAAGAGACTTGCCAGTGTCGACAGCAATGCCAAGTCCCGGGGGAATAGGAGTGTTGCCTGGTCGAGTGGGTGAGTCGTCTGCCATGTCGATGTTGTCCCAGCTGCCCCAGTGAGAAACGCGTTCTGTCGGCCAAACCAGCTGTCACAGACCAAGTAGCAAACTGTGGAAGTCAGTCTGACCTCCCGCTCCGCAGCTCCGGTGCCTGTATGTGCGTTGCGCGTCACTCACACCACACCCCGCTCCGGCTGACGCTGATATCCTGCGGCTGCAGAGTCACCAGGGATACAAGCTAGCCAAAGAGAACGTGGTATAGATGAGGACTCTGGTGTTCGAATTCTGTCTACGTCTGTCTAAAATTTTGAATAACTAATAACTAAGCACAGTGGAGTTTTGTGTTCGAATCTCGGAGACTCGACTCGGCCTCGGAGGCTCGAGGATCTCGCCCGGGACGAGATATACTTGCACACTTCTAGAATGTGTGAGGGCCCATAACCTGAACGGCTCAACCGATGAGTGATGGAAGGTGGAAGTGCTCGGAGCTACTTACAGTGGGTGCAGCGAGCCGGGCTCGAGCTGCTGGGACTAATGAAGTGAGCAGAGCAGCTGCGCGGGCCGAGCCCATTAGGATGGGCGGGGCGCGCGCACTAGCAGCGTGCTGATACTAGTCCTGTAATCTACGATATCTACAGTACTATTGTCTTGTCTTGCTCGGGTCGGATGTGAAGTCCGGACGCGCGCGCAGCACGCCATCTACTGATATTGGTATCAGTAGATTGCCAGAAGGACCTGTCAGAGCACATACTCCAACAGGCCCAGCTCGTCCGAGCCGAACGCATCCTGCAGCCGGGATCGCAATGACGCAGCCCACGGAGCGACAGTTGCGGGCTCGTCAATTACGTACGTGCGTCGTTTTACCGCCAGAGTTCCACCAGTACGACTACTGTTCGCAAAGTACTCGGCAACAGCGGTTAGGTTTCCGGCGGTTGGCCGGTAGCTGCTGGACGGATTTGCATTAGCTTCAGTACGGGTTTGCGGGGCTAGGTTCAGGTAAGAGGGCCGCCCCGCGCGCCCTTCGCGCTCGTAGCGCCTGTCCCGTGCATAACGTACACGCGCGAAACTTGGTCGTTGCGAACCAGTTGTGACACGCAGTGTAACAACCGATGGACGCAGCGATGGAATGGTACGGGAGGCGGTTGGTTGAGCCGCCATGTGCAGGTGTGCGGATGGTTGAGCCGCACTCGGCTGTAGCTGTAAGAAGCGCCGCACCGAGGAAGGTCTAAATGAAGTCTGTAAGGTGGGGGGATCGGGTCCTGACACAGGGCGCTCATCTCGCCGTTGTGCTGCAAGGGTGCGTCTCGCGGCGGTCACCGAAAGGTGGCCTCGCAAAGCTCCAGCAGCTCCGGCGAAAGGCGCCCTACACCGTCACTCGTGCTCACCTTCGCGGCCACGTCCACGCCCGCCGCCACGTCCTCGCCCACGCCCGCGACCTGCAGCTGCAGCTGCTACTCGGGCAGTAGCGGTTGCCTTTGCGCTGCTAGCAAAGGTCGGTCGCCTCGAAGACGCGACACTCGTAGTCCTTCATGAGGTCCCCAAAAATCGCGGAACCCAGATGCTCCGAAGCAGGCTGAAAATGCTGGGCTCGCAGCACGTCCAGGACACCTTGGTCACCGTGCACACGCTTGATCTCATTTAGCTTCCGCAGGAAAGCCAGACGAAAACGAAACGCCTTGTCGATGGCCTCGGCGTGATTCCGAGCTCTCGCGAGGTAGGGGATGAAGTCTTGGTTAGCGGCAGGGACGTAAGGTAGCAGCTCGTCGAGAGCCACGAAAAGTGCGGCCATGTGGGCCCCGAAACACGACATCCACAAATACTCCTCCTGGGCCGGCAGACGCCGGTCGTCCTGCTTGAGGTACTCGTTCGTTAGGTCGGTGCTCAGGGGGAAGAGTCCAGGCACTCGGCTGACCGGTCGAACGGCCTCGTAACCAGACTCTGCTCTCTGCAGTAGCTCTGGCACCGCGAGGTAGTCGTCCTCGGCACTCACGGATTTTGCTCCGACACGGCCACTCTGGGCTAGCTCTAGCAAGTCGGGGCGCTTTGCGGCTCCCCCGCTGTCTGTCGGCTGTCCCGCGAAGCGCTGCCCGAAGCCGGAGCCATGTGCCCCTTCCCCATCAACAACGCGATCACGAGCTGTCAATTGTGCCACAGCTGTAGCCAACTCTCGCAGTAATGAAGACTGGGCCCTCATATCTGCGTTCAGCGACTCCAACGTAGGCTCGGCGACGGGTTCTTCTCCATCTGGCATGGTAACGCACGGACGTACGGACGAGAATATCACACTCGGGTGGTGAGCCGGGTGTGGTCTTGAACAACCTGGGGTGACCTTGCTCGCAACTGGTTACGAGACAGTTTTTACATCGTTGCGTGGAACGCAGCGAAAACTGGAAGATGGCATGCTCAGCTGTTCTGGCTGCTTTTATGTCTACTCGTGCTGCACCCAAAAAGGGCGCAACAACAGATGCCTAGTTCCCGTACCACTGAGCAGCACTTGTAGCTAAAAAGCGGTTAGGTCAAGGAGGGAAACCCCATAAACTAGTTTAGATCATAACCATGCATACGAGGTACACGCTGCAGACGCGGTACGCTGCATTCTACGCGAGTATTTACCGGCGGTACCGGTACCGGCGGTATCGCCTTCTGCTGCTAGCTCATGTAATTAATATTTACCGGCGGTACGGTACCAGTACATGTGTAAATATCTTGCGCGCATACATCGCGCCGGTCGGCGCGTGCTCATCGCGCGCAGCATTCGGGGATGACGCGCGCGCGGCGCGCGTCAGATGAAGAGTACGAGTACGAGCAAGAAACCTTTTTTTCGCCCCCGGGACAGGACTGGCACCAGTGAAACCCTTGAAGCGTCTCTACGACGGCCGTTTCGGCAGCAGCAATCGAGTTACGGAAAGCCCTGGGTAGCCGACGCTCCATCATGGTCAAGCGTCCTCGCCGCGGTTGATAGCCCACCCCGGAGCGGGGATCCCTTTGGGTCCTGGCAGCTAAGCGACTTCGTGGTTCCCTTGGCTCCTCCTTGGTTCTTGGCTCCCTAGCCTCCTGCTCGACCTTTGTTTTCAGGCTTATGTATCTCTTTTGCTGGCAACCTTTCATAGTTGATGTTAGTTCTGTTTGTAGTGCGCATTTGTGAAAGCCCTGATGTAATAAATTCCATCATGTTCAAGAAGCAAATCGCCGAGGCATTCTGCACGATTAATTGAAGGCCAGTGATAACATTTCCAACACTGTTGGATCACCGTCTAAAACACTGCCATCAAAATACCCGGCACTGACCACGAAAAGTCCGCCCTACCCGTTCGGGCGTCAGCCCATTCGAGTAATTCGAGTTGGGGTAAGCCCCAACCCGCGGAGCAAAGCAGTTCGGGAATGCGTTAGTCGCTACATGTGCAACAAAGAAGGCAATATGAGGGAGGGCTGCAAGGGTTTCACTGGTGCCAGTCCTGTCCCGGGGGCGAAAAAAAATGAGGGAGGGCCCGACGCCATGGCTGGAAAAATTTCCCATTCCCAGTAAAATCCAGGGCGCCAACCCTATCTAGCCAGCCCTATCTATTATTGTAGTTGACTACTGGGTAGTCGCTACTTGCTTATACAGATACCCCTGTTGCTACATACGCAGGACATAGTTAATTCATTATTTTTTATCATCATCCCGAGCATCATTCCCCTACCTCTTGGGTTGAGCGGAGGAAAAGGAGAGCCGCGTCCGAAATCGCCTGGAATACGTGAGAATCGATACCGGTTGCAATACGGTTTTATCACGGATTTTTAGGCGTCCGTCCTCCGTCCTCCGTCCTCCGTCCTCGTGTGCTGCGTCTTCGTGAATGAACCGTCATACGTTCGATCTGTGCTCGTTTGATTTCTAGGCACTCCTACCACAGTCCGTTAAAATCCTGCGACTAAGACGGATCTATCGTGAATTATACCGGAAACATACTGCAAAAATCACGAATGTCCGTCCTCCATCCTACGTCATGTATTCGTCTAAAACGCCAAAATAACGCGGTACCGCAGCGCGTTTTTATTGCTGAATCAGCAAGCGAGACTATTCAGCGACTATTCTAATCTAACTTGGTTTATGGGGTTTCCATCCTTGCCCTAACCGCTTTTTAGCTACGAGTGTTGCTCAGTGGTACGGGAACTAGTAACTGTTGTTGCGCCCTTGTTGGGTGCAGCACGAGTAGACATAAAAGCAGCCAGAACAGCTGAGCCTGCCATCTTCCAGTTTTCGCTGCGTTCCACGCAGCGATGTAAAAACTGTCTCGTAACCCGTTGCGAGCAAGGTCACCCCAGGTTGTTCAAGACCACACCCGGCTCGCCATCCGAGTGTGATATTCTCGTCCGTACGTCCGTGCGTTACTATGTCAGATGAAGAAGAACCCGTCGTTGAGCCGACGCTCGAGTCGTTGCAAGCAGATGTGCGTGCATTGGCTACAGCTGTGGCACAATTGACGGCTCGTGATCGCGTTGTTGGTGGAGAAGGGGCACATGGTTCCGGCTCAGGGCAGCGCTTCGCGGGACAGCCGACAGGCAGCGGGGGAGCCGCAGAGCGCCCCGACTTGCTAGAGCTAGCCCAGAGCGGCCGTGTCGGAGCAAAATCCGTGAGTGCCGAGGATGATTACCTCGCGGTGCCAGAGCTACTGCAGAGAGCAGAGTCTGGTTACGAGGCCGTTCGACCGGTCAACCGAGTGCCTGGACTTTTCCCTTTGAGCACCGACCTAACGAACGAGTACCTCAAGCAGGATGACCGGCGTTTGCCGGCTCAGGAGGAGTACTTGTGGATGTCGTGTTTCGGGGCCCACATGGCCGCACTTTCTGTGGCGCTCGACGAGCTACTGCCCTACGTCCCTTCACCCCCTACCTCGCTAGAGCTCGGAACCACGCCGAGGCCATCGACAAGGCGTTTCGGTTTCGTTTGGCTTTCTTGCGGAAGCTAAATGAGATCAAGCGTGTGCATGGTGACCAAGGTGTTCTGGATGTGCTGCGAGCTCAGCATTTTCAGCCCGCTTCGGAGCATCTGGGTTCCGCGATTTTTGGGGACCTCATGCGGGACTACGAGCGTCGTGTCTTCGAAGCGACCGTTGCCAGCAGCGCCAAGGCGACTGCTACTTCTCGCGTGGCGGCTGCAGCAGCAGGTCGCGGGCGCGGACGAGGACGTGGCGGCGGACGTGGACGTGGGCGCGAAGGTGAGCACGAGTGACGGTGTGGGGCGCCTTTCGTCGGAGCTGCAGGAGCCTTGCGAGGTCACCTTTCGGTGACCGCCGCGAGACGCACCCTTGCAGCTCAACGGCGGGATGAGCGCCCTGTGTCAGAACCTGACCCCCCACCTTACAGACTTCATTTAGACCTTCCTCGGTGCGGCGCTTCTTACAGCTACAGCCGAGTGCGGCTCAACCATCCGCACGCCTGCACATGGCGGCTCAACCATCCGCCTTTCTTACAATCCCATCTCTGCGTTCGTCGGTTGTTACACTACGTGTTACAACCGGTTCGCAACGACCAAGTTTCGCGCGTGTACGTTACGCACGTGACAGGCGCTATGAGCGCGAAGGGCGCGCGGGGCGTCCCTCTTACCTGAACCTAGCCCCGCAATCCCGTACTGAAGCTACTGCAAACCCGTCCAGCAACTTCCGGCCAACCGCCGGGAACCTAACTGCTGCTGCCGAGTACTTTGCGAACAGTAGCCGTACCGGTGGAACTCTGTCGGTAAAACGACGCACTTACGTAATTGACGAGCCCGCAGCTGTCGCTCCATGGGCTGCGTCACTGCGATCTCGACTGCAAGACGCGTTCGGCTCAGACGAGCTAGGCCAGCGGACGCTCGACCTGCTCTCCAGCTCCCTCAGCGCTCAGACCCTCAAGAGCTACGCCGGCAGGTTGTCTCAGTTCGCTGAGTTCTGCCACGACTCCGAGAACATTAGCCCGCTGGAAGCGACTACTGCTACTGTTGTTCGGTACGTTGCCTGGATCGGGGAGCGAGGGCACATCGCAGCTAAGTCGCTGCAGCCCTACCTGTCTGCCATCAACACCTTCTTCGAGCTGCACAACCTCGTCCCAATCGCCAAGGACAGTCTACACCTCACCTCGGCACGACGTGGGTTAATGTTGCGTCAGCGCCGGCTAGACGCTGCCCCTTTACGTCTCCCTCTGCCTGCGGATGTAGCTTACCGCTTCGTCTCAAAGGCCGAGCTGATTGTGTCTGCTCCTTACCCAGAGTCCCACCTCGACTACCGAGCCCTCTTGGCCTCGGTAGTCAACTTCCTGTTCTTTGCCAGGGGCCTTACTGGCGTCTCCTGTCGAGTGCAAGATGTGCATGTCGACACCTACAACATCACCTTGCAGATCTACCGCGAGAAGGGTCGCGCTGGCCGGCGGGGGCCCGACGACCTGCGCGTACTTCTCCTTCCAGTGTCCGAGCACCCTCGAGTGGCACGTCTCTTGCGCTACTTCATCGACAACATCCAGTCTGTCCCCCTGGTTACTGTTGGCTTGGCTGCCTCCAACTTCTGGGCTGTCAATGTGGCTGAGCAGTCAAAACCTTGGACTGCGGCTACGATGTCAGACTGGTTGTCCACAGCAGTCAACCTAGTCAACGCTGCCCCCCCTGCTGGCACTTCCTGGACTTCACACAGTCTACGCAAGGGTGCAGCCTCTGCAGCAAACGCCATCGGAGCGCCACTGTCCCACATCCGCTACCAGGGCGGTTGGGCCACTAACTCTGATGTCGTTCTGGACTACATCGACCCCAACGTTCTTCCTTCTCATGGCGCGTGGTTCTTCTTTGGACACATCGCCCCCCTCCGCCACTTCCAAGTCCAACAGGACTCCGCAGCGGTGGCCTTCCCAGTGCCTCCTTCATGACTTGGCGCTACCCCTTCTCCGTCAATCCACCGCTCTCTACGTTCGCTCAAGACTGGCAAAACCAGACTCAACTTTGAAATGATCTAAACTAGTTTATGGGGTTTCCATCCTTGCCCTAACCGCTTTTTAGCTACGAGTGCTGCTCAGTGGTACGGGAACTAGTAACTGTTGTTGCGCCCTTGTTGGGTGCAGCACGAGTAGACATAAAAGCAGCCAGAACAGCTGAGCCTGCCATCTTCCAGTTTTCGCTGCGTTCCACGCAGCGCCCCCCCTGACTCCGTTTTCCCTCCACGCTTTCGCTAAACCATCCTGCCAATTTCGGCTCTTGACCGTGTAAAACAGCCTGCGCGACCTTTTTGGCAAAACCAGACTCAACTTTGAAACTTACCTATACGGTAGTCCAAGTATGGTGCTGTAAAAAGGGGTCGCCGCGGTGCGGGGGCAGTCCGCCGACCCGGGGCCCGGCGTCCGTCGACGGACGGGCGACGGTCGAACGACGGCGTCCGGCGTCCGGTGCCGGTACAGGCGGCGGGCGTGGCGATTCGCGGCGTGCCCGCCCCGTAGACCTGACGACCGGCCCGACCTGCGCGGCCTCGTGCGGGATGCGGGCCGCCTGTAGGCGGCTTGTACTGTATTGCTGATCTTGTAGTGCTGCTTTTTTTTTTTTTTGGGTAATACAACTTTTAGCAGTGGGTTGGGTACCGGCCTTTTTGTAATGCACACCAGTAGTCAGCGGCCCGCTTTTACGCGGCTTGCAGATTTAATCTGTTTTACAAAATAATACGTCTCTTTTGAAAAATAAATTACTGACAAATCTAACGCTAAAAGCATTATTACCCGGAAACAACAGTATTACAAGATCAACACTGCAAGCCGGCTAAAAGCGGCCCGCATCCCGCACCACGCTCAACCCAAGAGGTAGGGGCACCTCCACAGATCCCCGGCGCGAAGCGCCGCTTAGTAAGGCCAGTGAGATTTAATTGTCGGTTTTAGGTCCCCCCCCCCCTCTGATTTGCGCCCCCCCTCCAGAGATTCTGTAGCTGGGTGATGTTCTATTTTAAAGTACTGTGCACCCTACAGCCAGCACGCAAACTGCGTTGTAAGCGCCGGTTTGTTCAGTAGCAACCTACATTTGCGTAAGACTGTGCATGTACACTCATGGGAACAACATTAAGAGCTGAAACCACATAATTACAGTGGTTTATGGCTACAATACAAAGGCATTGCTCAGCACATCTAGTTGTCCGCTACTCTGCCGGCGGTGGCTCAGGTTTTTGCCCCGCGCCTTCTTTCCAGTTCTAGTGCACGAAGCAGTTGCTTGCCATTTGATAGCCCCTAGCATAATACTTCTCATTGTTATTTAGGCATGTCTGGCAAATACACCGTGGCGTGGTGAATACCGCTGCTAGCTTGTCATCAATGAAGGCGCCGTCTGGATCCATTGACATGCCAGCACACAGTGCACATAGCTTTGGCTCGACAATGACATCGGCGTCCCCATCATAGGTCTTGCGGCGCTTGTTGCCAATGCTGTAGAATGTGAGCTCCACCACTTGTAAGTTGGCTGTCACACACAAACACATTGTGCAAGGGGTGATCTTGGTCCAATGGCTGCGTAACACCGACATATGCGTCGGAAGCCATGACGCCATGCAATGCTTGAGTAGCTAGCACCCTGCACCAAATGGCAAAGAACTCAGTCAAGGGATATATTAACATGCAAAATTGCAAAGTAAGAAAAAATAATATGCAACAGGCAGGCAAATGGGCACATGACCAGCACCTGCATGCCGACTCCTCGTGCGCAGTGAATCGCGCAGCATGCTGCATGGTGGAAGGCGCCTTGTGCGAGTAGATGCACCTTTGCTTCCTGGATTTCGGCTTGTTGCATAGAACCAATCCCCTGATGTTGGCAGCTTTGCCAATGCTAAAATCCTTCTTGTTGGGAATGATGTGAATCATGGATTCCAGCGTCTCAATGGGTGCCGCTCCTGCAGTTGCTTCTTGTGCATGCTGGGTAGCAGCAGCAGTAGCATGCCGCCACGGCCGCGAGCAACACTACCCCGTCCGGCCTGGCCACGGCAACGGCCATAGCCACGGCCGTTCCCGCTGCCTGTAGCACTGTGCGTTGCTTGACGCCGGGCCTTTGCACGCGCAATCAGGGTCGGCTGGTGCTCACCTGTGAATGGCCTCCTCATTGACTCCGTGAGGGGCAGATATTGGATTTTGTCTTTCCTGTCCTCCTTATGACCTGTAGGGCGACCTCGAATTGGAAGTGCCTAGTGGGCACATCCTCCATGACATCGTGTACGTTCACGTGCAGCAAACGGTTGGCGGTGACGCTGGCTGAGGGCCGCCGTCGCTTTCGCCCGGAGCCAGTGACTATGTCCTCGTGCTCCACGCACACCATCGTCACTTGCTCCACGAGGTCAAAGGACAACTCCGGGTCTATGTCCTTCGCCACATGCTGCATCAGCTCGTAGCAAGTGTGTGTGTGCTTGTAGCCAGTGCTCGTCAAAGACTTGCAGCGGTGCCCGCCCACCGCGTAGCCTGCCATCCCAGGTCGCGGCCACTTTCACAGTGCAGTTGGCGTTGCGTGCCATCGCGCCGTTGGTATTAGCTCGACGACGCGGCCGCTTACGGACCCTACCTCCGGCGCTAGACACTGGCTGGCACAGGTTGGTTTAATGGTGTTTGCTGCTCAGGGCATCCATTGCGCACCGGCCGGTATGCGTGCAGATGCATGCAGCGGCGCGGCGGTGGCGGCGCGTACATACCTACACTACGGATACCGGGTACTTACTCTGCGTGATAATCTTCCGATATCGCCTTTTTCACCTAGCTCATGTAAGTATACTTGCCCTGGCTACGCTGCGTTCGTGCGCGACAATACTAGTTGGCCCGGTTGCAGTACGGTTGGGAAGTACTGCCAATGTACTGGCTACACAATTATCGGGGTTATACTGAATAAATCCCCCCCCCCCTCTGATTTCGGCCAGAAAAGGACCCTAAAACCGACAATTAAATCTCACTGGCCTAATATATAATATTAATAATAGCAAAAATATATAAGCAGCATCCGGCGGAGGCATGCCGCGCGCGGCTCGGGCGAGGGGCGGCATGCCGTCGGCCCAGCAATGGCGCATGCAGTCGCAACGGCCGAACGCGGATCGCCGGGATCACAACGAACCAGTGCAGCAGCGGGAAGAGCGCAGCCAGGGTCGGCGCTCCGTGGTGCGACGGCGTTCGGCTTCCAGGCTGCGGGGTGGTGCAGTTGGCATCGGCAGCCCCTCAGAGAGCCGCCTTGGAAGAAGAGGTCCATCACTATTGCGCACTCCATCCCCATAGTTATTACTGGAAAAAATACAACAGGAAAATCGTAAACATATAGAACTCCACTCACACACATAAACACACGCCTACTTGGCGGCCCTCGGTCACCCGTGGCTTCATTGCGGAGTCAGCCAGCATGCCCCTGCCGGAGACTATTCGCGCCACACTAGTGCAGGCGGCCGCCACGGGGGAGGTGGCGCTGCTGCACAACGCCTTCAACGGCCTCTGGGTGGCGCTCAACGAGAACAGCGCGGCGGACCGCGCGGATCTGGACCTGCTGGTTCTGTGCGCGGAGACCGCTCTGATGCAGGTGCGCCTGGCGCAGCTCTGCGCCCGGATTCCCGGCCGGCAATCCCAGCCGCCTCTGCCACCCCAAGGCCCAGCCAGTGCCACTGCCCGCCCTGGCCAGCTCGCCCTCGCCTTGCCATGCAGTTGGCACTCGATCTACCGTCACTACCAAACTAATACCACCGGCAGCATAATGATCTGCCCAATGAAAAACATAAAGAGCAGAGGTGGCACTGAGGTTCCATTCATGGATGAGTCAAGTGGTCAATCATGAACCTGACAAAGGAGTTTCGCCCACAGCCCTCCCTCGGCTGATCGTCTTCTGACAGCCTTCCTCCGCCACTGTCCTTTTTGCCAGGTGCATGAGGTCGATGTTGCTGCCGAGTGCCTGGAGGCCTACTTCCTTGAGTCATGCAGGTGCGATGCCGCGAAACACGCAGACGAGCAGGCCCAGTCACCCAGCACTCCCTCCCCCTCTCTTTACCCTCACTTCCCACATCAGTTCCCACTTTGCTTCCCCCAGCTCCCGCCCTCTCGCCAGCGTCAGCGGAGGCGGGTGATAGCCTTTCCCTGCCTGAGGGTGGTTCTTGCATGACGGGCGTACGTGTTGGCATCTTGCAGGTATGGCGCGGCGTTCGGCAAGGTGGAGCTTGCGGACCAGTTCCTGTGCCGCGCCTACTATGCTCGCGCGCGCGTGGAGTCCGCCCGCACCCGTGTGCTCAAGGTCCCCCCCCCCCCCCCCCCCCCCCCTCCCCCGGGCGCCTTCCGTTGCAACTCTTTGTGCCGCTCGTAACCACACCTGCAGCACGATGTCCTCGGCCCCTCTCCAGCACTAAACAGGCAGCCCCGCCCGCCCTACCACAGGGCCAGGACCTCATCACCGGCACGCTGGACGCCCTCAAGTTCCTGCAGCAGGTGCGGGTCCGAGTCCGCAGGCTACTGCTGTTACGATGTGATAACATGGCACAGCCTCTCTCACAGCGTCGCCCGCCCCTCGACCCCCTCCCTCCTGTGGCTGCGCTTCCCAGGGCCTGGCTGTGGCGAAGCCCAACCCGCGCTACGCCTTCCTTGTATACAACGGCACCGTGCACTACTGGCACGTGTCGCGCCCGTTGCAGCGCGACGGCATGCGCAGCTCGCTGCTTCCCAGCCAGGAGTCGTTCGTGCAGGCGCTGGTGGCAAGCGTAGCGGGGCAGGAGGAGTGGAAGGCGCGCTGCCTCGGAGCGCTCGCGATGTGTTACGCCGAGGCGGGGAAGCCCGACGACGCGCTCAAGGTTTGAGACAAACACTCCCAGCACCGCCTGCATTCCGCCGCGCTACCCCCCCCCCCCCCCCCCCCCCCCCTCCCGGATTGTTTCAAAAGGTACCAACTCATCAGCCAGCACCACCCATCACCACCAGGCCGCGCCAGCGCACGCATGGCCTTCTCCCTTCCCGCTCCATGCTTTCCTCAGACGGCAGGCGGCTCGTTGTGCGTTCGCCCTTCCCTCTCCCGCCCAACCCCGCAGGCCTTTGACCAGGCCATCCCGCTAGCGGAGGCGTTCCCCGACCTCAGCGTGGAGCTGCGGGCGGCCAAAGTGCACATCGGCCAGGTGAGCGGCAAAGGCAAAACCGACACAGCGCCGGCGACAGAGGCCGCGGCGCGCGCGCTGCTGCAGACCATCAAGTCGCAGCCCGCACTCCCAAAGGAGCAGGTCCGTCCTGCCCGCCTGGTCGCAGCTTGGCACCTGCCCCTCTCCCTGCCAGCATGCTCAGCCTGGGCGCGGGCGCGGGCGCCGCCTGCAGGTGGAGACGCAACTCGCGGATGTGTGGAAGAAGGTGGATCCAGAGCCAGAGGTGCGCTGCTCCGCCGCCTCCCTCATGACCATGCACACATGTTGGCCCGGCCGACTGGGCAGTGGATCTGCTGGGTAAAGAGGCTGCTTGGGTCCAAGGCGCGCAAGCGTATGAATACCATGCCTGCCCGACCTCAGACTGCCGGGTGCCATTCACCTACATCGGCCCCAAGGAGTACAATGGGGTGTCGAAACTCGTGTGCTAATTTCACTCGGAGAGGGGACTCTTGTGGCCGCCCTACTATAAGAAAAAGTAAAGTTTGCCCCGGGTCATCGGCCAAAGCCGCCTCAGCACTTGACCTCATGCGCCAACTGCAGTCGTAGGCCTGGTATAGCCATTAGACCGTGCCTCATCCGAACCCGGAAGGGCTAATGCATCAACCGGGTAAACCCGGGACACGGGGTTGGATGACATTTCCCTGAAATGACAGAGCCAGGAATCGATCCGGGGACCTCCTGAGTAGAAGACTACCGCTTTATCGAGCAGACGGACAACGAGGCTTGTTACTTTAGCCTGCAGCCGCCCTACTATAGCCGCGGCAGCTGAGCCGCTCCCGCTGCCGGGCCCTCGCAGGCCTCCGCCCGGGACGTCAATCTCCATGTCGTGGCGGACGTTGCCTGGACGGCCGCGCAGCGGGGGCTGCTGGGCCTGGCGCGGAGCTGCGCCAACCGCGCCAACACCTCGCAGGTGCGGCAGCTGCCTGGCCGGGCGTGCCTGTGCTTGCGGTTGTCGGCGTGCCTCCCCTGTGGGTGCATGCATCCGCGCACTCCGCTGACCAGCGAACGCCCGCGAGGTGTCCTGAAAGCTACCGGCGCACTTGTGCTGTTCCCGGCGCTGACGAGAAGACTGGGCCTGTTCGCGCAGGACCTGCTGCCGCGCGTGTGGAGCGACCTCACCGTGGCATCCCTGGACCTGCAAGCCCTGGGCGAGGCCCGGTTCAAGCTGGGCAAGCGCACGGTGAAGGCTCTGTGCGGCATCCTGGAGAGCCTGGACCAGACGCTGAGCCAGTTCAAGCGTCTGCGAGTGCCGGCGGGCGTGCAGGACACAGCGCGGATGATCTGGAACACCGGCCTCGTGCTGTTGCAGCCCAACCTGCGCGTGCATGTGAAGCGTGCCTTTGCCGCTGCCGCCAAGGTGAGAAGCAACTTCTTTGCCCCCCCCCCCCCCCCCCCCCCCGCGGCCCTGGGCTACCTGTCTCCTCACCCCCCTCTTCGGAGCCTTGTCCGTCTGCCCGCTCCCAGAGCGCGCGGCCCTGCTCACCCGCGCCGCCGCCGCTTCGCAGGCGCTGGAGGAGATCGACTCCCCACTGAACCGCCTGCGCGCGGCGCTTCACCTGGAGGTCGCCAAGGCGGATTACCTGGACGAGGTGTTCCCCAAGGCGGCGGGCGAGGTCCGCAAGGGCCTGGCGCTGGACTACATTGCGCCGGAGGCGGAGGTGCGCCGCCCTGCAGCTCTGGCCCTTGCTGTGATGAGATACTGAGTATTGTTTCATCCCCCGTAATGCACCTGCCCCGTGAATGGGTGCATGGCCGTATCCACGCTTTGAGTACGACACTGAGCGGTACGGCATGTTGTGGTATGGTGTTTGTGGGTTTGCAAGGGCATTATGAGTATTTATGTTTAGTTTGTAATGTATTGAATCTAGAGCATATTTTGTATTAGTGATACACATATGATATACACGGTGTAAATATTGTATATGTACATGTATATATATGTGGTATATATGCATGCATATATAGATATATATGGTGTATACATGGTATATATATGTGCACAGATGAGAGCGGGGACACTGCTGTGTGACTTTATTTGTACAAGCCCCGTGAAAAGAGGAAAATAACTATTTGTCTGGATCTCTGTCAGAATACATCACGAGCGCAGCACCTAGAATTTTTTGCTGGATGGCGCAAAACAATCCATTGTTGTGACCTGCGACCCCAATTACATGGTGCGCGGTTGGCGCTGCGTGAGATATTGGGAGCGTGATGGCGATGATGATGTGCAGCGGCAGCGGCAG
Organism: Tetraselmis striata; assembly: GCA_006384855.1. Lineage (NCBI taxonomy): Eukaryota > Viridiplantae > Chlorophyta > Chlorodendrophyceae > Chlorodendrales > Chlorodendraceae > Tetraselmis > Tetraselmis striata. The sequence continues at coordinate 27,763 of VCJN01002785.1, forward strand.
CGTGGCGCGGCTCCTGATTTGAGCTTTGATCGGGAACCGCCGGCCGGCCGCGCAGATCAAGCGCTTCCGCCTGCAGCGCCCCCTGGACCGCTACCTCGAGCCAATGTACGAGGCGCTGGACCTCAAGACATCCATCACGCGGCTGCCCGAGACCGAGCTGGAGCAGGCCGTGCTGGCGCTGGAGCGCGCCAAGGACGTCCGCAACCCGGAGGTCAAGGCTGCGCAGCTGAAGCGCCTCATTGGTGTGCGCCTGCCTGCCTGCGTGCCTGTCAGGGCGGCGCTCAGATGTTGGGATGAGGTTCACGGATGGGCGTGCACATCTCCCGTGGGCGGTACGGAAGAGGACGTAGATATGCAACGCCGATTCGGCGCTGCATGTCCGCCGACGCTGACTTGTCCTGGGCCACCCCTTGCCCAGACCTGCTGCTGGCACTTGAGCCCGCGGCGCCCCCGGCCGCAACGGAAGACAGCGAGGAGCGCACAGCGCGCCAGCACGCAGCGCGCCAGCGCACGACTTGGTGGTGCGAGGTGAGCTCGGAGGGCGCCCTGCTTGCTCGATGGGCCGCGCCGTTTGTGCGTTCTGTCGGCGGCCTATGGGGTCTATCTCGGCATTTTCTGGCTGTCAGCGTCGCGGGGTGCTGATTGTTTGGGGGACGTGTGCTGTCGGCGGGTGGCTGCAGGTGGTGAAGGCAGCGTGGAGCGTCCGGCTGGATCAGATCGTCATCGACGCGGCGCCGCATGCGCTGGCCGCGCAGTGGGACCCGGCGGTGGACGCGGAGATGGTGGTGGCGCAGGCGGAGGTGGCGTTCATCGAGGTCGACGCGCTGGCGTACGCGCTGAAGGACGAGGGCGAGGAGCTCAACCCGCCGGACGGCTACGTGCCGCCCGCGGAGCGGCTGGCGGAGGAGGACGGGAAGCCGTCTGGCCCGCGCAAGCCGCCGTTTGAAATAGAGGTGCGAGTCCCAGCCAGGCCAGCCTGCCGCGCCATGCCGTTAATGTGCGACGCTGGGCTCGCTGTATAGTACTGTTCTTGCACCCCCCCCCCCCCCCCCCCCATCCCTTGGGGAGGGCCCTAAAAAGGAAAACAATATATGTTCAAATGGAAATCTGTCAGAATACACCCTGAATATTGTAGCGGGATTCCAAACTCGATGGTGCAAAACAGTTATTTTTTCTGCTTGTTTTTTCCTGCGAGCTCAATTAGATGGTACCTCTACATACAGGGCAATGGCGCCTCCAATGCGGCTGAGTGTGTTACCAATGGCGCCATCCATTCCCTACACCTATTCGCCCTGGTGAGCGAATGGATCCCATTCGCCCCTTTGCGGGCGCTGACCCGCATGGCGCGTGTCGCCTCCCCCCCCCCCCCCCCCCCCCCCCCGGCCTCCCGGCAGGAGTTGCAGGAGCGGCTGCCGGATGCGCTGCTGGAGGGCATGGAGCTGGGCCTGCGCGCCGGGCAGCCGTGGCTTGTGCTCAATGGCGCCGTCAACGCCTGGAACTACTACATCCACTTCCTCAACGGCCAGCACATGGCGGCGGTGGAGCGCGTGTTCAAGGCCGTCGTGGACCGGCTGTTCCAGATGGACCAGGAGGCGGTGGACCCGGTGAGGCCCACACGCATAACCCTGCTCCTATGATTGCGCCAGCTGGGTCGCCAGAGGGTGGTTTGGGCCAGTCCCACTGCCTGGTGCCCAACTGCGAGGGCGCTGAGGCGTGAGGGCGCCGCCGCGCCGGCCCGCAGGTGCTGGTATGCGCGCTGGCTGGCGGCTTTGCGCAGGGCGTGGAGCACCGCGTGATGCTGGGCGTGCTTGGTGTGCCGTGGCCGCCGCCGGAGGAGGACGAAGAGGAGGGGGACCTGCTGCTGGAGGAGGAGGACGCCGATGATGACGAGCCAAAGCCCAAGTATTCGCCGCTGGGCTTGGCGCGTGATGCCGCGAGTGAGCCCCCCCCCCCTCCCCTTCCTGCTTTGCTGCCTTCAATTGCCTCTTCTGCGGCGCACCCATCCTGAGCCACACCCCCCGCGGACACTGCCGTCACTGCCTGTGACAAGATGCGCCGCGCCCGCACGGATGCGCCTCTGGTTCCCCTCACTGGCCAGCGTGCTCAGCGACTGGCGTCGGCCCGTCGCGCCACAGCCCCCGCAGCGCAGGACGGCGACTGACATGACGGCTGCTGCGTGACCTTGCAGCCAAGATGCTGGGCGGCAAGAAGATTGACGAGGCCGATGTGGCGGAGCTCAAGCCCGCGGTGCGTTCGCGGCAGCCCAGTGCTGTATTTATCCATGTGTTTGTTTTATGTTTATCTGTGTGTTTATCTATCGATGTATTTGTTTTATATTTATGTATGTATTTGTTGTATATTTATATATTCATCTAAGTATGTAGTATAGTATATTGCATAGTTATATTTGTATTCATTGCATATGTATGCACGTGCGACGTTTTTCCCTGTGCTGTATTGACAAGAGAGGGTGTGTGTGTGTGTGTGTGGGGGGGGGGGGGTCGCGCCCGGATGCGGGTGTTTCCCAGCCCCCCCCCTCCCCCTCCCCCTGCCTCTTGCAATTGACTGTTTGAGGGCGCGCATGCTGGGGCAGATTGAGGTGCTGGAAGGCGCCATCCAGCGCGCGGGGGAGAGCCCAAGCCAGACCATGCTGGAGACCTACGCACGCCTGCTAAAGCTCTGTGGCCGTGAGCCTGCGCTGCCCGCCTCTGTCAAGGTAAGGGGGGGGGGGGGGCGCTGCGTTGGCGGCGGGATGGGCGCTGGCTGCCGTCATTGTTGTCCCGGTAGCTGGCGCGGAATGAGCCCAGCGTGACGGAGCCGACTGTGTGCGCGCTGCTGCCGGTGTGCGCTGCTGCCTCACAGGGTCCGCAGGAGGCCGCGGGCAAGGTGATCAGCATCATCGAGAAGCTGTCGACGCAGTCCGACCTGGTGCGGACCGCCGCCAGCTACCCAATGCACCCCCCCCCCCCCCCCCCCCCCGTCCCCCCAGCCCGGGCAACCTGCCTTCTTGGAGCCCTCCACCGATGTAAGGGAATTGACGCAATGCATCGCTCCGCAGGAGACCACACAGCTAGAGGCGCAGGTGCAGTCCGCAGTGGACCACCTCAGCTCAATGGGCGACACCGCGACGCCCGAGTTCTGGGCCAAGCTGGCGCAGGTGGCGCTCCAGGTGCGCGCGGTGGGGCAGGCGCTGACGTGCGCCCGCCAGGCCAGCCGCGCCGTGTTTGGCGACGACGCCGCGCTCTCCACCGACGACATCCAGGACAAGAGCGATGCGCCGGACGTGGCTGACCGCACATGGTGCGCCCCCCCCCCCCCCCCCCCCCCCGCCCGTTCTCCCTGCGGCTTCCTGCACACTCCTGCGTATGCCAACAGCTGCAGCTCGTCCCCAGCAGAATGGCCTCTGCAGGGCTTTCATGGTCACCCGTCCTATAGAGTTGGGTGCGCGGGAAACAAGAAATAACGAACTGTTTTGCGCCATTTAGTTTGGGCGCGTGCGGTAATTGTGGCGTATTCTGAACGACATCCAGAGAAATGTGGGTTTCCCTCCTTTTCCAAGGGATCGAAAAGAGTGACATACAGCGGACCCAAAGCGTGGACATGGGTAGGCATCTGCACATTGATGCTATTGGATAAGTCAAAGGCTGCATGCTGAGAGGCGGCGCGCACTCTGCGGCTGCAGGTACTGGCTGAGCCTGGCGGAGGTGGTGCACGGGCAGGCAATTGTGGCCCTGGTCAAGCCGGGCGCCCAGGCGCGCTCGGTGCAGAGCAAGCTGCGCCTGCTGGCCATCTCCCACTTCACCGCGGGGGCGCGCTTTGGGCTGTTCATCAACCGCAAGGTGACCGCCCCACCTCCATTCTCAGTGGTGCAGCAACGCCGCTACGGTGATAAGAACAACACTCAGAATAGGAACCTGCCCCGCCTGCCAGAGGTCAAATGTAGACGAAACTATAGCCAAACTATGGCGGATGTTCCCATAATAGGTTGCACGCAAGCCCACTTTGAGGCGTATAAAAAGGGTTCTTGTAGGTGCGCCGGCACCCGTATGCAGCAATGCAACCTCCGATGCTGGGAAGGGCAACGTCAAGCGCGCACGGTGCCCCGGCAGCCATTGATGTCGGGATCCCGACGACGGTGCCTCCAGGGCCAGGACGGTGTCCAGCCCATGGCAGCCAGCCTTACGCTCGCTCCATCGATGGCGCACCCCGCCCAACCTTCGGAACACTCGGCGGACTCTCGGGAAAGGCATTCATGGGGGATGTTTGGGCCCCGATGCCCAATTTAGTGCTGCTGCTGAGCATGCCTGGTCGCCCTCCCTTCTTCTCTCTGGCAGGACCTGGTGGAGAGCGCGGCCCGCTGCCTGTGGAATGCCGTCGGGGACTTCCTGGCATCGCCCGTCACCCGGCGCCTGCTTGCACGCCCACTGCAGGCAAGCCACTGTCACGGCTGGCTTGCGCAGCAAGGACTAAAATGTCCCTCCACCAGCAAGGCCACGGAAGGCTCGCCGCCGGGCGGGAGTGTGGGGTTCGCAGGTACTGACAGCAATTCGCCCGTCGACCCCCTTCCTGGCGCCGCAGGGCCTGGTGACCGTCCTCAACCGCACGGGCTGCTCGGACCCGGACTTCCAGGTGCACCTCAACTGCCTGCTGCTCGAGTGCCTGGGCGACGGGCAGGAGTGGCAGAAGGGCGTGCGGCAAGCCAACGACGCGTTCAAGAGCCTCAAGAACACACTCCACCTCCCCCTCTGGGAGTACAAGGTGCTGCCGCCCCGCCCCGCCGCGACACGACATGCCATGCCATGCCGACCACAAGCGTCCCGGGTTTCCCCACCGCCATTCACACGCATCCGTGGGATCGGTACCTCTACAATGGGCAGGCGCCTAGTCCCTGTACGCTTGCGCTAGCCGGTGGATCCCAATCAGACCAGGAACGCGTCTGCAGTAGTGCCCCCTCCTGAGTCTTGTCCGCTGCACTGTTGCTGCGCGCCTCAACGTGTAGTTGTCCCGCTTCCCTCCCTCCCTCAACGTGAAGCAGGTGCCCCTCCCTCTTTCCCTCCCCGCACACACACGCTGACTTTCGTGCCGACCCGCATGTCCACTTGCCCCCGCTCCTGCCGCCGCTTGCGCAGACCGCATTCCTGGCGAAGTCGGGCGTGAACGTGGCGGAGGAGATGGGCATCGCGAAGCAGTACGCGGAGCCCGTCCACGCACGCGCCTGGCAGCTGCTGGGCCAGCAGCTGGGCGGCCACTACGACCAGCTCGCGGCGCGCAAGCAGGCCTTGGACACCGTGAAGAAGATGCCGTGGGTCAAGTACGAGTTTCTGCTGGAGTACGCCGAGTGGCTTGTGCTCAAGGTAGCGCCAGCACCAGCCGCCCCCACCCCCCCCCCCTGTTCACCCACCATTTATGGAGCACCCAGTGTGTACCCGGGTACTAACTTGCGTGGCGCCTTCAGACTGGCGAGCCCGATGCCGCCGAGGAGGCATTGTGGGCTGCCATCGACATCGTCACCGAGGTAGGCAGACCCACTCGCACGCCTCCCGCGCGCCTCTGCACCCAGCGCGCAGGGAAAAGGCACTCGTGGTGCTGGCGAGTCATGAAGCAGACGCTCCGTTTCCTGGCGCAGGTTGAGGTTGCGCAGGACGACGAGGACGCAGCCGAGGATGACGGGCAGCGCAGTACCTCGAGCAGTCGGCGATCCGGCAGCCGGGTGGGCAGCCGCGCTGGGAGCAAGGCAGGGTCGCGTGCCGGCTCCAGGTGCGTGTGCCGCCAGCTCCTGTGCTGGCTCTGCCCCGCCCACCCTGCTGCCACCCTTTCTCTTCTCGCATGCCGCAACTCCGCCGTAAGCGCCCTTGGACGCTCCCATGTGCCTGGACCATGCAGGAGGGTGGGCAGCCGCGTTGGCAGCCGCAGCGGCAGCCGCCGCAGCGGCCGCTCGCGCCGATCCGTCACAAGCTCCGCATGCACCGCCGTCACCACCATCTCCGAGACGGAGATGCGCACTGTGGTGGACCTCAAGGCGCCCACGGTGCGCCGCGCGACGGCCCCCTGTGATCCTGCTCCCCGGACCTGCCATCCTGCGCCTTTGTCACATCAACGGCGGGATAGCTGTGCTTCTGTCGCTCCATGCAACGCACCGCTTTCGTCGTCCGCTCCACGCACGTGGTGCACGCGACAGCCACCCGTGCTGCCCTTCGGTGTTCACTAACCAACCAGTCTATTAGGATGAAAGTTCCGCATTTAGTAATAGAATATAATAGAATATTACTATGATCGGACCTGTGTTGATTGTTTGGACTTTGTGGAAGGGAACTGATAGATACATCCTGAATACATCCTGTATTGTGAATCGATTTCAGATAGCACTACGTACATTTTCAGTTTGGATTGCCCATTTGTTAAGGAAAAGTAGAGTTGCATTGTTGAAAATGTATACCATTATTGTTATCAATATTGTTAACACTATCATTGTTAACAAGAGTATACTGATACGCGTAATCTCGTTCCGAGTATAGTATAATTGTTACCATCGTTGTGCATTCCAGTACTGATACCTAATTTCAAATTTAGGAGTATACTGCTGGTATTACTCAGTGCAGGTAGTATCAGGTAGTCTATGTTTGCACCAGGTAGTATCTCGTCAGTATATCAGGTAGTGCAATCCTTATCCATTGATAGATGGATCGCCTAGCGCGTTCGGTAAGGATATTGCATGGATGATATAATGCAGCAATATTGCAGACACTGGGATTAGGCGGACCATACTATCACGTCGAAACAGTATATTGCGATTGAACTTTGCAATCATGAGAACAGAGTAGAATGACACCACAATAGAATCAAAATAGAAAATAACACGCTAAAAGGGTGGCAAAATACGGCCAGGCACCGCCGTTCTAGTTTTCGCCACCTACGCATTAGTCAGTAACCATTGGGGACTTTACGCTACCCCCCGCTACCCGAGATCATCAATTGTTGGCGTCTGCACAAGCCTCTGTGAGATATCAATGTGCGCACTTCTTGCGAATGTTTGTGCCTGAGTGCAGGTACTTTTTCCTATCAGCGTGCGCATTGCGCTGTGAGGGTGGCATGTTCTTGACTTGGATATTTGAATGCATTTGCGAGAGCATCCATGACATGTGTTTCAAAAGACAGCAGAATAAACATGCGCATCAATGATGTGCATCAGTGGCATCGGTGAAGCGAGGAGATGTACCTCGATACGACGGCAAGGCGCCAATTCAGAGACCTCCACGGCTGGGAAAGGGGCATTGCGTATCTCTGGCAGGGTCAAGGGGGCCGGGCGGGATGGCTGATGCAGACGTGCCCCCGGTGGTGTCGCCCACCACATGACTCCCGCCAGGGCCTGGAGGTGCGCCACATGGAAGCGCTCTGCCGCGCCTTCACGCTGCTGGCGCACATCTCCGCGGAGGATGCCGATCGCAAGGAGTATGCCCTCACGGCGCACTACTACGCGATGCGCATGACCGCCGCGACATTCCAGGTGCTGATTGAGTCACGTGGCCTCATCTAGACGCGCGCACATTCGCCCGATCCATCGACATGACATCCTAAACCGCCGATGCTCACCGGTCTGCCCGACATTGCGATGACCTGCAGGCGGCAGCCAATGCGCCGCCGCTGAAGGGCGAGAAGGGGGCGGACGGCAAGCGCGGGCCGCCGCCAGAGACACCCCCAGTGCCGCCCATGCCGGAGCAGCTGCAGGTGGGTTGACCGGCGAAGCGCTCCGCTGATTGTCCACCCATTGCGCGCACATCGCCCACCTTTTCCCTCCACACCCAGCGGGAATGCAGGAGCGCAGATGCCAGGGGGAACGCGATGCTGTTGCCGCGCCGCCTCTCCCCTGACGGCTTCCGCTAGTGCCGCCTCACCCACATCCTCCTCCATGACACGCGCGCACCGACCCATGCGCGGCCTCCCACGCAGGACTGGGCGTCCTGGGAGATGGATGGGGTCACCAAGGCGGCGCTGGGTCGCGTTCGCTCCCGCGACAAGCAGACGCTGATCAGCCGGCGCTCGATCGCGTGCCCCGAGCTGACAATGCGCTACCTCGAGTTCCTCGCTGACATCCTTGGAGGTGAGGCGCGGGGGTGGGGGGGGGGGGGGGGGGGGGGGAGGGGATTCTGACTTGAGTCTCACCTTTGGGGGACTTACCTGCGCTGCCCGGCATTCCATCCTAGCCATCGAATGGCACACCAGGCATCGTCTCTCCTCTCACAGCTACAGGTGCCCACGCACCGGAAAGCACCCAGAATAAAAACCTCAAGTTGATCTTGCCTGCAATAGATAGGAACATTTGCTATAGAGTTGTCTATATCTGACCTCTGATAGGCCGGGCAGGTTCTCATTCGCAGTATGATTATGCCCGCGCTTGTACTCACAAGCGCCCGCAACCAATCAGCGCCGCCCTCCCTGCCCTGCCTCTCCTGCACCCCTACAGACATCACCCTCTCAGCTCACTCCAACGCCAATTGCACCCGCCAGCATCTGACTCCGTCCACCTGCGCGCCAGGCCTGGGCCTACACTTGCACACGCTGCCCGTCCTGCAGCTTCACGGCCTCGTCGCCCGGCTGGCCGCCGAGAGCTCCTCCCTGGAGGCGGTGTCCCAGCTGCTGCTTGCCAGCGCGCTGGAGAGCGTCGGCGCGGTGGAGGCGGCAGCGGCGGCCATCGCCCGAGCCGGCGAGTTCCGCATCTCCGTAGAGGATCTTCATGCCGCGCAGCACCACATCGACCAAATGAACACCGTCAAGGTGCGGTTCCAAACATCCCGGCGCCGTTCCAAATGCGCCGGGGAGACTGTTGCGGAGGGTCATGCAGGGCACCCAGCGCATGATGTCACCGGCGGCTGTCTCCGCGGTATTGCAGGCCGTGCTGTCGGACAACATGGTCGGCCTCTCGCGCTGGCGTGGCTCTGGCCGCTTCTCCTTTCTGCCGGACTCCAAGCAGCAGGCGGACGGCGGCGGCAGCGGCGGCAAACCTGGGGAGGGGCACCCACTGAAGGGGCGCCCCAACGAGCTTGAGTGCGGCCGCTTGCAGTGCGACCCCTTTGACGAGGGCATCCCAGAGGCAGGGGCGGGCGCCGATGCAGTGCGGGTGAGCCCACTCCTCAGCCACTGCTCCATGTTCGTACACTCCGGGGTCGGAGGTGCACCTTACCAGCCTAGGCATGTTGACATTGCCGACGCCCTCTCCACAGCAGGTTGGCGTCTCACTATGTTGCGTACCGCTTGGTGTCGCCCAATGTTGTCCATCCGGTTTCGACACCCGTAGCGCCGCGCGCACAAGGACTGAGCGCCGCCGTCGCCGTGGTCGCGATTGCCCCGCAGGTGAGCAGCCAGCTGGAGCCGGGCTTTGTGGAGGCGGTGTCGGAGGCCGGCATCAGGACGGGGGGGCGGACGCCCCGCGCGGGCGCGAGCCCGTGGCTGGTGATGGCGCCGCTGCAGCCGGTGACACCCGCAGAGGTGTGGATCCGTAAGGCGCAGTGGCTCGTGGCGCACGGGCAGTACGGCCGGGCGCGGGAGCTGGTGGACAAGGCGTACGAGTGGGCGGAGTCGCAGGACGAGGCAGAGAACCGCGCTCGCTGCCTTCTCATCTACGCGGAGATGGCTTTCCTGGCGAGGGACCACACGCGCGCCGTGGTGCAGGTCCGCCACCCAACCGGCCCCATCTCGGCGCCGTAACGTGCCTCAAAGTGCTGCTGTGTCGGGAAGGGAGGACTTAACATCATTTGAGTCGCCATTGTCGGGGAGCGGCAAGCAAACAGGCGAAGGCAGTCCTACGGATGCCCTTGGCCCGCCTCCCTCCCACCTGGCTCGGCATTGCGCTGCCGCGCAGGCGAGGAAGCAACGGAGTAGGCCAGGAGGCAGCCGCTTGGATTGGCTGGCTGAGACCCACGCCCTCTGTGCACTCGCCACAGGTGCAGGAGGCGCAGCGAATCGGCGGGAACCTGTCCTTCTGGTGCAGCAGCGTGCTGGCGTACTGCAAGTACCGCCGCTTCATGCCCAACCACGTGGCGGACTGCCGCAGCGCGCTGGAGGGCTGCATTGAGCTCTGCCGCCAGGTGGGTGGGTGGGCGCAGCAAGGAAGCAAATGTAGTGTACTTAGGTATTCTAATCCTAAACCCTGAAGCCCTAAAGCTAAAAAAACCAAGCCAATCCCACCCCGTACGCCCTATGCTTGGAATGCTGCTATAGTGGGGCGGGGGGGGGGGGGGGGGGGGCACATTGTCGTTAATGCTCCCCTGTGGTGCACTCCAGCTGTCCAAGGACAACGCCGCCGCCGCCGCAGAGGCGACTGCCACAGCGGCGGGCTTGACAGCGAGTCTGGCAGCGGTGCTGCTGGAGGAGGTGGCGGAGAAGCGCCGAAGCGGTCAGAGCTGCGCGGAGCCTTACGCCGCGGCAGTGGCAGCCACGGAGCAAAGCATGCACGCCTGCTCTATACTGGGCGGCGCCGTGCACGCGGGCACCATCATGGCGCATGTGAAGGTGCTGATGGACGACCCCTCCTCTGAGCCGGACAGCCGGCCTCACCTCACCAAGGTGAGGCACCCGCAACCCTCGGCTAGTCCGCTACCCCCAACACTGCAGCCGCTGGACCTGCGCTGCCTCAACCGCATCGGGCACTGGCCGGATGGAGTGTGACGCGTGTGCCATGCGCAGGTGCTGCACCTGCTGAAGGAGGCGGAGAGGCTGATGCGCGCCGTGGTGGAGACGGCGCGCGAGCCGGACATGGATCCCGCGCTCAACCTGCCCTGCGCCCGCATGCTCAGCCAGGTGCTGACGGACATGGCCCAGGTACCTTACCCTCCCCTCCCCCTCCCGGGGGGCTTTGCCCAGCTGCAGCCCCAGCATCCAGGATTGCCCGCAGGACTGTGTATTATGATTTTAGGACTGCAATTGATGGGGATGACTGCATTATCAACTAGCGAGTAGGTGGCAATTAATTTGAAACGGCGGTGCCTGGCTGTGTTTGAACACTTGCCACCCTTCTAGCGTTTTTTACTTGTATTATGTTCCGCTATTCTATTCTTTTGTTGCTCTTATCATGCAGTATGTTACATACCGTGTACCGGAACGGCACCTCAAGATAGCATAAGATATGATTATAGAAATAGACAGGAGAAGGCTTCCTGCTACGGCCGTACCTGCTAGTGACGCAAAGTAATCGTCAGTGATCGCTATCTAATTTGAAACAGCGCACGTAAGATTTTCCTGAACAAATGGGCAATACTAATGCAAATAATGCCCTTAGTGCTGTCAGAAATTGATTTGCAAAAAGACCGAGATGTATCTGCCAGTTTCCTTCCAAGAAAGGTCAAATCATCAGGACATTTTCTATTCTGTTTCTATTGTTATTGCCGCACTTGCATCCTAAGAGACTGGCGAGTTTTTTCTTGTGAGTTAGCGATGTATATACGGGAGACGTATGTAAGGGGGTATACTAAGGGGGTTTATACACATATACTGGAGATATATAAAATGCGGTATATTGGGGCCAGTGGCAACCGGTCAAGGGCCAAGGCCGCATGCGGGAAGGGGGGCGGTTGGGGGGGGGGGGGCTCACGTTGGTACGGCTGCCACAGGTGGGACTGGCCCTAGCTCGAGAGCGGGAGGTACACGAGCACAAGGACCGCAGCGCGCGGCGCCCCGAGTTTCCCAGAGCTACGGAGAGCGCTGGTGACAACCCGGTGGCGCGCTTCCTGGACGAGACGGAGCAGCTCTCGGACGAGGTGACGCGGCCCCTGCTGGCGCCTGCATGCTGGGTCCACCCCGCGACCGACACCCTGGCCGCGCGAGCAAGAAATAAGAACGCGCTATGTCATTACTGGTCCAATATCAAACGAATACATCACGATATCATTACGATATTCATCACGATATTCATTACAAGAATAAGGAACACTGGCTAGCACCCCGTTGTTCTGGATGAGTGCAAATAAATTGGGTTCTTATAATGGTCGGGTCGGCACCCGTAGCTCCAGCCCCACCGCCCTTGCCTGGCTGCAATGCCGCCGGCGCTGTTGTCAAGCGCCTACAGGTCCGCCCATCGTGCAGGCCCTAGCTAGGTCTCACATGTGTCTGCGGGTGGCGGGGTGCAGGGCGTGGTGCGCCCGGAGCAGGAGGCGGTGGTGTGGGCCACCGCCGCCGCGAGCCTCAGCGCGTCCCGGGAAGAGCGCGCGGCGGCGCTGCTGCGCCTCGGTGAGGCGGTCGCCTTCCAGTTCTTCTGCCGCATGCCGGGCGGCTTCCTGAACTTTTCCGCATGGACGCCCCTGATGGTCGCCCCGGCCCCGGCCCCGGCCCAGCAGCAGGTGCAGCCTGCCCCGATCGCCCTGGCTCCTCCTTAGGCACCACCAAGTCCTGCAGTTATTTCCCCCTTGGAGCTGCTCCTGACGCTGTTGCCGTGCGCCAGGAGCCCAAAGTGGAAGACCTCAGCCTGGAGGCCCAGCAGGCTCCGCTGCCTCCGGTCGCCGAGGTCAGTGAGTCCCCAACCGCCGGCTCCGCAGACGCGGGCGGCGGGGAAGCAGCTGCTGCCACCCCACCCGCAGGTGTCCAGGAGGACGCAGACACGTATGCGCCTCCCCTTGCAGCTCATTCATTTATAAATAGATATTGTTATCTATAAAGGTTATTAAGAGTGTTACTCTTTAATCTTACATTCCTATTTTCCATGATCCCTACCAATGGGATACAGATTCGATAGTAAGCAGAGGCAACGTAGACGCCTCGGCGGTGGTGCTGACCGGCGAGTGTGCCATGGGCTGCAGGGGGGCGCCGGACGGCGGGGCGCCAGAAGAGGGCGCGTCACCTGCGGAGGCAGCAGCGCAGGGTCAGCCCCCTCCGGCGGATGGCACTACTGCCCCAGGGGACGCAGCCACAGCACCCGGGGCCACCGAAGCCACGGATGATGGCCCGCCGGAGCCGGAGCCTCACAAGTTTCAGCTGTGGCCCGCACCGGCCGACATCCCTCCCGAACCCGGCCAGCTGCGCATCCAGGCCACCCTCACCCTGGAGGAGGCCATCAAGGTGAGACCACCCGCACGCCCGGCACTCTCCTGGCTTTCCATCAGACCTCCGAAACCAGTGAGAGAGCCCCCCCCCCACGGAGACACAAAGACAAAGGCGGTATGCAGTGGTGGTGCAAAGACAAGGGGCTTCAGTGTTTTTCCGAACAGCAAAATTGTCACAAGGCTGCCACCACCTGCTGCTATTAACAGTATTGTTATAGTTGGCACTGGTTGGCAGACCAGGTCGACCACGAGCAGCACGCTGACTGCAAAGAGCGGCGCCGTGGAGAGTTAAACAGAAGGCAAACCGTCAGTCGCCATCAGCCTATGGCAATACATAATATCCAATAATAATACTTTATAATAATACATGATAATACATAGTATCCAATACATGCTGTCAATAATGAATAAGGACAAGTACGGAATATGTAAATAATAATGCAGTGAGCGTGCGTGCGGCAACAGGGCTCGTCTCGTCTGATTACACTGGCTAATACTCAACACCCTGGATGTTAAATATAGGAGGTATGAGTACTCATGCGCGTAACATGGGCGCCCTCGTTCTAGTACCAGTGCCGTCGTACCGCCGCCCGTGGAATATGAGACATCCTGCGGTATACTGGTGCTCGTTCAGCATATGCCAACGACATCTCAGGACAGATTACACAAACGTAGAACATGGGATGCCCGACGAACTCACGGCATACCGCTGATATGCCGGTTCCCCACTCCCTGCAAAAGGCTGCGGTGCAGGAGCAGCGGTGGGACCTGGCGGAGCAGGCGGCCTTGAACCTCGCGGACTGCCACGGCGACACGTTGGACGGGCAGTCCGCTGCCTCCGCGGTTATTCTCGCGCAGTCCTACGCCGCGGTCGCCTACTTCCAGCACCTGTACCTGGACGCCTGCGCCAGCAGCGACCTGGAGGCGCTGCTGCTCCGACAGAAAGATGCTCTCAAGGTAACAGCGCCAGGTTCCCGCTCCTCTGCGCCCTCCGCATAGCGGTCGGTCCCAGGGAGCTGACACCGCTGCTGCCAACAGACCACCTCGCCGCTGTGGAGCGCCTCCGGGATGAGCCAGCGCAACCGGGAGCACCTGCGCCTGGTTGGCCGCATGTCCGACATGCTGCGCGTGGATGAGGATCTGCCCACCATGCTGGGCGCCATGCCCGCCTCCTGCCGGGTGCTAGCCCTGCACCTGTCGCCAGATCAGCGCCACCTCTACGCCGCCTGCTTGAACGGGCCGGCAAAGGCGCCCGCAGCCGACAAGCAACCCCCTGCCACCAAGAAGGTCAGTCCCCTGTGCAGTCCGCCGGCAGCGCTTACCTTCTCTGTGCTGGTCGGATATCGCGCACGGGGCGGCAGCCCACTGCAAGCCTCAATGCGGAGAGAACGCCACCTGCGCCGGAGGGTTGAAATGACACCTGCCTGCCATCTTTATGGGGTTGTCTACATTGCAGGGTGCGCCAGCCCCAGAGGCCTCGCCCTCTGACCGCGCCGCGTGTACGGTGCGACTCCCCGTGGACGGAGCCCGCCTGGCCGCTCTCATCCAAGCCATCAGGGTGAGCGCCTAGGCGCCCGCGTGCGCAGACCTGCCCATCCCTCATCACCGGTCTTGCTCGCTGAGACACCGCCCCGCGGCGCTCTGGTGGCTGCAGGACCATCGCCGGAGCATCCAGAAAACGGTGGAGAACCAGCGCGAGCCACTGTTTGATCCAGCCGCGGGTGGTGCCGAAGCGGTGCGTGGCTCACTGTGTTGCTGTGGCTTGCTCTCCCTCGTGCAAGAGGACCCGGCATCTTAATGTGGCTGCACACGCCTGTATCCCCAGGTGCAGGCCGCTGCCGCCGCCAAGAAAAAGGGCGCCAAAGGCAAGGGCGGCAAGAAGGGGAAGGCAGGCAAAGGGAAGGGTAGCAGCAAGAGCAAGGGCCCTGCTTCCCGCCGCATCAGTACAGCCTCCTCCACCGGGACGGGTGCCTCCAGCACAGGGGACGGGCAACAGACGCTGCAGCAGCGCCTGGCAGAGGAGGGCAAGGTGCGCCCATGGCCTGTCACGTTGCCGCTGGTATGGCAATTGTTTGTGGAATGGTGTATTTACAACCACGGCACGGACTATACTGGATAGAGCTGTCACAAAGCGCCTCAAGCGGCCGCGCATGTGGATAAGCCTATATTGTACGAGACAAACACGCTCCAGCACGCCGCACCTCGTTTGGGTCAGTGCATATTGGTGTCGTTCCGCGGGGCGGTCCAGAAACTGTATCATTGAATTGCAAGTGTGGCAATTGTTTGTGGAATGGTGTATTTACAAGCACGGCACAGGCTATACCGGAGAGGGCCGTCACCAAGCGCCTCAAGCGGCCGCGCATGCGGATAAGCATGTATTGGACCAGGCAAACACGCCCCAGCACGCTGCATCTCGTTCGGGTCAGTGCATATTGGTGTCGTTCCGAGTGGTGGTCCATAAACCGTATCGTTTAAATGCAAATGTGGCAATTGTTTGTGGAATGGTGTATTAACAAGCACGGCTCGGGCTATACCGGAGGGGCCACAAAGCGCCTCAAGCGGCCACGCATATGGAGAAGCATACCACCGGTGACGCGGCAGATTGGCCATTTGCCCTGGCTGACATCGCCAGCAACCCTGAGTGGAGGGCTGTGCTCTGTGGTTGCTGTTCAGCTGGTGCTGTACGATCCCTCCATCAACAACAAGTGGCGGCAGCTGCTCGCGGAGATGGAAGACTTCTTCAAGCCGCTGCAGGAGCTCCTGCGCGAGTTTTTCCCGGCAAAGCCGACCCCGCCCCCCACGGTCAAGGGCAAGCCGCCGCCAAAGGAGACCCCTCAGGAGCCGGTGAGTTTGAGTCATGTATATGCCTGTGCCTGTGCTCTGTAGTGTGCCTTGGACTGAGGAGGGCTGAGCGACTGTCACCCCGCCTGGCCACCACAGTACCAGGGGCTGCTCCTGCTCGACAAGCGCCTGGCCATGCTGCCGATTGAAGCTCTCGAGGTGTTTTCCAATTGCTCTGCTTTGGCGCGTGACTTTTCGCTGCATGTCAACTCCAATCGGCAAGCCAAGCAGGAAGGCGCGGAGGAGATGCCCAAGATCGCGCTCGCCGGGCTGAGCTACATTGTGGATTTGCGCGGCGAGGACACCGCCAAAACAGCCACCGGCCGCGGCCAGGTAGGCATCCGACCCAGCCGACCTCCCTCATTACGACTGCTCCGGCGCCTGCATTGGTACAGATTGTAAAGCCACATTCCTGCCCAGAGTGCACGCGCGCTCTGGAACGGGCATGTCAGTGACAGCTGATGTCCAATGGGCAGGTTGGCCGTGTGACCCCGCCCTTGGTTGAAGACTTTGAAGCCAACGCAAAGGTTGGCCGCCCTTTACCCAGGGCGGAGTACTCCCAGTATCCTGTGGTCTATATCCCAGTGTTCTGTGTCAGAGCTGTTGAATCAGCTCTGAGCTTGTGTGCACCGTGCCTTGCAGGCTACTTATGGCGCACAGTGGCAAGGTATCGCTGGTGATGGAGAGAAGGTCGCCAGCAACGCCGAGATCACCCGCCTTATGCAGGTGTGAATTGACCCTATCATGCAGCTGGATATCTCGCCGCCCTTTGTTTCATGCAGTCCCCCCCCCCTCAAAAAAATCTGTCTGCTTGTTGTCGCGAAACTTGACGTCTCAAGCTTTGTTCTGTTTCCCCAGGCGTCCAGTGGGCTGATATACTATGGTTTGGGCCGCATGCTGAGCTACATCTCTCCTGCGGTGATTGCTGGGGCCAACCTCTCCAACTGCAACTTTGCAATGGTCCTAGACAAGGTGGGGCAGTCAACCCCCCGAGATGTTTTCTTTTTGGATGCTGGTGCCTTTTCGTCCCAGCAGGGAGCGCACTATTGCTCACCGCGGATCTATGTGCTGCAGGCAAACAACATTCCTGCCTCCGAGCGTCAGAAGTACATCGACAACCGCAAGGCCACTGCTGCGCGGGATCTTGAGAGCTCTGTGGCCGCGTCTGCCTTGCTCTCACTGCGCGGCACGAAGAGCATCGTGATGAACACCGCATACGCCACAGTAGATGCCAATCATGCCGTGATGGAAGGTGTGCTGGAGGGTCTGAAGCAGGGCTTGACAATTGGCGCGGCACACCTCAAGTCGGTGAGGGAGCTGCAGTGTGAACTGGAGTACATGAAGTACAACGCCGTCCTGTATGGGCTACCGTTCATGAGGGATGCTGCAGCCAAGTGAATCAACCAGGCTCAACCAGACCTAGCCTGGTCCGTCAGTTCCTAGAGTGCGGTGCCTATAGGTGCTAACATCCACAGGGGGAAGTTGCATGAGTGCCGCTAGTTCTTTACAGGGCAACATGCCTTTTTTTTACATGGGCATATGTAAAACCATGTTAAGCTGGCATTGACTCCTGCTGTATATGGCTCCAAACCCACATCATACATGTGAAAAGTAGGAAGTCCTGCAAGTAGAAATAAAACAGCCACCAAGCGTAGCCCAGTATACACAGTACTCATTGCATATGTCTGAAATTTCATCACATTATAGATAAGGAATAAGGACCTGAAGCTGGCTTTCTGCAATTTAATTTGGGAGAATCATCTATAATCCAGTAGTAGCCCCTAGTGCCCAATAAGTTAGGCGTTGGGTATTGAGTAGCCAGTGAATAAATCGCAGGTAAAATTCGCAATTACGATTGCACACTGTTGACTAGCCAGTCTGTGGAAGGGATGCTGACTGCTTTTGTAGACTCATGGGCCGTGTTTCGCCGCCTCCCGTATGCATCTGCTTTTAGAAGGGCCTGGGGGCGAGTGATGCCGCTGTAAATATCGAGTTGCTTATAGTGTGCCTCGTAGTACCTATGACGTAAATGCACATAGTATACCCGTACATACTCTTGTGCTGATGTAAATGATCACACGAGGTCCGATGTATTATGCGTCCTTAGGTTCCTAAGTATTAGGTGTTACGGTTCACACCCTATCGCTGCAGCTTGCGCCGCGCGACCACACAACCCTAAAGCCCTGGCCAAAAACGCATGGACCCAGTCTGTTCCCTAGGTTCCCTGGCACGGGCCACAGGCCACAGGGGTCAGTCAGCCTAGGAAGGACCATTGGTGCGCTTGTAGTGGGTTAGAGCTGCCCAACGTGACGGCAGTAGGTCCTAGTATCATAAGTAATAACAAGGGCATGTATAAAAAGTCGGCAGCATATCCCCCGCTTCTCGGTCTCCGAGCGAGCAGGCATAATTCCTGAGTTCCTTGCAGCATTAGTTACATCCACACGTATATGTATGCTCCATTATTCTGCTCTCATTCCCCGACAACAATGGTAAAAGTTGTTATATGACACTACTACACGCATGATTCATGATAATAATCAATGATGTATGACGGACTACGAAGCGCAATGTGTAACGGGTACTCGCATATACTTTTTATGTGGATTTGTAAAATGTGCCATTCTGCTGCTCCGAAACCATAGTATATGATAATAACATATCAAAGCATCATTTCATCTAGCATAACAATAACACCATCAGCGCAGCAGCAGCAGCAGCCAGCGACAGCTACAAGGAGTAGCGTACCTGTACCCGTAGTAGCTCAACAGCGCATGCAGCATGTGCACGCCGCCACAACGTAGTCGTACCCGGTCGTAGGTAGCGCACGTACAGCATCCCACAAAAGTTTCTGTCTTTTTTACGGGTGTCATTTCGCTTAGGCCGCTTTCTAGCCAATAAACGAACGCAAAGCCTATGCCGTTGCGGTCACTGCAGGGAATCCATGAAAGGGTCGTGCACATTGTGCGCTAGGGTCAATGCGACAGTATGCGGTGCGCGCGCGGCACCTGTCATTTGGCAATATCAGTGTAACATGTGTTGGTCGGAATGAAATCAAACCGGGTTGTGGCCGGTTTGAGCTCAAAGCACGCCGGCATTTGAAATAAAGAACCATATTTTTCTCTCATAGTCGTCGAGATACATGTGTTAGCCACCTGCCCCGGGCGTGCTAGTCGGCGCATGGTTTAGCGTCTACGGTCAGTTAGCGGGCTGCATACGACATGTGCAAATTGGCAGTTTGCCCTGCACAGAGCAGTAATCTTGCAATAATCACTTGCGGAAAATTCGTAACATTCGCCGTTTATCAGAATGTATATCTGAATGGAGGAATAGAAAGCCCTGTTCGCGGGCTTTCTATTCTGCATATTATTGTATCATTCCGATAAAACCTCAAGATTCTATGGCCAGTCAAAGATACTCCATACTCTGGCATGCCAGCCAGCCAAAATGCAACTCATTGTTGGTGGGTGGGCGGGGGGCGGGGGGGGGGGGGGGGGGGGGCTGATAAGGGCATGCAAGGTGCCACTCCACACAGCAAGCTCCCGGGCGCGAGGACCTCCTAGATGCGTCTCCATGTCGCCTCGACCCCGTCGTCATTTCGGCTCAGATCCTCCCCGTTGGTGATGTGTGTCATGAGCTGCAACATGCGCGCGGACCTGTGCGCTAGTCGTGAAAGTGTTGTTGGTTGGGGGCGGGCATGCGCTTAGCCCACGCTGCAAGTGGTATAAGCATGCCCCAGCGGAATCGACAGCACTATGTGTACTACTTATCTAATCCAGCGACGAGGTGCAGCCAGCGGCGCTAATTCTTGCAGCTTGAATTGTGGGATTGAAACTTGTGGATAATTGTCTGCATTATTGGCACATCATTGTCATGGAAATGCCCATGCATTGCAACGGTAGCATGCACTAATCGGTCTCAAACTGTTTGCGCGCCATATTTACATGCTATGCATATGTCGTCCACCCACCTCCGGGAGCGCGTGTACATATGTGGCGGACGGTAGCTACAGGTATACCGCCATCATGTTTCGCCCCTGTGCGTTCACCGTGTTTCGGTGGTTTTATAGCCTGCTTGTGCCAAACAACGCCAAAAACCATTTATTTCTACCAGTAGTGCGATAACTCGACGAAGCGGCTGCCTCCTTGGCACAGGAGGCTTGCATGCACTGAAACGCGAAGTAGCACCATGACTCGGGCACCAATAAGGCGAGGGTACGCGCGGGTTTTTTATGTCCAAAGACTTACGTGGAGTGCTGTAGTCGCTACCCCGCAGGCGCGCGGTACTCGCTGCGACAAAATGCTGCCCGGGCGGGTGCGCGCGGAGGCGCAGCCAATACTACAGGTATTCGTCACACATAGGTTTATATGGTAGGAAATGCGCTCCATAGCACTTCCCCTGAAATTGGCAAAGCCCACCGCCTAGCCGCTGTATGACATCCAGTCTTGCAGAGAGAATCTGGCAAAGGTCGGCCACCTGCTCCAAACTCGGCTCGTTGTCCGGCAGGTGTGCGCGATAGACGCATGCGGAGGAGTACCGCTGCGGTGGATCGCGCGCGTTGCCAGCGCTTCTCGACTACTACCGTCGTGAGTTCTGAAGCCCTACAGGAGTTCGTGGGAGTAGCACACGGTAAGCAGCTGTTCGGCACCTAGGAGGATGCCCCCAACGCTACGCCAGTAACCGGATTAGGGACACCGTGTTCATGATTTACTTACGCACGCCCAATCCAACGGTCCACCGCCGCAGGGCTGAAGGATTAGCTGGTGTGCTTCGGGTACCACGGCATGCCGCACAGCATGCCCGCCTCGTCCTAGCTGCTGTCGCCGGTACTCTCGACGCCAATCGGCAAGACGCTGTGGGCGCACGGCCACGTCGTTGGCTGCAGCTCCTCACCAACTAATCGACCACGCTAGAGCTAGATATCGCGCCTGGCCTCCGTGTCAGCCTATAAACCTATCCAATTCGCCCTGCTTGCCACTTCGTTTATCAATTCGCCGCGACGAGACGAGCTTATGACTGCCGCGCGCTGTTACCGGCGGGGCGCCGATTCTGTACTCATAAAAACCGCCACAACGGGCCTGACGTCCGAACAGCGCTGCTCAATCCCACATTCTTCCCATGCAGCCAGCACGGATGTTTATCGCTACATCTGCAGATGGAGCGAGCGGGGGAGCTCTCATTGTGACTCTGCACTGAATCTGTACTGTTGGGAATTGCAGGCCAGACAGTTGCGGAGCCGGATGGCAGCCCTCTTGCTGTGCCCGCCCAGTTGTGGGCAGGGACTGTCTAGGGGGCGCCTGAGAAGATGTTTTGATGGTATCACAGCGCACCGAATTGCAGCAACAGCCCCTGGGAGATTCAGGAGAAAGCCTGGCTTTGGGCTTGCCTCACCGCAACTTCCGCTGACACCTGGCCGGCGGTTCTGCCACAACCAACGTGCCTTCTCAGTATCTCGGTACATAACAACGCATGGCGCGGTCTTGAGTGCTTCGGGGGGCGGTGATGGAGGCAACGGTGGTGGCAATCAGGGTGGCGGCGGAGGAGGCGGTGGGGACTTTGGCGATGGCGAGCGTGACAACAGGGGTGATGGCGGTGGCGGCAGCAGCGCCCCCCTCGTGCTTGGGCTCGCTGCGTTGTTTGCTGCACTGCCGGTGCGTCCCTCCCAGCATCATACTCCCATGTGGCGCAGGTCCCTGCTGCCTATTCCAGCTTGGCTGAGCTTCCTGGTGCCGGTCATGCTTCCGCGTACAGTACATTTTCAAGCGGCTGGGCGCATGGATTGCTGCGATTCCTCAGGGCATGTAGGTTTTGCCCCAACTGTTTTGCCTCACATGCCCAAAGCCTTGACCTCCCACCCGCCTCCAACTACCATGGCGGGCCAGCACGCTGTCCCTTCCCTTGATGTTTGTGATGGTGCCATCCGAGCCTTCTGTTGCTATCGTGTCCTTACAGGCTGACGCCCTTCCTCATGGCGTTTGCCTCCCTGATGGCGGCTGTCATAACTGTAAGCCCACGCTCCTACTGAGATGTCCCCATTGCCAATGATCTCCGCCGCTTGATGGCGGTGTTGATCTTTGCGCGATGCCTGCCAATTTCAGGTTTGGAACCAACGCGAGCAAAGTGCTAAGCAGAAAGCCGAGGAGGCGGAGCAATCTGCTATCCGGAGGAGGGAAGCGGAGATGTTGGACCGCCGGCGCCTTTTTCAGCGGTATGCCGAGCCCATCGGGCGGGCTGCAGGCGGGCTACAGGTTTGTGCGGGCCCAATGCCATGCACAGAAACATGAGTTGTTGTGCATAGCTCCATATGGCTGCCCTGCTTTCTGTGACCCGCAATGGTTTGGGACCGCAGAGGAAGCTGTTCCTGATGCACGAGGGCTCAATGCCGGACCGAGGCGAGGATGGGGTTGCTTACACCGCATATCAGCTGGGCAACTTCCTGGGCCTGCTGCAGATTGTGTACGGGCTGTCGCCCAGCATGTCGTTTGGACATCCCGGGAGAGACTGCATCCGCAGGAACCTCCTGCAGTCCGTGGAGGATGCCTTTGCATGGGATGTAGAAGACCTACATAAGGTGCGGCCCCGCGCTGCGGCAGCGGCTGAGATCAGGGAGACATGTCCCTATTGAAGATATAGATAAATATACACACATATATGCGTGAATATGTATACGCATACATATAAATATATATAATATATATACATACATACACACACACACATATATATGTGTATGTATGTATACATGTGTGTGTGTGTGTGTTTTTGTGTTTGCTGAACCATCCCTGTGACAGAAGTTGAGGCATGTGGTGTGTCATGGCGCCTGCCGGAACCTCTGACAGATATGGGTGTGGTGCTGAGTTTGCAGGTTGCGACCCAGCAAGGCCGCGACGCTGCGTGGCGAAATGCCCAAGGAGAATGTCTTGACAGTGATTGTGGCGGGCCTTCACCTCCGTTGCCACTCGATGCAAAGGCCGACCTCCTTCACATCAGCCGATCCGAGCAGAGATCCCTTGGGTAAGTCATCTACAGCCCACACGTTGATTTCCCTTCGGCTCATCCACTTCCATATCTTGATGCACTTGGTGATTGCGAATGCCACCGCGCCACAATATACTGCCTGTGCCCTGTTGGCGCCTTTCCTTTCCACCGCTCATTTATTTCTGGCAACAGGGAACTCATGCTGCGCAGTCGATGGGGCGGTTTGAAGACACCCTATGGACACATATCCGATGTCATTGACCGCAGCTCTGGGACGGCGAGTAATGAGATGATAAGCTTCTCTGACTTCAAGGGCCTGCTGCAGAGCAACTCCACATTCTCAGAGCAGTGGGCTCCGATTTTGCGCGACATCAGGTCCATCATGCCAATTCACCGCGGAACGAAGGGCAAGAATGACAGCCAAGGCGCCTCTTCCAAGGCTTTGAGGGTACCCGTGCTGCAGACAGCGCTGCTTGACCTGCTGGACTTCATGGACCCAAAGCCGTTTTGCCGCATAGTATCCATCAATGATCGGCAAAGCATCATGCCAAGGATTAGGTACTCGAACCCGCAGCTCTAGTGTATACTGCATATTGTGGTGGCTGTGGCCGCCCTCACCAACAGCTGCCAACAATTGTGCGATTGCCATTCACAGCTCACAAGCGCACCCCGGATTTCTTCGTTACCTGGCTACCATCAACCAGGTGGACAGAGTGAAGGGCCGCTACGGACCATCGACAGACTCCTCTGCTGAGCCTGGGCCTTCCAAGACGTCATGGCTTCCGCAACGGGCCCGGCAGTGGCAAGTCATGCTTTTGCGATTTAGAGCCAACTTTCACGACCGGCCTCTATTTCAGGTAGGCAAGTTACCATGCAAGGGAACAAGGAATCGGCTCGCTGTATATTTCCGTGCGGATGTGTTTTGCTGAGCCTGCAACTTGCCGTGTGCCTTCAGGTCAACGATGACAGTGACAGAACACCTCAGATCATGGTGCGGATGGGAGCGTCAGGCGATGCCGAGGTCGACCCGTTCTCACATCGGGTCATTGCCACACTTGAGGAGCAAGGGATACCATACAGTGTGGTGCCTGTCTGTCTGGATCCCAAACCTTGCTGGTTCTACAGCATCACTCGAAATGCCACGTAATGCCGAGCATCCTCTCCCCACCTGACCTTTGACAGCGCAAACTGACCGAGGTGCAGCAGCTGTCTGAAAAGAGCTCTTTGACAGGTCATAGCACTGACGGGATCATGGACACGTGATCAGGGTCCCAACCATGTTTCACGAGGGCACAGTTGTGGACACTTCGGAGCTTATTCTGGATTATGTGGCTTTCATGTGGCCGTCACGTGCCAAGCTAACCAAGGTAAGTAACGCACTTTAAATTACCGATTCAGAGACCCCTTTCTCCAAAAGAGGGACCCTGGATTATGATACCGATGGCATGCTCACATTGTGCAGAGCATCAAGCAGCCTCAGATCGCCACTGATTTCTTCATAGACACCATCCGCCTGGTCCGCGGAGGGGGGAAGAGTGCAGAAGACAGAGACAAGGTGATTGTGCAGTTTTACACTGTGCTCTTGGACCATGCCTCATGCTGCCGCCTCTGAGGGAGATGTTTGTGTGGATGTGCCCTGATGTGTAAGGTGTTGGAAGGCTTGCGTAAAGCTCAGGCTGCTGTCCAGCAGCGGAAAACCAAATATTTTGGAGGTAATTCCTTCCCAAAAGTCATCAAGCCGACATCAAGCAGCTTCTTGCCTTAATTGCATTAAATTACACTCTACAGCAAGCTCGAGGCAAAACCTGTTAGTGCAGGATGACAACAGACGTGCTGCAGTCGGGGGTACTAGGGTGTTGCCAGCGGGGCGGTTACTCACGCATCCTTGCGCCTGTACTTTTATGCAGGGTCACGGCTAGGGGATACAGACCTGAAGTTGGTGCCCGCATTGCACCAGACGTTTGTCATTCTTGAAAGCTCCCTTGGAATGGACGTGCAGGTTTGTGTGGCGGCCGCCTGGATGAAACATCTAACTTTGTGACACTGCATATGTGGCATACTCCGCCTAGTGCGCTGACTCGTGCTCCTTTCGGCTGCTTTGGCAACAGGAGTTTTCTTCCCTCAGGGAGTATTGCGCAATGTGCATGAAGAACCATTCCCTCCGCTCAACAGGCTTGTCGGAGTCGGCGCTTGTCAAACGACTGTCTGAGGTGTTTCCTTCGACGCAACCAAAACAAGTGCAAGACACGGCACGTGATTAGGCGGTAGCTTCGGTGGCCGCAGCAACATGCCCTGCCGGCTGAGGCAGGCAATGATAGCCCTGACTCCCTGATGACACCCCTCAGCCGGCTAGCACATATGTAAGAATACCTTCCCCCCCCCCCCCCCCCCCCCCACCCACACGAACCGACAGACGCGCAGTCAGGCCCATGTGGAATCGAAGGCCAATGGCGATGTTGTGATTGCTCATGACAATGACCAGAAGACTATCTGTGCAGTATACTTCAACATTTGAATGTTTGATTTTAAATTGCAGTTTCTTACAACTTTGTTCGTGCTAGTTTCTTCAAGAGCTACACAGGCCAGCTGTCTTACGGCCCTGCTGCATGACCACGCATAGGGTCGGCCGTAGTCCGCAACACGCAGGCCTCTGGAGGCCAGGTCCCCATCCCCCCCCCTTTTCCCTCCCCCCCTCCTCTTAGCAGCCGGCACAGTGATTCCTCGTTGGCTATGCTCCTCATACTGATCTGTGTCCCCGGCCCCAGGCATCCATCCGCTCTGTTGAGCCGGGAGAATGTTGCTTCATCCACATTCCGCAACGTTCCCTGAGAGAAGAGAACTCCTGTCGCCAACGCAGCCGAAAGGAGCATGAGTCACCCCTACACCGCAAATACACCACTATCAACATGCTGGCTCAGCGCCCCCCCCCCCCCCCCCCCCCCCCCCCCACCAACCCCCCACTTCCACAAAGGAAATAAATTCCCAGGGATACCCGATAGCTATCTTTGGAGAGCATGCACTTTGAGAGTCCTCAGGCCCCTTGAACAGATGTAGGCACGACTCAGCATCGTAGGCAATTGTCAGGTATCTCTGAATCATCTGCAAAACCATTCAATGTGTCAGAACACAGCATAAACGATGGCGCGTGTGCTGGGAAAGGCTGGAAGAGGGGCCAGCGACCATTATTGGCAAGTTAAATCGCACAAAGTACTCAAATTGTATCGGCAAGGTCGTCAACCTTTCTAGAGGCTTTCCGTAGGAACCTTCAAGGCGTTTTAGTTGTGCTGCCTTCCGCACCATCCCGCTGCTCCACATAGCTTTGCTGAGATCCCTTGCGACTGCCATGGTAGATAGAACCGTAGAATCATCAATATAATCAGCCCAAGGCAAACCACGCTAACATGGCAATGTTTACTTTACATAATCGCCACAATCATCATTGGTTGTCGCCATGCACCAGCAGTACATCAGCATACATATAAGGTTCGCCCCGGGCGGGTCATCGGCAGAAGCAGCCCCAACACTTGACCTCGTGCGCCAACTGCAGTCTTAGGTATGGCAAAGCCATTTAGGCCGTTGCCTCATTCGAAATCCGAAGGGCTAATGCGGCAATGCATAAACCATGTAAACCCGGGACAAGGGCCCGGTCGATAATATTGCCTTGGAACTGACAGAGCCGGGAATAGATCTGGGGACTTACTGAGTGGGCGACCACCGCTTCTCGAATGGGCCGACGCCCAAACGGATAGGGCAGACCTAAGTGCCTGGTATTTCGGTGGCAGTGATTTAGGCTGTGACATATCCAACAGTGTTGCCAAGTCTATAACTAGCCTCTAGTTCGTCTTGCAGAATGCTTCGGCAATTTGCTTGAAGACCCGTAATTGCAGCAGAGCGTCTCATCCCCAGGCACCCAGGGCTATTCGTAACTGGAGCGCTGCCTAAACGGCCGTCGTAAAAATCCCACGCTCCAAGGGATATTCACTGATGCCGCTCCTGTGGTCGCTAGTCGCCAGTCGCGCGCATCCCATAATCCTCAATATTATCAATAAACCGACATCTGATCCTTAATAAAATCGTACATGCTAACATACTCATCGTACAGGTACCTGCCCTACCGATATTCCTATACTGGGATATACTACTGCGAGTCGCCGCGCCGCGCCCGCCGCCCCGCCGCCCCGCCGCGCATCCGCGGACGATTGTGGCGCGGGAAGGGTACCGTGTACCAATACCTGCTGTACGAGTACTCGTATCCCTATATCTACCCGTACTGGCGGTTTGTACTCGTACTGATACTCGTGTATTGTCTTGTTCATATACACACTGTACTGCCACGCGGTGTACTATATTATTACTACGGTTATGCAGGGTCTGCTCCGCGACTATGTTTTTTACTATTTTGACAGTATAAGCACCAGCAGGGCTCTATGGCTTTATTGTTACCGTCGTACTCGCGTACAGGTACTAGCTTCGGGGCGGCGGCGATGCACAGCACCGCCTACTGTGCTGCTGCTGCAGTACACCCCCCGCCTCCTCCACACCCTGCCAATCATCACGGGCCTTCGAGCCCCGCGGCACGATTCCACCGCCGAACACCCGAGTGCAGGCCGGCGCGCCTCTACGCCGCTTTTTTGCAAGGATGTGACTGGCAGGTCCTGGGTTTTCGGCGAATCAACTGTCACGTGAAGACGGTTGCATCCTAGAATCTGTTAAGTATATTCGCCCGGCGTATATTGTCACGTAAGAACACTCGTCGCCGTTCTCTACTAGCTCGGTGTGATGGACGGCAGCCCTGGGCCCGGTGGGCCGGGCGGCGGTACCAATGGCCCGAAAGGCGGCACTGGCCCCAGCCCCAGCATCAATCAAGCACAGGCAGGCGAGCAAGGCCAGGTGCAGCAGCCGCAGCAGGCCGGCGGCATCCGTGGCCCCGGCGGCGCTATGCAGCAGCAGCAGCAGCAGGTATCTGCTAGCCCAGCCCCACTTGCTGCCAGTCGAATCCAGGCCACACCTCCCTGACGCCAGAGCTTTCCCGATTGCGTATCATCGTTCAAGAAAAGGGCACGCTTAACCCGGCAGCTGCAGCTGCAAGCCTGCCACACCTGGGAAACTGGAGCGGGGGGATCCCCTTGCCTCCCATGTGACCCCTAAACAGTACATGCTGTACCCCCCCCCCCCCCCCCCCCCCCCCCCCCGCCCTATCTGCGACCCTGCAGGGGGGTATGGCAGGCATGCCTGGCCAGCGTCAGGCCGGCCGCGGTATGCCCCCTGGGGCTGGCATGGGCAGAGGGATGCCCTCCAGTCCCATGGGTCCGGGCGGGATGCCAGGTGGGCCCGGAGGCCCAGGAGTCCCTGGAGGACCAGGCGGTCCTGGAGGCGGGTTGCCATCTGGAATGATGCGAAATGCCGGTCCAGGAAGAGGCATGGGCGCCGGCGGTTCCGGAGGCCCTGGAGGGCCAATGGGTATGGGCGGAATGGCGCCGGGACCCTCGGGAGGACCGTCACGAGGGCCAGGCGGGGATTCCGAACTGTTTGCCACTGGATTCAAGATGACCCCTACCACCCGGCTACTGCAGTACACCAACACACAGCGCCGGCGTCCGCAGGTGCGGCGCAGATTAAGTGTTCGGTGCATGTGTGACGCTGCTTTAAAGTGTTGTCTGTCTGATGGTGAAATGTCCACACACTTGCAGGATAACAACATCGGGTTTTGGAGGACATTCGTCAAGGAGTTTTTCGCTCCAGGATCCCTGATGCGGTGGTGCGTAAGCAGCAATTCAGGCAAAGATAATGCGAGCGGCTCCAGAACAATGGGTATGCACAGACCATGTAGTGCTTTTGGCCCCCATGCAAAAACTCTGCCCCTTGATGTTTGTGCAGATGGGTGTGCCCACCAGACGTTCCAGAGCTGACTTGTTTGATGCCACGCAGTTTCCACTGTGGACGCACTGCCGCGGCTCTTCCAGGTGAGCATCGCCGCCGCAACAACTTCCCCCTGCAACCCCATGCTGCTGCGTTCACAGTGACCCCTATGCCCCCCACCCCATCCGCGCCATTGTCAACCACTCCACCCCTTTGTACAGGTCAAGTACGAAAGTGGCTTGAAGGAGGAGTTCCTGTTCTTGGGACAGCCGCAGGAGCTGTACCTGCCCAACGGCCATACCATCGTAAGTCCAGTGCACGTCGGAGCACCTGTGTTTCTGGCCATGATGTTCTGCATATTCTCCAAAAACATGAAGGTGCTCAACTACACGCATAATGAACACCGCTCTGATTGCTTTCCAGGTTCTGTTTGAAAGCCTGATGGAGGAGGCTGTGTTTGAGGAGCTCCGTGTGATTCGTGTGGGGAAGCTGCGTATTCTCTTCAACAACGTCATGCAGATGCGACTTTGGGAGTTCAGCATAGAGGGCCACTGCAACCTGGTGCCTCACAGGCTGATTCTTAACAAGGCAAACCCTACGCATCAATGCCCGGAAATCAGTGCTCATGCGATTTCATATTTATTTGCGCATTTGACTCGTCACTTTTGCTTACACAAATCTCGGTGCCGGCCACAACAGTTGCAGCACCTCAAGGACATGAATGCCGAGATTCAAAAGCGAGCCATGGCTGTGCTGAACCAAAGGAACCAGACCCCGCAACAGCACGAGGAGTGCGTGCCCTGGACCTCATCCACCCCTTCTTTACGAGCTGTTGTTGATATTCGTCTGCTGGGAATCATAGCACATGACCTCTGCCCTGCTGTTGCGCAGGATTCTGCAAGGTTCCATTCAAGAAATGCTCATGCTCACAAACCAAATGGCAAGCAGCATGGAGCAGGTGTGTGTGAATGATCACGGGTACTCCAAGCGCTTCATGCGCAGCCTGCAGGTCGCGGACGTCATCAACATCCTGGAGGATCTGTTCCACATGAGCCAGCAGAATCCAGAGATTGGGCCAATGGAACACCTGCAGGTGGAAACCCCCACCCACCTCTTTGTCAAGTGATGTCACTCTGTTACGCCGGCTACTGCAGATGCCGCATATTAAGCTGCATCATCGCCAAAATCGCCATAGTATCTCCTTCACCTCTGACGGCTGAGTGGAAGCGTCCCGCATTAGATTTTTGCGAAGGAGGTCTCCAAACCCAATGGCATGCCCCCTGGGATGCGGCGCTCCATGCCTAGCTCCACTGACATGTTTGACCAAGAGATGATGAGCAACAACATGAGCGCTCCCGTGGAGATGATGGGTAACGCCACTTTCACCATCCTGAGCGTTGTTGACATGTGCATACTAGTGCTCCCACACCCATACCCCAGCGGCGGCATAGAACTCAACACTGTTTACTGCGCGGTAACAGGTGGCAACCAGATGGATGTCCAGGCCAACATGAGGAAGCAGCAGCAGTGGTCACCAGCCATGCAGCAGCAGATGAAACCTGATGGGGGGATGCAGCAGATCTCCCCCAACATGCAGCCTATGCAGCCGGGCATGGGCTGGCAAATGCAAGGCGGCTCACGAGGCCTACGAGTTAGTCAGGGCAGCGGCATGATGGCAAGTGAAGCCCCTGGCATGATGTCCATGCAGGGGCAGAGGCAGGGTGGGCAGATGGGGATGCAGGGTGAAAGTCCCAATCTGCAGATGAACAATGAAGGAGAGTGAGGGTCTTCTCCCTCAAATCAGTCATTTCAAGCTTCCTGGCTGCAGCAGCCTGCTCTCCATAGAGAACCTCGTTTGTTAAGAGCCATTTAACGAGTATGACTAGAATCTCGCCATTGTGAGCTGCAAGCGCTTCCCCCTGGACAGTTGCTTGGAGCCTATATGGCTCTCCCAGTCACCTACAGCTGTACCAGTACTTGTACTGTGCTGCTCACAGCCCTTCCTTGTGGATCTCGCCGGGACAGTACCTTAAGACAGGCTGTCTACTGGAGGCCTGCCATGGCTTAAGTGTCAAGAAGCTTCTGCTGCTTGGGGTTTGACATGGCAGCGAGATTTCAAACTTATTCTCTGCCCTGACTGCTGTTCAGGTATGGGTACATGTGCTCCCAACATCAATACTGCACACATAAACCCTGCCGTGCTTCCTCGGGAAGGCGCGCTAAGCAGGTTATTGCTATGTTGTTATGCAACTCGACAGTATGGCAAGGAGGCATCATTTTTGTGTTACTTCGACATGCATGCCCATCTTCTCGAGCAAATCAGGCAAATATACCGTCCTCCAGGTGTACACATATATGCATATGCATATGCTGGGGTTCTGTATGTAGCAGAAATGTTGATATTGTGTAAAAGACAACAGCGGATACAGTGACAGACACTAATTATTTCAATGCCAGCCCCATGAAGATGTACTCTACACGGCATAGGACGGGCATTATAGCGCATCAGCATATGGATTATTAGTCTCGTCATTGTTGTCCATTTGTTTCAAATTAAAGTATCTAACTAAATGTGTTGCTATACCGACCTGCAGTGGCTACCTAACTGCAGCATAGGGCAACGGAACGACAGACCGCGTGGGCGGTAGTCGCTATTATATAATACATGAATGATGCTGCGCTGCTTTTCAACCCGCAAAAATGATTTACAGTCGAGCGACTACTACCTGTAGCGAATCTTTATCAATAATGGTTTGCCATATCCTCAGATACGGACAGCAGAAATTATTTATGCAAAACATTCACGACTAGATCCCGGATAAACCGCTAGATACGAACGCTGGAACGAAACCAGGAACGCCACTCCGCCGGAATTGAATTTCTTGCTTACCTTCGTTCTGATGCTGTACATGGTTCGTTGTTGCTACTACTGGGCTGCGCATTACCGGTACAGGTACGACTAGTAGCTCTACTGGTGGTGGCAGCGCGCGCACTACCGGCCCGTGTACATACGCGACACGCACTACCAGTGGCAGACGAGGTCACGATTCACCGCCGCACGGCTCCTGCTCGCGACCGATCGTGCCTACCGCCAGTACATCTCCGGCGCAGCGGACGGCTACCTACTTGCGACGGCAGCCGCAGGCGAAAACAACGTCGCGCCTAAAGACTTAAGACGCCTGCTCAAGGTATTCGGGCTGTGCACTGGAAGAAAAGCATCCACGCTTCTAAACTGCAGCAGAACTTGGTGCGTGTGGTTCCACGCGCACGCGCAGGGGGGCATTTGGGCGGGGGGCGGGGGCGTTGTGTTTTGAATAGCGGTGCGTTCCTGAGCTGCAAGTCAACCTTCCTTCCGCTGGAACCTAAGCAAAATGGGAGTCTCCTGTCTGCGGCACTATAGTCCGCGCGCCCCCCCTGGCAAGTCAGTGGACCTCGCTGCTTTTGCGCTTTTGCCGCTGCGATCTAAAGACATCCAGGCAGCCAGATTCCGGCTTTTGCCTGGCCCACCGGCAAATGCGCTGTCAAAGCGGTGTTTTGGCGTTTATCTGCATTTGCGGGAAAATCGAGGTGGCTGTGTGTGCATGTGTGTGTCTGTGGGAAGGGGGGGGGGGGGGGGCTTTCTGACGCACTCATGGGGGGAAGAATGCGTGTTTGGGTCTACCGGTGCTTTGCTGCTCAAGCAATGTGTCTGTTGCCCCCTTCCGCCGGAATAGTCCGGCACAAGGCCCATCTGTGGCATGCACCCGTGTGGTCTATGCTGATGCACAGATAGTCGTCTGCTGCCTTCTGCAGGCCAATCATGGCTGAGCCAGAGAACATGGAGGTGGAGCCGTCCGAGGACAAGGCACCAGAGGTTGCGGAGAAAAAACAGAAGAAGTCCACGAAGCGATTTGAGATCAAGAAGTGGAACGCAGTAGCCATGTGGTCGTGGGCCATTTGCACAGACACGTGCGCCATCTGCCGTAACAATCTGTACGAGCCCAGCATTGAGTACCAGGCTAACCCGACCGGAGACCCCGACCATCCAGGGCTGAGCATCGCGTGGGGATGCTGCGGACATGTCTTCCATCTGGATTGCATTCAGCGCTGGCTGAAGACCCGCAGCGCCTGCCCTCTGTGCAACAAGGAGTGGGAGTTCGCCAAGATTGAGAAGATCTTGCCGGGTGGTAGTGTGGGTCTGGACTAGCTGAACTGAGCAGGCATTCAGGCACGCCCGTACAGCGCGGCCATAGCCAAGAATGCATAGGTGCTGCGCGGTCTGCGTGTTATCCGCTGGCCTACATTGGATGGAACAGGCATGCTGTGCGAAAAAAACTTTCCTGTAACTATAAACCTCACTGCAGCTAATGCCCGCCTCAATCCGATAATTTAAAGCCATGCGCTTTTAAACGATGGACCGCGTCCCATAAATCTTTCAGATGTTTGGTATCCACATGGCAGGTGTCATTCTGAGCAGAGAATGGTTACTTGGTTATCGTTGTCTAGGGATAGCAGGACAGCTTACGTCCACAGTGTCAGCCACAAGTTATGGCGCATCTACTAGGGAGTGGTTGTAGTGCAGCTCTATCCCCTTGGCAACGCACAGTGTCTGTCATACATGCAGTCCCGGGTACAGTCCTAGCAAGCTACTCTGCCAGTTTCTTGCGCTCCTGGTCTTGCCGCGGGCCGGGCTGACACTGGCACCCCTGCCTTTATTCCCGGATGGGCTGCGCTCAGTTGGGCTGTGGCGAATCATCCCTCCCTACTTCATTGTCCTGAGGGGAGAGAGAGAAAGAGGCGCAGGCAGGGTCTTTGGGTCAGGAATGACCGCCATTATTTGCGGTGAGCATGAGATGATTTCGCAGGAAAAAATGACCGAGAAACATGACATCAGATTTACCGAGCATACCTTCACCATGCGCTGAGATTCAAACACCATGTAGTTTGATAAACCACGCACCGCCCTGGACATATCGACAGGACAGCTCAGCGCAGATACGGTGTCTAGAATGCCACCATACCGTGGCTTTGTTTGCGGCTTGAGATTGGCATGCTTTGACATGCATCCATAACGGGACCTTACGCTGTCCGTAGCTCTTCTATCTGAGGAAGGGCACACAGCATGCAGCATATATGGCAAATGTCAGGGGAGGTAGCCTTTAAGAAAGGTCTAATGCACTTGGCACAAAAAACCCTGTACATGTCAAACTGCGGTTCCTACCGCCATCGCACCTTTTTTGGATCAGTTTCCTTCATGTGAGCACGGAATGTTGAGCGGATTTGGTCCTCTAAGGCTGTGACGTTGCCTTGCTGCCAATGGCACACAAAGTACGGCGGGTCAGCAAGCTAAGCACTCCGGATACATGGCATGACCTTACACGGAGCCAGAACATTTTCGCATGTCTTGTGCAGCACCCCATGGGAGTAGCTGCTCAGATGCAGATTGCATGTGGCCATACCTTGGAGCCAAGATACCGAGCAAGGCGCAACGAGTCCCTGTACAACTGTCCAGCATGGCAGAGAAAACGAATTTCAGAGCTCGGTGTCCACAGTGAGCGCTCGTTCCTACAAACTGCAAGAGGCTACCCTGGGAACACGCCATGAGCGGCCACACGCGGCCAAAGCATGAAAGCGAAATCCACCATTGCTTCCCATAGAAGCACAGAAGCCCCTTTTTTCATACCTTCAAAGTTGAAAACTCTGCGATCGCTGCTGCTGCCATACCTGCAGCGCTGCTAGACCTCGACAGCGGCAGATGGAATGCGAATAAGGTCGTAGATATCGATGGCAGTTGCGGAAGGGGCGACAGGGGTCAGGAACAGAAGGACCTATGGCAAGAACGTCCACTGCATCAGTACCTGTACTCGCGTGGGTACCAAAGACACGTCCCGAGGATCGGGCGAGCGGATCTAGTAGCAGCAGTTTGAGTCTGCTATAAGCACGGGGGTAGCGCCAAGTAGAATGGCGCAGCAATGTATACACAGTACTTTACAGGTGTATGTATTCTTACATATCACCGGTAACGTATGGGTACTCGAACTCGTACCGGATACTGTATGTTCTAAACTTGTTTATAGGGTTTCCCCCCTTTCCCTAACCGCTTTCCGGCTACAGTGCTGCTCAGTGGAACTAGGCACATGTCGTTGCGCCTTTTTTGGGGTGCAGCACGAGTAGACATAAAAGCAGCCATAACAGTTGAGCCTGCCATCTTCCAGTTTTCGCTGGGTTACACGCAGCGATTTTAAAACTGTCTCGTATTAATGTGTCTCGCAGGATTAAAACTGCATCGTATTAACATTCGTTCACAAAAGTGTTATGTTGTTCACTTGTGAAAGTAGCCTTTGTTTTAATGCCATTTTGCACGAAATTCTCAAAACGCATGTTTTGGACGGACAATTGCACAAAATCCCCTTGTTTGCACTCAATTTCACCGTTCCCGCCTAAAACGTGCAAAATTGGGCATGCGCAGAGCGGATGCGAGGAAAAACCTGAGTCAGGATGCGCGCCACCCCATCAACTCATTGCGTTTGACGTCATATGATGTGGGGCAAGCGTGCGAGGGAAAATACTTAAAGTGTCTAATTGTTATAGTGCTCAAAATCGCATTGTCGTCTAATCGGCACGAGTAGTCAACAGTCGCAACCCCCCCCCCCCCCCCCCCCCAAGGCCCCTACAGATACGTACAGCACCATTGCCTATCATTATATTGTCAACATGTCCAAAACTCACTTCTTCTAGTTTGCATTGAAGCGGTGGTCGTTGAACCACCTGCGTTTGTTGTCGACATCGAGTTTGTGGACGTTGAGCGCGGCACGGAGTCTTGCAAGCTCGGAAGTGATCTCCATGTGCCTGATGCCGTCGAGGGGCAACGAAGCACCGCACTCCCTATTGCCTCTTCATGCAGCTGCATGGTGTAGCGAAGCTTTGCCAAGGGCCGGCGCACAACAAAGTTCTTATGTCTGGAGTCCCTTGATCTCCGAGACGCCCTTCATGCTTGTCACGGCAGTGAGCTTGGTGCCACGGAAGTCGTGCTGGCACTGGCGGGCAGTCCGGCGGACGTTCGGGAAACGCAAGCTGAAGAGCGTTAGAGGCATATTGCTGGTAAGCATCCATTTAATCTTCTTTGCAGCCTCCCAAGATGAGTCCGGTTTCGGGTCGCGACTCTGTCGGGCCGCCGCGATGGCAAAGGTGAGCGGGATGTCTGGCGTCCCTTGCTCGACAACCAAGGCTCGCACATGGTGACGTCCAACTCGTCAACTTCGGTGTGGTCCTCGGGCAAGCCATCCAAATCCCGGACGTCATATCGGTACCTTACATAGGCCGCAAGGTACTTCTTCTCCCAATCGCCGAGAAGACCTTCCTCGCGGTACGGGTCGGGGTTGTCGGCGGTGTTGTCCATGACGACCAAATTCCCAGGACGGGCGTCAAACTCGCGACGGGTAGTGTCCTCATTCTGCAACGGGATCGCGACCCCCTGAACCCCCTCATGACGGTCTGCCTCGCTATCGCCCTCGTTCGAGTGCTCACCCGTTGTCATTGCCGCTTGCGCCCCCCGCCGGCGCTTCCGGCATTGAGTGGAGGTGTTGATGGTGATGGGGTTGTACGTCAACACCCGAAGCTCCTCCTGAAGGTCGGCGTACCTGCGCGCCGTGCCTTGGCATGTTTGGTCCAGCCTAGGCTGGGAACTCATACGTGCAGACATGGGATCATCGGGGTCAAGATCTCTGCCAGGTATCAAGGCGCCTAGCCAAGTGTCCAGCTCCGTCCGTGGTATAGACTCGGGCCAAAACGCCAGGAAGGGAGTTCGACCCATCGTCTCCAGTTCCCGGAGCGAAGCGAATTCCTCCTCCCATTCTCGCCTCTCATCCGCGGAGAAGTGCAACCTGTCCGCAACCTTCCAAATCTCTTTCTCCATCTCAGCAAAAGCCTTACCCGGGTCAGCCTAGGAGTGGTAGAGGCGGCGAGAAGCAAGGTACGCAGGGGTGCCGTCGGGGACTCCGCGAAGGATGAACTCTGGCCCATGCTCTGCGGTATCGGACAAACGACTGCAGTACATGGCGCTGCGTACACTACCACCGACCACAGCCTCCGATTGCATGATGACGAAGTGGTTAGAAGTTACCGTGTTCAACACATGGCCTTGTCGTGGAAGAAAATTGCCAAGCCAAGTCTTGTTGTCGAGGACTCCCTCGAGCTCCATGAAGTTGCATGTCGGTGTGAAGGCCTGACGAAGCTCGTGCAAAAGCTGAGCCTTGGTGAATGCGGCGTGATCATCAAGCGACACGGAGAATTTCGAGAAGACTTGGTCCACGCGCTTATGGGTGTGCCTGGAAGGTGTGCCGTGCAATATAGTAATGAGTTAGTAAGCCCCTACTTGGCGACTGGTGGACCCGTCAACATGAATAATGTAAGTTGGGTGTATGGTGCGGAGTTTTTTTAGGGGCGGGGGGGGGGGGGGGGGGAGGGGGGGGGGGGGGGGGGGCTTACCCTACAAGAAGGAAAGAGAGACGGACTTCCTTGCAAAACCATGTGAACGAGCCATTGGCAAAAGCACATGACGTACTTGTTCTTGTTCTCCCGGCATGTGTTGTCGAGTTGGAACCACACAGTGTCCAATGCCTCGCCACGCCTCTCGATCTCCCTCTTGAGAGTGTTGTACATGACGGTGATGGTGTTGCTACTGTCATGAGGGGAGCATTCGAAAAATTAGTTCACGTCGTCCGGCTGGCTCCCGTTGTACTTGACGCATGTCAAGTGACATTGCATGAGGTTCTTCTTCTCCACCTTCTTGTCCCATGGCACAAGATGAGGAAGACGGGTCTTGTCTTGATCCATGCCATCGATCTCGCAAACAGAGAGGTCCATGTTTTCGCGGGAGTACCGCAAGGCCACTTCCAAGAATGCCTCTCGTGCAGTACCCTCTCCATATGTTGCTCTTGCACGCGCTGAGCGACAACTTTATCGACGGGGTCCTTGTTGTACCTAGGATAACGTTTGCGGCACAAGTGCCATTGATAGGTTAGTCAGTACCGCATTCAAAGAGCGAAGTACTTTCATGCTAGAACGACCGGGCGTTTGCTCAAGCACCACACATGGTATCCATTAGGACTCACGGACGGTTTGTGACCGTACCGCAAAATCTTGGCGAGACTGGCACACACACTGCATTTGGTGAAACGCTTGGTCTTCGGTACCTTCACATGCGGAAAGACCTACAGCCACATTCGGCGGAAGGAGGAAATACATGCGGGCTTCCCTAAATCAGTTTGGGAATCTTGTTAGTACATTGCCACTCAAGCAAAAGACCAAGTACTACGAGTTACGGGCCCATTGGCCGGGAGAGGCAGGGAAGGAAATGACAGAATCGAGCACTCACTATTCTGACCCTTGCAGTCGGCCACATACAACTTGTAGACTTGAGACTTCCTCATTCGGCATGGTAGATGAGATTGCGCTTGTCCGCCATGGGGTTAGGAATATGCTCAAGCCTGCCGCTAGCGTCGGACAAGTAGAGGTGAAGCCAAGCCCTTGCATGGCTGCGAGGGGGAGAAACCTTGGGAGCCGTGGTCCGCTTAAATGAAAGTGCATCATCCAGAACATCGCGTTGAATCTCTGAGAGCCTACGCTCGGAAACGTGATGGATGAACTCCCACGCCTCGCGGCAGGTGTGGAAAATGATGCACATGAAAGAAAACATTTTGAGGTTATTGCGTAGATGATGTGGTGTGGTGTCCAACACAATCCCCTCGAGTCACCATAAGTCCATCTTGTGGATGGACGCATACATGATGGATGGACGCACCATGCGTCCATCCACATGATGGACGCATGGCGCCTCTAGAGGGAAAACATATACCAAATCCATATATAGTGTTCGATGCGATAGGAGCTTTTTACCTCAACTCGAATATACTGATTGATGTACTCAGTTATTTTTCCAAGTACCATGCGTCCATCCACAGGATGGACGCAAATATATTCCAGCTAGAGAATAACGGCCTTGCTTGAAATCAAGCAAGGAATTCATTGCAACAGTACATGTTCGACCAAAGGAAAACGGTATTATTACTTAAGCTCAATATGTTAACAATCGCCGGTTTCTAGCATGGACACGTGCGTCCATCCACAGGATGGACACAAATATATCCTAGCTAGGTAATATTAGTAATGCTTGGAAGCAGCAAAGGAATTCAATGCAGCATTAGATATAATGCCAAGACAAAACTTTATTATTACTCACAATCGGTATATGAAGTGATTGTCGATTGCCAGCATGGACACTTGCGTCCATCCACAACACGAGCACACTCGACTGAACTAAAATCAGGCTGAAGTACTAGAAAGGCGCTCACTTGGATGAAGGTTCCGTCACGCCTCTTCCACCACCATTGCTGCTTCGACTCCGAGTCGTCGCGGGTATCAATGTAGGAATAACCTTGAGCGAAGGATGGCGGAGACTCCTCCGGTTAGAACGCGAGCTTGAGTCGGGCAACGAGGATATCACATGAGCGATGTTGCCCCTCCGCATGCACCTCCTTTCGGGTCTCGCGAACGTCAAACAAGAATTCGTCGCGGCAACGTGCTTCCACCATCGTGCGTGCCGATGGGTCAATGGGCAAGCCAATGAGTCGAAAGAGGCACTTGCTGCCTTTGCAACAAGGGTGAACGGCCTTGCGGCCGCGCGAGTCAACAACAAACGCGCACGAGAGGATGCCCTCTTGGGTATCGCGACGAAAGCTCAAACCGCCGGTCTTTCCTCCACCAATCGCGCCATCGCGTCGAATAAAGCGATACTCGGGTTGGCCAAACTTACCGGAATTGCGAGGTTTATTTGGCACGACACAGGTGCCGTGAATCGGCTTGGAAGATGAAGTGAGCGCCATCGGATAGCAAGAGAGGGGGAAGGGGTGAGCGACAGCGAGAGGGTGCGAAATGAGAAGAACATTGTTGGTGGACCGCCCCACAATCGCCCTCAGTCAAACCTTGGGTGGTATTTCGGATTGCATGTTGACTCGTCGGTCAAAGATGGCACTCCCAGTATGTGGTTGCGAACACCCGGTCAACCCAATTCACATACCGAACATTCGCAGTACATCGTACAGTCTAGATTTATTTCTCGAACCCGTATTAATGCATAGGTACGGTAATTGATGCTATACAGTACAATCCGCAATACATCGAACGGTATTAATCGGTATGAAGTAACTTGACAGTTGAATCAGCGATGCGTCGATTTTTCAGAAATTTTAAAGGAACCGGTTCTATATCACTGGCCTACAGTTCCATGAATTGCATCGCCAGCGCTTTGAAGTAGCGACTATGAACTCGCGTGTGGCTTGCATAGAAGTCATCAGGCGCAGCGTTTCGAGCGGCGGCTCACCGGATTATAGTACTTAGTAGTGCATGTCAGTAGATAAGCGCTTGTGACGACTAGCGAGTACCATTTTTTTTCCATTACCAGGAGCGAGTAGCGAGAACGAGCACC
The DNA here is from genome assembly GCA_006384855.1 of Tetraselmis striata. Taxonomy (NCBI): domain Eukaryota; kingdom Viridiplantae; phylum Chlorophyta; class Chlorodendrophyceae; order Chlorodendrales; family Chlorodendraceae; genus Tetraselmis; species Tetraselmis striata. The sequence continues at coordinate 67,930 of VCJN01002785.1, forward strand.
TCCCAACCGTGAGATCGTAATCGGACGGCTGTGAAATTAAGAACCGTCGGCGGGCGGGCGGGCGGGCGGGCGGGTGGATTATAGTACTTAGTAGTACATGCCAGTAGATAAGCGCTTTAGTCATGCACCTATAGCCCCTATAGGCCCGATCCGCAGTGTACGGGTACCCGTACGGCAATAAAGCTCACCGCCGAAAAATCGACGCTTCGCTGGATAATATTTATCATCATATGCGCGCTTCCAGTACTTTGTGCTGTACCCCTGTGGCGGCGCCGCCGCCGCCGCCGCCATCGGGACCCAACTGCTGACCAAGGGGTGCTGAAGAGAGCTCATAACTCGGTTCTCCACCACCCGCAACACCACCATCCACTTCCTTGCGAGCCCGCCCAGACAGGTCCGCCGCTTTCACGGTACCGAGCCTTGCCATATCCTTTGCATGAACCTAACATGTGGATGGATGCGGTATAGTTCGCGACCAAGCAGGTCAAGCGCAAAATCATGTCATCCCATCTGCCCAACGCCCCTACCGGTTAACCGCCAGGTGACGCCCATGGACTCACAACTTCGCTTTGCCCAGCACAGAAACGTCAGCCGCTTCCACGGTACAGAGCCTTGCCATTTCCTTTGCCTGGCCCTAACTTGTGGTTGGATGCGGTAGCGTTCGCGACCGAGCAGGTCAAGCGCGGAATCAGGTCATCCCATCTGCCCAACGCCCCTTACGGTCATCAACCGTCAGGTAACGCCCATGGACCCAGAACTTCGCCTCGCTTCGCACTTCGCCCAGCCCCGCCGACCGCTGCTGATGAGTGTCGAGTCCTGCGCCGCTAGCCTGCTCACGCAACCTCGGGCTGTCTCTGTCTCCGCAATGATATGTTGCTATACTGACCGATATGTGCCGATGGCGCTGCTGTGCGCCTGCAGGCGGCGGCCACTCGGCCGCCCGGCCTCATGCAATCCTGGATATCGTAGATTTGGAACTCGCCATCGACAGCTCCACCCGGCGAACAGGTGTCCAACCCGGGTGGGAGCGGGATGTGTTCGTCGGCCGACTTTGATGGACTCTGATTGTCAGTGAACCTGCCGAGAGCGACGGGGGCAGGCTCGCGCCCATGATCACTCCAGAGCGTCCCCTGGCACATATCAACTTGAGCGGCCACAATCCAAATCACTTCGAATCAAAGTTGCTGCAAAGTTAATACATTACTACAGTGAGCTTATGCTTTCTATGGCAGCATAAAGAGTAAGGAGACTCGCATTGGCACATTAAATTGCAAAGGTAATTACATGTTCTACTTGGTTAGTCTACAAAGTGCCAATATTCTATATTATGCTGCAAATGTGTTTGCAGTTTCCTGGGTCAGTGCCTCAGCGTATGCTCTTCTTTGGAGCGTCGCGGACGAAACTGTTCTCCACTATTTTAGTGGGTGACCGTAGATATGGTGGCTTATGGGTGTTCTCCACCTCGACCGCCCCGGCCGCGGCCATCATCTCTGCCGCGACCTCTCCTTGCAGAGCGGTCGCCACGGCCTCCAATGCGGCCTCCCCGACCACCACGGCCACCACCACCATCATGCTTCGGGAGCATGTCTGATGTTACTGATATGTTCAGCAGTTGCGATGGGGGCCCTTGCTGCAAACCTTGGTGCCTACTCAGGTTATCATAAGCCTTACGGCATGCGTCTGCCCAATCCTCATTGGGGTGTGTCCGCTTATTCCAGGCTGTCGGAGCACGAGCTGGTGCGCGCAGCGTTGTGCGGCGGTGTGCGGCGGTGTGCGGCGGTGTGCACCGATGTTAATATAGTGTGAATATTATATCGGCCGTAGACGATCGGGTCTGGCAGCACCGCCCGTGCTTGTAAATAAGCGACAATGGATCTAGTCTCCCGCTAGTCTGTGCACCGCCAGTGCACTCCGCAAGCCTCGCCTCCATCCGCGTCGGAACCGGTAGTAAGTGTTGTTGTGTGCGCACATCGTGACAACATTACACGGTGGCAATTGCAATTATTAGCGGTGGATAATGTGAAGGCGTTTTCGAAATCGACAGAGAATGAGGCGGTGCTGGCGGAGTGCATTGGCGGTGCATAGAATAGCGTGTTGCTGGGGTGTTGGCTGCATCGGACGCCGTATTCCCACCCATCCGGCACGGAATGTCCGGTTTTCACACATTTGTGTGTTAATATAGTGTGAATATTACGCGTCTTTTACGCCGGGTGGATGGGCATCCGGCGTCCGATGCACCCCAATTATTTGCAGCACGCTACTCTACGCACCCCCAACGCACTCCGCAAGCCCCGCCTCCATCCGCGTCGGAACCGATAGTAAGTGTTGTTGTGTGCGCACATCGTGACAACATTACACGGTGGCAATTGCAATTAGCGGTGGATAATGTGAAGGTGTTTTCGAAATCGACAGAGAATGAGGCGGTGCTGGCGGAGTGCATTGGCGGTGCATAGAATAGCGTGTTGCTGGGGTGTTGGCTGCATCGGACGCCGTATTCCCACCCATCCGGCACGGAATGTCCGGTTTTCACACATTTGCGTGTGAATATATATAGTGTGAATATTACGTACGCGTCTTTTACGCTGAGTGGGTGGGCATCCGGCGTCCGATGCACCCCGAATCTCACCAACACGCTACTCTACGCACCCCCAACGCACTCCGCCAGCCCCGCCTCTTTCCGCGCAGGTCCTACGTTCCATTGTATGTATATACATACGTACATGTACTGCTCCGAAACCAGCCCAAACTTAATGAGTGCACAAGTGTAAATGGGGGGGGGGGGGGGGGGGGGGGGGGGTGGCGGCGGGGCATCCACTCACACATACCCCGGCGATGCATGACAGATATTACATGCCGTGGCGGGTCGGCGGGCCGACCCGGCGGGGGGTGGGGGGGGGGGGGGGGGGGGGGGGGGGTCTACTCAACTACACGTGCGACAGTGTCGTTTCGTGGAGCAGTATATGTGCCCGGCCTCATTTATACCGCCCCCTACCTGCGCTGCATGGTCCACCCCTACGAATTATTTAGCACAAACCGCCATTACTTAATAGGAACCTAGCACAGCCGGGCTTATATGCCCGCTTTGCCGATCAACTTCTACGCACTTTCCGTCCCTCAACCGCCGGACATGGGGGTTAAGCCGCCAGCCTCGGCAGTTGCTTAGCCAGACTTGGCATCCCGTACCGTGTCCATGGCTTCGCAGCTCTGCCGCCGGCACACGCCGAGTCCGGCGCTTGCTGCCGCGGGGTTGCGCACGCATGCACGCACGGTAATACGCCGCCGACGCCGCCACGCTTACTTCCACCACCTTCGCCAGCCGCAGCTTCGCACGCCGTTCCGCCGACATACGAAACGCACGAATCCCCCCCCCCCCCCCCCGCCCCGTCCCCGCGTCATGTATAATATATTCGAGGAGACTATGCGGGGCGCAGCACACGCCGCGGCGTGGGTCGGCGGAGCGGCAGGCGGCGGGAGCCCTAATGGCCGCGCAGTATCCACACCCACACAGGCACCGCCGCTCACCTCCGACGCGGATGAACCGCCTCCCAAAGGAAACATGCCGGTTGGTGGTAAGCCCAGCAGGCGTGGGGTGCCGGCGCCGGTACTGGTGCGACGGAGCTGTCGCGTCAGGAACCGCACCGCATGTGGAGCAACACATGGCGGTGCCGGCCCCACCTATGTCTAGGGCCACCTCCTCACAACACCCCGCCACGACGGCGTCGGCCACAGCCGACGGCGCCGTTGCGGGGGGGGACGCCCTGCCAGGCGACGATGATGCGCCTGGTGCGCCGCGTCAGGAGGCGGAGGAGGCCGTGGTCGAGGCGACTGATCGGGCTGAGGGGGTTGTCGAGGCGAGCGAGGCTGCGCTCGCGCCACCCGCCCCGCAGCCACCTGCGGGACATGCCGACTTGCTCGTCGCCATGTTGACCGGAGCACTACGAGCAGTGGCGGGAGGCGGCTACATGCACTATCATGTGCGTGTCCTGGCCGTACGCCCGTCATGCGTGGACTGCGGCCAACGGACGGACTGGGAGTGTTGCTGCTACGGCACCCCGGCTTTGTGCGGCCCCAAGTACCCATGCATGGCGACCCATCAGCGGGCAGTCCCCTGCCCGACCACGGCCACGGTGAGGGCGGAGTTCCGCCATGTCAGAGACGCGTTCCACGACGCGACTCGCGCCGCCGTGTGTGAGGCTTCCGAGAAGGCACGCGCGGCTGGTAGGGTGCGCAGGGTGAGGCGGCGGACGGCCCAGGAGCTGAAGGAGAGCGAGACATGCCGTCAGTGAGGTCGGGCGCAATGTCATTGGGTGGGGCACACGGACGTGTAACACTTGCACTTTGCGCGTACTGCTGGGTTACATCCAAGCGGTGTCACACTATGCAACCGGAAAGGCTGCGTTGCTACTGCAAACGATGCTACGCCTCACTCGTTAGCAACCGCTGCCCCGCCCATCCCACTCGCGTTGGCGCCGCGCTGCCCCGGCCGCCGCGCGTTGGCGCCGCGCTGCCCCGGCCGCCGCGCGTTGGCGCCGCGCTGCCCCGGCCGCCGCGCGTTGGCGCCGCGCTGCCCCGGCCGCCGCGCCTTGGCGCCGCGCTGCCCCGGCCGCCACGCCTTGGCGCCGCGCGGCCCCGGCCGCCGCGCCTTGGCGCCGCGCTGCCCCGGCCGCCGCCCCTTGGCGCCGCGCTGGGTATCGAGTCCTCCCCTCCCTAGTGAGCGCGTCCACCTGCGCCTTGCGCTCGGGGCCGTCCTCCTCCGTCACCACATTCTGCAACCCCCACCGCGTGACGAACCACGCAGCTCCTTGCAGGCGCTTGTACATGTGCCCAAGCACCGCCAGTCGCGACACTGAACGCACCACCGCTGGGGACGCGAGCTCCTTCTCGGGCATGATCGCCTTCACCCGGGCCTCCTCGAATAGCGGACCGGCGTTAAGAATGGAAAACGTTTCCATGTGGTGCAAGCAGTCCTCCATGACCCAGCCGGACTGCACCGTCACCTTGCCTGACCCTGCAGTCATGGAGGGGAATGCCGTCACGCCCACGCCCACGCCCACGCCCGGGGGGGGGAGGGGGGGGGGGGGTTTACCTTTCGACTTCTTGGACACTGCAAACGAAGGGCGCAACCCGCGTCCAAAGTTGCTGGGTATCGGGACTAAAGCCTGGCGCCGGTCTTCCTGCTGCATAGCTCGGAATCCAATGTGGCCCTGCACGGTGACAAATTTCCTCCAGAAGTCCCTTCCCAAGCCAAAAAAAACAGGTGGAACGGCGCGAGGGGGAAGAGGTTGACCATGCTGACATAGCCCAGGACCACATGCACATGGCACACGCCATGGCAGCCAGTGTTCTGCTTGGCCTCCGCCAGCCGGGTTGTGTTGAACGCACGCCGGGCAAGGTGCGTGATTCACTGGACAAGTCATCGCCTTCATGGACGGTTACCAAGCGAGCATCCCCGTCCGCATCCACAGGGGGGTGCTCCTGGGCAGCCGCCATAGCCTCCACAACCTGCCACGCCGACCAGACGGGTGCGTGTGATTCCATACAACCGCAGTTGAGTGGTGCCACCAGCACGCAGGCCGGGCCCACTCACCTCTAAACGGAGAAGGTCCACAATGTCACCGTCCTCGAAAACAGCGCGCCACTGGGTCGCCCCGCCGTACATCTCCAACACCCACTCGGTAACGACGCTGGTTTTCATGCCGTAGTGCCATACTCCCCGGAACTTCTTGGCGATGACCTTCATGTAGAAGTCACCGGGATCGCCTTCCCGTATCACGCCCTCATCGCGGGTTCCACGCCCGCCGGCGGCCACGCAGGCGCGTCGATGTCCATACCGTCTTCGCCAACGGGGTCCTCCCCCACGCCCATCACATCGTCCACCTTCGAGCCGCCGTCGTCCGAGACCGGCGCCGGCGGGCCGTTTCCGACGGCTGCAGCTACTCATGTTGCCGCCCCTGTTGCTGCTGCTGCCGCCCCTGCTGCTGCTGCTTGTGATAAGGCGGCCTTGCGGCGCAACTTAGCCGCACGCTTCAACGAGTGGCTACAGTTCGGGAATTTTAGGAAGTGCCGCTCTCGCGCCATCTTATCACATGTGCCCGTCACGCTGCCCCGGCAGTGCTTGCATGAGTACACGCCATCCTTCGACACACTCGCTATCCATCCCTTTGCCGGCATGCCTGCTGCCGCGCGCGGGGGGCGGGGGGGGGGGGGGGGGGGGGGGGTTGAGAGTTGGGGTGGATGTAACCCACCACCGGCAGGCAACACAGATGCGAGTGCGCGGCTGTCCGCGCTTGATTCAGCGGTGAGCGGCGGTGACCGTAAGGCGACCCCGTACTTCATGCGCGTGCTGGGGCGTTACACAATCATCAGCACTTAGGGCGGCTGCATTAAAACACGCACCTACGAACACCACCTACCGCCTACCACCTACCGTACCACCTACATCCGCCCACACCTCCGCCCGTCGTGCCGCACATCGCCGCACACCGCGGGGTCAGCGATGTGCGGCGATGTGCAGTGAGTGCGTACATCCGCCTGTACTTAGCCCGGGTGCTCCGCGTCGGCGGGCGACACGCGAGCCCGCGTGCGCATATCAATTTGATGAAATTATGGAAACGAGAAATTCATATAGTACTTTACAGGTCGCGCGCGATAGTCGTCGCTACTCGGTATGAAATCCACGTCCCTCGTCCGTCCCGTATCGTCCCCGTATGTCGTCGTTCGTCACCACTAGGGCACATTTACGTCACATCTGAATCTCACAGTGTAGTGTTAGGGTTGCGCCTAGCGACAACCCTAATACCACCACAAACCTGCGACGTTTTATGGCCAAGTAATCATACTGTTGTACTGCTGATATTTCAGCACGCGTATTATTTACTGGTACGGCCACAACCAGACGCCAGTAATATTCCTTGTAACATAAATACAATACGCGCTACAACTCCTAAATCATCAGGGTAGCGCTACTAGTTGCCTGTCCGCGGTGCCGAGTCGGACCGCTATAGGATAAATATCCAATGCCACCAGCATGTTGTAAGAGATTACATTCTGCAACCAACTCAATTCGCCAAACGCTACGAGTAAGAGCTCTGTTTCACTAAGTATTGCCACGAGTACTTACACTGGTTTCGGCTTCCTGTTACGATCCATCTCCACCTGCCGACCCACCGCGACCTGCTCTCGCACGCACGACGATACATTCGCGATTTCGCTGGTCCTGCCGACCCTTGGTAACGATTCTGTACCCTTCAACCTTTATCCGAGTCGCGTGTCGCCATGGCATCGCACCGGAGCGCCCGTCAAGCCGGTTACCCTCCCGGTGGTGCACCCGCCGAGCAGTCTATGCGTCAAATTGTCGAGAAGAAGACGCTGGAAGCCCGCGTTGTGGCGCCAACCCAGAACATCTCTCACAAGCTCGCCGACGTTCATGACTTCCCAGCAGTCGTCAAGGCCTTTTTGGAGAACGTCGACAAAGAGATTTCTGACCGAAACAAGCTTTGGGTTCCTGAGATGGAAGCATGGCTCGGTCGATAGTTCAAGCCCGATCCCGATTCTATCGCGGCTCACACCCACCAACTGGTGCTCAACAACCATGAGCTCCAGGTTCACATTGTCATGGGCAGCGAGGTCCTGACTCACTTCACCAGCTATCATGACTGGAAGCAAGCTTTCTTCCAGGCACCTTTCCCCAACGGAATTCAGACAGCCGTCGGAGACTACGCGCGTGACATCTCCGTCAAGCCGAGCGGCCCCAAAATGGCTACAAGTTGTGTCGACTTGCGGCGCAAGCTACAAGCTGCATATGCTTTGCTGCATGAACCTTTCGATGTCAAGTACTTGCAAGTGCATCGTATTTTGCATGCGATTCCCAAGCACGAGAGAGCCGAGGTACAGAAGATGGCTAGCCACGCCAACGGGACTGTCTCAGTAGACTCACGAAGTGCTTTTCATGCATCTCTCGGCTATCGCCGAGGAGCACCGCCTCGCTGTCGAGAGCGCCAAGAAGAAGCAAGCCAACATCACGGCCCACAAGCGTCACTACGAGGAGTATTCGGGTCGTCGTCACATGCCGACCTTCCCAAACCCGTGGTCGCGCAACAACGGATCGTCGACCAGCTCTGCTGAGTCGCCCTATTGCTCATGATAGCTTGCCCAGTCGCCCACCAAAAAAGAGTCGCGCTTCTCTGGTAAGTGCGCCAAATGCGGCAACAAGGCCACTCAATTTATGAATGCTGCCATGCGTCCGAACAGGACAAACAACAGTTCAAAGCCAAAGTGGCTGCTAACAAGCTAGCCAAGCAAGTCGACAAGATCGACCTACACAAAAAACAAATGACGGTGTTGGGCGGCATGCCAACCTGTGCCCCTCAATGCAATTGGGACAATTGACTCTGACATGTCGCCGAGTCCATGCGAAAATGCATGCACTGCCAAATTGCCTGATCAGCCCCTGGAACGCAATTGGTTGCCCAATGGCGAGCGCTAGCATCCTTGTACCTGTAGACATTGGCCTGAAGCACCACATATGTCATCAGGCTGTCTGCCAGCTTTAATGGGCAGTGGCTCTGGTATCTGAAACGAGGCTCGCAACCATCTGAGCCAGCCTCTCCCGCCGCCCCGTGAACGGCGACATGCGGGACAGGCACGCAAGACCCGGGGCTCGTGATCACGAGCGCGTTCAATCCCGCGTGGAGGTAAGGTCAACCACCATCAACCTTGCGCACCAGCCCCCGCCCTGGCGCCAGCACCAGCACCGACACTGGGCACCCACTGTATCTAAGAAAGTGCAAAGCGACCCCTTGACATGTGTCCCTGTTGACGCCCATCGCGTGCATGCATGCATGAGATCGAGGATACATATGTCGATATGGTTGAGCATTGCGCTCCCGCGGCACTGAACCCCTCCGACTCGCCACCTGAGCATGAAGCTCGTGGGTGCTCCTGTGCTCATTCACACCTCGTTGCCGACATCGAGCACGAGACAGGGTGCAGAGAAAATGCCGACAAAAAATGTCAAAGACAAAGAGACGCATGCTAGACTGCATGCCAAACTGATTATCATGCCAAAGAGATCTCGAGTGCGCAGAATGCGTACCAAAATTAATAGTCGAAAGAATGACACTGAAACTAACAAATATGCAAATCCAAATGCATGTCCAACTGACCCTGTTGTGATTGACCAAGCAGAATTCAAGAGACTGAATTATGTCTACGGTCCAGTCACTTTTGATGCTTGTGCCTCAGCATATGAGGCTGTCTGTTCAGATTATTGCAGTGCTGAAAAGCCACTTCTGCAACGGGACATCAAAGGTAAAACTGTGTTCATCAATCCAGTGTATGATGACACAGCCATGTCCATCTTGCAACATTTCGAGATGCAAAGACAAGAGTCACCCTTTGACACAAGAGGTATTACTGTTATGCCCAGATGGTCCTCACAATTAGGATAACCCTGGAAACCGCTGATTTCAAAATATAAGAAAATTCACAGCTACCTGCTTGGAACATGTCTGTTTCACACACCCAGCTCAGCAACTGATACTGAACCTCTGGGATCCACTGAGTGGTATGTTGATGTCTACCTTGCTGACTATACTGTGGAGGAACGTTCAGCCCAGGCAAGTAATGATGTCGTAACCACTGAAGAACTCAAAACCATGCTGGCTGAGCAGCAAAGTAAGGAGTATAAACCAAAAGCCAAGAAGTCCCATCATTCACGTATGATGACAGAATTTTTTTTGTTACCAGCAATTCTGATCATGATTTATTGCTGTTACACCCCATCCGTACTGAATTCAATATGACACCTTAAGTACTGGTTGACAGCGGTGCCACTTTGAACTTTGCCAGCACCAAGTATGTCAAAGAGAAAAAAATACCAACTACACCACTTCAAAATAAAGTCAGAGTTATTCTTGCTGATGGTAGGATGCTTCATAAAAAATCACCATTGAATTGATTATCAACAGTTACACAGTACCCATTGACTTCACAATCACACCGTTACAGAATAATTTCAATCTGGTTTTAGGGATGCAATTCCTAAAGCAACACAACCCACATGTTGATTGGGAATCTGGTCTGACGACTTTTCCAAAATGCTTAAAAGTCCAATGCCAAACAAAGCCCCGCCAAGCCAATGTCAGAATGGTTCATGCTAATGCCATGGCCAGAGAGATTGCCAAGCATGACCCTGACACAGTTTATTTCTGCGTCATTGTTAAACAATACAATGCCACCAGGGATTGATGAGATGATATAGATGATGAGATTAATGCAATTGACACTGACCAGTCTGCAGCTTATACAGCTCATACCAGAGACTTGTTGCGGAAGCATAAACCAATATGCTCTCCACTTGACAACCTCTCACAATTACGCCCTTTTCTTGATCATGAGATCCCTCTTGTTCCTGATGCTCAAGTTTCCGCAGGGAAAATATTCAGATTGTCATCTGCAGAATTAGAGGAACTTAGAGCACAACTGAATTCTTTTCTTGAGAAACAGTTTATGCATGAGTCCTTCTATCCATATGCAGCTCATGTTCTCTTCGCCCGCAAGGCCAATGTCGGTCTGCGCATGTGCATTGACTACCGTCAATTGAAAAAATACACTAAAAAGGTTGAGTTCCCTATTCCACCTGCTGATGCATTACTCGATATGCTATTTGTGCTACTGTCTATTCAGCTCTTGATCTCGCCTTAGGTTATCACCAACTCCAGATAAAGGCTATCTCTGCTATTGTCTATTCCCTCTTGATCTCGCCTTAGGTCATCACCAACTCCGGATTAATCCACCTGATGTTCCTAAGATAGTTATTCAGCTCTTGATCTCGCCTTAGGTTATCACCAACTCCGGATAAAGGCTATCTCTGCTATTGTCTATTCCGCTCTTGATCTCGCCTTATGTCATCACCAACTCCGGATTAATCCACCTGATGTTCCTAAGATAGCGTTCAAAACTGTCTATAACAGTAATTTAACCTATTTTGCACCGTGGAATTCATTTTGCACCGTAGGGTTTGTTTATACCCTAGTTCCCGGGTTTACTATCAGTACTTAAGACTCACTGGTGATGTAGCTTGGGTTTGTAGACCTTGGGTGCAGTGCATCATTCAACAGCATGAAGGCCAGCCGCGACGCATATCCAATGTTGGTTTTGGAGCATTTTGTCCAAAATGGGACAAGATGAGGCTATGAAATCAATATTTATTATGATTATTACATCCAGCGGCTAGCTAGCCACAAGACGTTTTGGTTAAGTCATTTGGCGCTTGCTGAATTTTCTTACAACAATGCAGTCCATTCAGCAACACATTATGCCCCTTTTGAGGCAATTTCTGGCATGATGCCACTGACACCACCTGATCTGATTGCTACTGCCAACCAAGATGCACACAACACAGTTGCAAATATTCAGGATATTCACACGCTGATTCTGAGCAATTGAAGCTTGTTGATGAAGATCAAAAGGTCTACAACGACCGCAAAACCAGCCGTGTTGAGATCGCAGAAGGAGACAAAGTCTGGCTCTCGACGGAGCACCTACTTATTCGCGACCAGCCGACAAGCAGCTTCCGACAACGCTACATCGGCCCGTACCCGGTCACAGCCAAGATCTCCAGCCAGGCGTATCGTCTGCGCCTGCCGCCAACATTCGACTGCCACAATGTGTTTCACATTAGTCAATTGCGCCGGTGCGTCAACCCAGCCGCACAGCCCGATGCAATTCCGTCTAGTCGTGTGGAGCCCTCCGTCGACGAGTTCGTCGTTGAACGCGTGCTCGACTTCTCTATCGAGAGCCGTGAGGATCCGATCAAGCGGGGACTCTGCCTCGTCTTTATGGTGCGTTGGTTGAACTACGACTCAAGCCACGACAACTGGCAACCATACAGCGCGCTGCGACGTGTCGAGGCGCTACACGACTTCGCGAGGGCGAGCCGACATCTGCAAGACACGCTGAGCTCAAAGAACTACGCTAACCTGCGAGCGGGCCACCCGTCGGGTTTTCCGAGAGTCCATCCCGGAACGTTGACACCTGCTGCTGCTGTTGTTGATGATACATCACACTTCCACCGCCAACCGACTTCTGCGCCAGGCCTTCGGCGACGCGAACAAACACTTTCCAGTTCGTCCCGTTCTAGATTTTCCAGAGGGGTGAGAATGTTAGGATTATTACGCCTAGCGAGCGACTACCCTAGTACCACCACAGAACCTGCGACGCCGATATTATGGCCAAGTAATTGTACCTGTACTCGTACAGTCATACTGCTATACCGATATTTCACGCGTATTATTTATTACTAGTACGGCCACAACCAGACGCCAGTAATATTTCTTGTAACATACAGTTCGCGCGATAACTCCTTAATTATCAGGATAGCTTTTTGGGTATGGTGGTATCTGCGGGAACACTGTTGCCGTCGATACCACCATTGCCCCTATCCTCGGCGTGTCAAGCTCGGATTCAACGATAGATGGACTGCATTGCGGGCTGCATAGCGCCACAAAATCCAGAAGTATGACGAGGGTGTCCGAAACGCCGCCGGCCTGCTTCGCTTTGTTCCTTTCGCCGTTTCCGATTTCGGCTCGCTGGTTCCACACGCTGAGGCCGTCTTGGTGGAGCTCGCGAAAGCTAGCCACACACACACACACAGGCCAAAAAATCGGCCAGCTCTTGCCTGCGTGGCGCCGCCGTTTATCCTTGCTCATCAACATGGCACATGCAGAAAACGTTCTTGGCGGGGTCGCGGCCGCGCGTGCGGCACGTGATGGTGCTCCTGCGCCCGCGTCCCGTCGCTCGTCGGCCTGTGTTGGTATGACCCGGGTCATTGGCTGCAAGCGTCCTCGCCGCGGCTGATGGCCTACCCCGGGGCGGTGGCCCCTTTGGTTCCTGGCAGCTTGGCGACTTGGTTCCCTTGCCTCTCCCTTGGTTCTTGGGTCCATGGACTCCTGCTCGACCTTGGTTTCAGGCTTATGTCTCTCTTTTGTTGGCAACCTTTCATAGTTGTTGTTAGTTTTGTTGGTAGCGCTCATTATGTTAAAGCCTTGATGTAAAAATGATGATTGTCACGATACTAGCTGCCTATCTGCGGTGCCGAGTCGGACCGCTACATGATAAATATGCAATGCCACCGGCATATTGTAAGAGATTACATTCTGCAATCAACCGAATTCGCCAAACGCTACGAGTAGAGCCTTGTTTCATTAAGTACTGCCACGAGTACTTATAGATTCGCATCGCTCCGCCGCGGTGAATACGGGAGACGTCGGTGTATGTAAAGCGATTCGGGGCGTGCCGTCGTTCCAGGAGTTGTATGGACGGGACTGGTGACGTCAGCGGGCGGAATTCCAATGCGGCGGGTGGTATCTGCCAGTCGCGAGGCGGTCTGGAAACACGGAGGCATGTTGTTGCGGCTCTTGCTTGCTGCGTCCGAGCCTATAGGTCGTTGGGTGGTATCAAGGTGGAAGTGCGGCGTACGGCCCTGAGGGCAGCCGACATCTTGGTCGAAGCTTCCGCTGCGTTGACGTTTGCGAGGTAGGGGGCGGAAGCCACCAAGTACACTCCCACCGGTCATTTGGTGCCGAGGTCCTTGTTCGGGGCTGTCTCGGTGTGTTGGTCTGGGGACCGGAATTTGGTCAGGTCCGCAGGGAGCTCGCATAATCTCTGCATGTAGGGGTGGTTGAGGAGATGAGCTTTCTTGTAGGATGCGTCTATCCACTCGGGGAGGATGAGCACTGTGGCGGTAGTCTCGTGCCTCTGAGCGTGCACGCTACGGAGAGCGTGTTGCACCGTTTTCAGCATACATTTGTCACTCATCGTATTCGGGGTTCGCGAGGGACGTTTCAGCCCACAAGTACAGGTCGTTGAAGGGTCTAGCGCCGAAAACTACATCTGCGGGGTACATGCTATGATACTGGGAGGTATAGATCGACTTGTTGAGGGGGTCGCTGAAAAGTTATGTGCGGGCATGGAGGGCGGTCATGATTGCCAGTGTAAAGCGGTCATCCGTGGCCCATCTGTTTCTTCGGATTTGGTGTTTGGAATTGTCGTCGGCACTCGTAAGGGTACCCACTCTGCCGAGGAGCGCATAAACCTCATCTGCAAACGGGTAGCATCACATGTGATCACATCACAGATATGTAGAGCACCACACACCCATGCACATATTACCTATGGGGTTTGCGAATTTGGTCCACATTCCCATGCGCGGCTACACTGAGACCGTACGCGCGTGCATGCGTGATACTAAGGGTCGTACGGCTGGGGGGGGGGGGGGGGGAGGGGATGCCGTGACAGCGCGACACCCCATATTGCCACGCGGTGGCCGTTGCCGTCAACGCTTTCATTCAGGCAAAAGCAAGCCTTCTGGCGCTAGCGCTTCAAAGCCACAAATTGCGCCACCTGGTGTGCACAAACAGGCGTGGGACACTACAACCCCCGTACTTATACCACATCATCTTTGGTATGATCACTATCCACCATACGCGTAGGGCATTGCAATTTAGTCATTCACGTCCTGGATCAAGCCCTACGTGTCGATAACGATGGTTTATGGCCAAAATCATGGTCAAAGTGCGGCTGACTGTGATCGTTGCACGCGCATGCGGGAGAGGAATCTCGCGGCCTTTAAATCTCGCGGCCTCCTTGCCGTAGGCCAAAGCTTTTCTATAGCAGTGCGTGGCCGCATGCTCATAGCGCGCCATGGTGAGCCCAGTGGGGCGGCAATGGCGTGCACCTTAATGCATCGATGCTGGTGGAAATAATGTTTTGAAAGGGGGATCCGGCATGGCGGCCGTGGGCATCGCTCAAGGGGGTTATGCGGAAAGTATGAGTGGTCCGTGCACAAGTACATACAACACACTGTCCCCGCCACCGTGTATCAGGTTTTGAGAACCCCCTGGCGTAAAGTTTTACGCCAACGTGTTGACCACACGCGGACACAAACGTCAGATTTCGACACATTATTTCAAAAAACTCGAAAAGTGCCTAATTGGCCTCGGACGACCGTGTTGCTACTGTTGAATTTGTAGCCATGCTCACGTGGTTTTTATCTGTATTTATATTAAAAATTTCTGACGTTTCCTCGCGCAACGCACTGAGCGATACCGCGAGTTTGAGAGCTGCACCACAAGGCGGCACTGCGATGGCGATTGCATCACGCGACATCGTGCACGGGCGCACGCCACTATATATGGCTCCACCCCAAGCAAAAATACCCTAGCCTCTTTGCTGGCATGTTTCCTCGCCTACCCATGGCTATCCCACCATGCACTGGTCTATGCATGCGCGGCGGGACGTGCGGGGCACCAACTCCCGTTGTTATTGTGGGGGTACTGGAAACGCTGAGTGTGGCGCAAGTGCCACTCGCCACTCGTGTAGGGCACTTCTTAGGGCCAAAGGGGTTGCTTACACCCTATGGTGGTAAAGGCTGATCATAAATGTGCAATATTCCAGGATTTCAGGTCATAGACCCTAGATCCAGCTGCCCTACTATTCGTAAGCTCGGATTCGGCGAGAAAGGGGCCTGGGACTTATGTGGAGGAGTGTATGTTCGCGCTGCTTGCTATATATTCGTCGCGCGCGCGCTACTTCTTACGCTTTGTCACATGTTCTATAGCAGATATCCTTACAGCATCATGAATTCGCTGCTTGAGGCATGCTTGAGGCGCAAACTACGACAAATGATTAGTAATAATTAGCGTTTACGGACTACGGGTACCCGGCGGGCGGTACATCAACGGATCGACGTACCAGTTTTAACGGTATAACGACAGCGCAGCACAAATGCCCTGCTCGTCGTCGCCGCGCTACAGGGAATTTGTCGCTACAGGTACCTGGTAAGGATTAGTCGCTACCTGTACTCGCTAGTTGTCCGTAGTCGCTAATAAGATTTTCAGCAGGCACCATTACCCGTACAGAGAAACCCTCGCGAATATACTCGCGATAGACTAAGGATTACTGTCGTCGCTAATCCTTACCCGCGAATTACAGGGTACCCTGTAGCAGCATCAGCAGGTCGTCATGATATATTATGCTGTGGTGTAAGATATTATATGTAAGAATAATGATTCTTATACGGCCGCCCCTATATTGATGATAATACTGATATAATAAGGATAATCTATGAAAATAAATTACACATATATCCGCGCTAGTACAGTATTATCAGTCAGGGCGGGGCAGCAGGCGCCTATTCTATAGCTACGAGTACAAGTATAATTACATGAGCTAGCAGCAGAAGGCGATATCGGAAATCACCAAAATAAAAGGCAATCAGAAAGGTCCTCTACAGAGACTGCGGGGTGGAAGCAATAACATGAGAAGACGCCGAGTAGGCACGAGCACATGCATCAGACTTGGCCATCTGCACACCGGCAGAGAGAATGCCGCCCAGGGTACCATGCACGCAAGCCGAGACCCGCTGCAACAGCCCCCGCCGTGTGCGCGACAGGTGACGGCGGAACTCAGCAGGTTGGCTGGCGACAAAGTTTCGAAGTGCCTGAACGGATTGACCACGAAGAAAGCAAGAGGTCGGGGCGGAAGGACCGCCAGGGAAGTTGCGCACAGCCAACAGCACCGCGAAGATGTAGACCACCGTCAAAGCGGACTTCTCGAGACGGCCGCGGTCCTCAACCACAAAAGGGTAGTACCGGTGAACACCCTGCACTGGGGCGGAAGACGCCCGGTCCGTTGCCAACTTAGCATGCTCCGCCTCGGTCGCCGAGATTCCCGGGATGCACCAACGGGGGTCGTTGCTCCAAGTGGGGGTCGTGGAGGACACGCACGCGAAGTCGATCATGTAATCGCACCCGCCCCCCCCCCCCACCCCGCCAGCGTCAGGTCAGACGGCCGCGAGCGGTCCGCTGGGCGCAGCCCACTCGTCTCAAGGGTCAAGTCGCCGGCTCCCGAGCGGTCCCGGTCAAGCACCGCCCCCGCATCAATTGCCACAGATGCCCACATATTCTTCAAAGCGGTATGCATGCGGTGCTTGTAGTTCGCTACGGGGCATATGGGCAACATACGGGACATACGGGTACTGCACTGCTGCTGCTAAAATTATTGCTTAATATCGGGAGTTCATTTAATAGTCGCTAATGCGCACCGCCAGGGCTACTACTGCCCAGCGACTACCTGGTCGCTACTCACTACTACGAGTATTCCTTGCGAGTATGTTCGCGCTCATGCTGCGGTCAGAAAAAGTCGCTACCGGTACTGGAACCCGAAATACATTACAAAATATACACGACGCGGTCGCGAACTCGCGATGCAGCCGTAGTATGTAGCGAATAAATGATTATTTACATAGATAGCGCTGTTCTGACAGCAGCGATGGATATAACGAAAGTGGATTCTGTACAGGTTGCGCCTACTCAGCACGTTGTACTCTAGAATAAGTACCAGCAGCGAGTACACCCTGTATACTACAGTTTTGATAAGGATACTGTTGGACCCAGGGTACCCCGGTACCCTGAATCCGCTTTTCTCTCTGTGAAATCCGCTTTCTTCTGGCTGCCGTACCTGTGCCTAATTTGGACCTTATGGCAGCAGTACGGCACCAAAGCATGGCACCTAGGCATCTTTGCCAGTTGGCCTTCTTAGACGGAGAGGTGTCCGTCCTAATTGACACCTAGCCGGCTGGTATAAATTGCCAGCCTCGGCTCCTTGTAATTCAGTCAACTGCTTTTCCAGAAATATTCCGACTCACCCTTTCTCTCTCGTGACAGTGCCACTCAGCCATCACCACGGCGACAGCGACTACCTATCGTCCATCGCTCACGGCTCATAGCAGCCCTTTGTCTTTCCAGCTCGCACCTTGCTTGCTGGCACTCGACGTGATTCGACGCGTGCACGCCGACTCTCGCCGACTCTCCCCCCATCAGTGACAGTGCCACTCAGCCATCACTTCGACAATCCCCTCCGACAAGTTTTTGGGCCCTCTCCTTTGGTTCGACGTCTTGCCCCGTGCTCGACGCCTGCCAGAGGCTTCAACCTGCGTGTATCTCGACCCTCGACAACTTTCGACGGTCGACGGCGCCGTGCGACGAGTTTTCTTCCCACCCGCCCACCCCTACAGTTATACATCCTCAAGCACAAGTGCGCCATCCCTTCGCAAATGTCTACCAGCATCAACACCGGCATGATGAACACCCCCCTGGCCAATCTGGCTCGGCAGAGTGCGATCAAGACCGACCCTGGCCACGCCCCACCACCTCCTGACTTCCGTGATGATACCAGTTCTGACGACGCCTTCAGCATGGACGGGGCGTCAGACGATGACTCCGAGGTCGTCCAGCATATCAAGCCAGCTGCGGTGAAGCCGACACTCGACCTCAAGAACGTCCCCGTCTGGGACAACGCCATCTCTACACGAGACAACGCTCAAGCCATCAAGATCGCTCTCGGCAGCGCTGGCTACTTGGACACCACCAAGGGCAAAGGCACCCGTCAGGAGCAAATGATCCTTCTGGCCGCCCTACGCCACGCAACAGCCCATTATCCCATGGCACTGGCCATCGTCAACAGCATCAGCATGGATTCCAGGAAGTGTGGATACACCGCATGGAAGGCTCTTCTTACTGAGCTCCAGGGCTCAGCCATGGAGGAGCGTAAGCGCTTGGAGGAAGAGATCACAGCGGGCCAGCTCCCGAATGAGCCGGTTCAGGTGTATGTTCGTCGCTACCAGAACCTCTGGAATCTGCTGAACAAGGCACATGGCCAGTGGACCTTCGAGTACGTGGCTGCCAACTACCTCATCCCAGGCCTTCACCCAGACTACGATCATATCGTCGACACCACCACCTCGGCGGCCACTGTCAACGAGAAGCTGGCGACCATCATCAGCGCCGGACAGAACATGGAGGCGCGCAAGCGTCAGCGTCAGCAGCGCGTCCGCGCGTGCCCGCCAAACTTCATCAATTCCTACAGCCCCAGGGACCCGCAGCACACCACCGGGCCCAGCGTTGTCTGCAGACGGTGTGACCGTCCGGGCCATACCCAGCAGCAGTGTGTGGCCAGGCGCCATGCCAATGGCCTGCGTATCCTGGATGACACCACGCCGACCGGCACCATGACCAACCCTCGCTATGACCGCCATCAGCGCGCGCCTGCGGAGCGTCGCGTCAACACCAACTATGGCCACCACCCGCGCGACAACTACCGCCATCGGGCGCCGCCAGGCCAGCCTTTCTACAACGACAACCGCAACAATCAGGACAGGCCCCAGCGGCAGCAGCAATGGACAAACCAGGGCGGCAACGACGGCATGCAGCGTCGTCAGCAGCCGGTCGGCTTCGTCTCCCCGGCTGGACATCAGCACCCGGGTCATCAGCAGGCCAGCGACACCTTCACCCAGCGGCCGACGGGACACCGGGAGGCCTACCCGTTCGTGGGAGTGTCCCCATCAGCACAACACCACAGCAGCCTGCCTATCATGCTCACCTGCAACACTACCGCCCCAGGAGGGGCGGACACCGGAGCACAGGAGGGGGAGGGCGAGGACAGCGCGGAGGATGACTTACATGACCCCTGGCACGTCCCCTACTCCGACTCTTATGCCGACTTCGAGTCCCCGTTCTCACACTCATGGCATGTTCACCGCTCCCGCCCTCACCCCGACGCCTTCCCAATCTTCGATACCCCCGACACCTCCCCCCGCTGGAACGTTTACTCCCATCCCTACTCCCTCGATCCCCCCATCCACCTATTCGACATCAACTGGCAACGTCCCCACCCCGTCCCCACCCCAGCCCAACCCCTATGCCTCACTTCACCCACATTCCCCGCCTCGGCGGCGTTGGCATCCCACATTCTTCATGCGGAGCAAGGCGCCCTGCGTGGCGACCCGCCACCAACACTACCGCTCCTCACCGCTGCGCCAATCCTCCCGCTGCCAACCTCTCTGGTCATCGACCATCTCTTTTCGCCATGCCATGGCCCATCGGCATCTGAAGTAGAGGCTCTGGTAGAATACGGCTTCACCATCCACAAGATCACCGGCGCCGACCCGTCGCCCGAGGCTCGTACTATGTGGACGCATCGCCTACATGTCATCAGCAACAAGTACCCGGACCGTCTGCCCCCTTCAGCATTTCAGGACTGTCATGCCAGGACCCCCATGGACGTCAACAACATCACTATCGCGGAGCTGGAGACCCTGCGTCCGGTCACCCTCATCGTGTCAGGCCCACCGTGTCAACCATGGTCGCGCGCTGGCTCACGCCTTGGCTGGCAGGACCATCGCTCTCGGGCCTTTGCTTCCGTCATCAGTTTCATCCGTTTCTACCTGACTACACAGCCCACACCGGTGCGCTACATTGTGGAGAATGTTCCAGGCGCGCTGGACTTCCCTGAGATACTCTCCTCACTTGGCACCGGCAACATCATGCGTGCGACCGCCTGCGGCTCGGCGGCTCACCGCGACACCCTCCTGTGGACCAATATCGCTTCGCAAACCGACGTTCAGGACTACATCAACAACATCAACGCCATCGAGCTCACCGACCCCGGCCCCTGCGCGTGGGACCTCTGTATATCTGAATTCCCCCACTTTACTCCAGTGGTGACAACCGACTACTTTCCGAAGTTCGTCGCCCGCCCCGGCTCATACGCTTTTCGCATGCAAACCAACGGTCAGCCGGGCACTGGCATGGTCTACGAACATGATGGCCCCTGGTCCTGGGCAGACAACGGCAGATGGTGCGAGCCCCCTGCAGCCCTACGCGCTCGCGCCATGGGCTTCACCTTGGATGATCTGCCCACATCTCACCTTTCTGAGGCGACACTGCGCAAACTTCTCGGCGGGGTCATCGATCTCAACGTCATGCGCAACTACATCAAGGCTGTCTCGGGCGCCGCCCCTTCCCCAGCCGTCATCACTGTCTGCCACACGTCATACGGCACCCTCATCACCAGCGATGGCGAAGCATGGGTACTCATCGACTCGGGAGCATCCTCTCATGTCAATGCCCACCGCACCGACTACATCTACTACATGGACATTCCTGCGGCGGAGCAATTTCTGGTGGGCGGTTTCGGGCAACCGGCAGTCGGCATCGGCACCACGCTGGCGCCAACACTAGACATCACAGGCAGGCCACATACCATTGTGGCGCGAGACTGTTACCATACTCCTGACATCACCTCCAGTGTCGGTCTCACCAACATCAGCCGCCTCCTCAGCACCCATCAACTCAGCAAGCAGGGCTACTCTTTCTACTTCAGCCGCCTCCTCAACAGCATGATCACCCCAGATGGTGCAGTCATCCACCTTCAGCCCTACCCCGGCACCACAGGCCTGTACGGCATCAAGCTCCTTCCCATCCGCGATCCGTCTCATGGGGTCATGGCACTGCCATCTCCAACGGCCTCCTACTCCCTGTGGCATCTTCGACTTGGTCATCGCTGCGCGCGCCACATGGAGCTCACCCAACAACATGCCATCGGCATCCCGAAACTCGGATCTGCCCCGGAGGCCATATGCCCGGCGTGCATTCAGGCCAAATCCCACCAGCAGTCAGTCAACCGTCAGCCCTCCCCACGCGCGGAGGCACCATACATGCTCGTGGTCATCGACGACTGGAAGGGACCTTGTCCGTCGGTCACTGGCGCGCAGCATGTTTTCGGCGCGGTGGATTCCTACACTGGAGTAAAGGTAGCGATCACCATGCGCACCAAGGACGAGGCCGTCCGCGCCGTCCATCAACTTCATGCGGCGGTTCTCGGCATGGGTCACACCGTTCAACGCATACGTGCCGATCGCAGCGCGGTTTATACCGGCTCTCCGTTTCGTCAAGCATGTGCAGACCTCAACATCGCGCTGGAGTTTACCGCATCCCACTCTCATCATCAGGCAGGCCTGGCGGAGCGCTCTTTCCGCACTATCGGTGAGTGTGCCCAAGCCATGCTTCTCCACGCCGGCCTCGACCGCACCTTCTGGGACTGGGCGTATCTTCACGCCGTCTATCTCTGCAACCGCCAGTGGAGCTCGTCCGTCAACGCCATACCTTACACGCTGATGACCGGTCGCAAACCCGACCTCGCCAACCTGCATGTTTTCGGCTGTGTGGCCTGGGTCAACATACCTGTGACTATGCGGGCAGCCAAGGGAAAAATGACACCTAAATCCTGGCCGGGCATCTACGTTGGCCACCATGAGGACTCCGCCGGCTACCGCATATACAACCCGGCTACCAGGCGCGAAACGGTTACACGCGATGTCATCTTTGATGAGGTGACACGACCCTTCTCCAGCACACCGGCACTCTCTATGCCAGTCTTCCAGCTCCCCGACGATGACCACCTGATGGATGAGCCGCAACCCTTGGACCAGCAGGAGGGGCCCCACGCGCCACCTCCCATGCCGCCACCCATGCCGCCGTCAGCGGCGCTTGCCTCCGCGCAGGAGGGGCCCCCACCTCCGCAGCCAGAAGGGACGTATCTTCCACGTCATCAGGAGGGGGACGCCACAGCACTGCCAACTCCTCACTCCAGTGGATCAGCGCACATATCTTCTCCTTATGTCGACCTTAGCGACTACCACCCCAAGCTGGTAGCATCCGCCATCGCGGAGGTTGTGCGCCCCTATCCGGCGCAGATGGCCGCCCTCGCCCTGCCAGCACCCACTGTCCGCGTGTCCAAGGCGCCGCGCAACTAAATGGAGGCCATCTCCAGCAATCACCCCGATGACTGGAAACAGTCCATGGACCGAGAGATCGCCTCTATCACCAAGATGGAGACTTTTGTTTGGATCAGCATTCCTGAGCTTCGCCGTGACAACCCATCAGCAATCATCATACAGACGGCGTGGGCCTTTGCGGAGAAACAAGACAAGGATGGCAACCTCACCAAGCGCAAGGCCAGAGTGGTTGTCCGCGGCGATCAACTTACTGCCGGCGAGAACTATGATGACACTAAGACCTATGCCCCAGTCGTCAGCTTCATCGCCTTGCGCACCACTATTGCTCTCGCAGTTCAACTTGACTGGGAGCTGTACCAGTTCGACGTCACCTGTGCTTTCCTCAACGCTAACCTCGATGAAGATGTCTACGTCTACCCCCCCCCCCGGCTACGGCCGCAAGGATCAGGCTTGGAAACTCATTAAGGCACTCTATGGCCTGCCGCAGGCACCCAAGGCATGGTTTCTGCGCTTTTCTTCTTTTCTCCGTGACTTCGGCTTCGTCAGCTCCGAGTGCGATCCAGGCGTATGGACGCTGCTCGCAGTCGATAAATCGCTGCTGGCCATCCTATGCGTCTACGTCGATGACATCATGCTGGCTGCCTCCCCGTCGTCCGACATCCGGGAGCGTTTTCAGACTTCTCTCTTCTCTACGTTTGATGCAACTACTGACGGCCTATGCACCTGGCTTCTTGGCATGGCCATTGATCGCAAGCCGGAAGGCGTGCTCCACCTCCATCAGGAGAAGTACATCAACGACATCTTGACTACCTTCAACATGGCGGCATGCGCGCCTCGCCGCCTACCCTGCACACCGGATACCGATTTTCATGACCCTACAGTCGCCTACCGCGCGCAAGTTCAGAAGAGCGTGGCCCTGTCTACTGCCGAGGCGGAGTTTGTGGCGCTCTGCATGGCATGCAAATGTCTGGCGTTTATTCGCGTTCTTCTGCGCCAGCTCCACCACCCCACCACTGACCCAGTGCGGGTATGCGAGGACAATCAAGCGTGCATCGTTCAGGTGAAACATGGTATGATTACAAGCGCGCAGCGCCACATTGACCTCAAGTTTCAGTATGCAGCCCAACTCTGCCAAGATGGCGTCATCGACATGCACTACACGCCTACCGCAGACCAGCTCGCCGATTTCTTCACTAAGGCGCTGCCGCTGACTACCTTTCTTCGTTTCCGCGCTTTCCTGATGGGGTCATCCGAGGAGCCCCGTGTTGCGCCTCTGCCGCCATCAGTCTTGCGCCCGCGGGATTCCACAGGATGAGGAGGGGTGTTGGACCCAGGGTACCCCGGTACCCTGAATCCGCTTTTCTCTCTGTGAAATCCGCTTTCTTCTGGCTGCCGTACCTGTGCCTAATTTGGACCTTATGGCAGCAGTACGGCACCAAAGCATGGCACCTAGGCATCTTTGCCAGTTGGCCTTCTTAGACGGAGAGGTGTCCGTCCTAATTGACACCTAGCCGGCTGGTATAAATTGCCAGCCTCGGCTCCTTGTAATTCAGTCAACTGCTTTTCCAGAAATATTCCGACTCACCCTTTCTCTCTCGTGACAGTGCCACTCAGCCATCACCACGGCGACAGCGACTACCTATCGTCCATCGCTCACGGCTCATAGCAGCCCTTTGTCTTTCCAGCTCGCACCTTGCTTGCTGGCACTCGACGTGATTCGACGCGTGCACGCCGACTCTCGCCGACTCTCCCCCCATCAGTGACAGTGCCACTCAGCCATCACTTCGACAATCCCCTCCGACAGATACCCATCCCCATATACTACGATGATTGTAGCAGGTACGCAATGCTATGTACGAGGTATTAGACAAATCTAGCCGCGGCCCGCACGCGAGTCCTTCGCTGCGCGCGAGTACATATAATACATGCAATACGAGCACTCTCGTACGTACCACGTGATGACGCGTATGTATGACGCCCCGCCGTCTGTATAGGCTGGCGGCGCGGCTGACCCGGAACGAACCCTGGCGCGGTGGCGGAACGTCGCAGCTTCAGGACCGCCAGCAACGACGGGCCCGCCGTTTATAAAATCAAGATCGCGCAGATGCCCAGGGAAGGCATCAATCCCTCCTCCAGAGTCCGCTGCCGCGAGATTCCACTTACACAGCCGCACCCCCTCTTCGTGACCAACACCCTCCGCACAGCCCTGCGCTGTCACAATCAAGTGGCAAAGCGACCTCCCTCCCAAGGCATCTAACGCGAACCGCGTGAGCCGTCTCGTAGCCCCTGCCGTAGTCGTACTCGCGACCTTTTCGGGAATACCACGGGGCAGCTGTAAGGCAGGACATCGTCGCTGCCGGGCACGAAAAGGTGGGAGCCTAGCTTTCTCGCCCACGTGAAGCTGATTTCCTGGTGCCACTGCACTCTACATGCAGAGTGGACAGTGTTGTGCATGGGTGCTTAGCCGGGCATGACGCGCCGGTGCTGCTGGCTCACTGGCGCTGCGAACTTGAAACCAAAACCGCGGGAAGGTGTTCCCGTCGACGGTTAAACTCGGACTGTACCAAATCTTACCGTAGAATTGCGTATTGCGTCGCGCAGGCCGTTGCTGGAAGGCGCCGGTTCCTTGCTGTGGACACAAGTCGTCACAGTTCTGTAGCACTGTCTCGCTCTGCCTAGGCGGGCAACATCCCTGTGCAAGGGGTGCCTGCCTGAACGAAGCCACGGTTTCAGAAGAGGGTGGCAATACCGGTGGATCGACTGCCAGGTGCCTTTGCTCCGCCGAAGTGAGTTTACGGTCGACAGTCCACAAAATATTACAAGCGGAACGTACGGAACGTTTTGGCGACTCGCACCACCCCAGGACAGGGCGACATGGCAGGGCGCACAGCGGAGCAGTCGATTTCCCGAGGCCGAGCTGGCGAGACAACAGCTCACGCACCAACGACCAATGATGGGATGATGGACTGCAGCACGGACCTTGAGATGTCCATTCAGTCGCTGTGCCACGGAAGCACCCATCCGGCGTCTCCTGTCAAAGACAAGCGAGAGAATCATCTAGCCGACCGCTGGTTCTCTTTCGACTCCTCCGGTCAAATGTATTTCGTCGAGAGGGAGGACTTGGCATCGTCGCTCGACGGCGACTCTTTCTGCTCTGCTTACGATAGCGACGATGAAAGCCAAAGCATCGGTTCCAGCCCGGTCGGCATGAGAATAGACTCGCCACTGTCCAAACGCTGGAGCACAGGATCCGCCGCGCCGCAAGGACATAGACGACAAGATAGCCATGGCTCTACTTGCACGGTGGACATGTTCCACGGCGATTCATTCCAAGTTTTCGATGATTCAAAGCGGCCAGAAGTCCTGACACTTGACGCCTCTCAAGGCCAACAGCGCAGTGCAGAGCTGGGGAAAGCACCACTTCCGCCGCTGTCAGAGGATGATATGGAGCAGGAGTCGCCAGAGCCGGCATATATCAAAAACACGAAAATTCCCATCCAGGGATGGTTTCACTCATGCCGGTACGTGCTCTTCCAACTGCAACCCGATATAGATTCCTTGACTGCTCGGCAGTTGGCGCTTTACGCATATCATTATTCTGGAAGCCAATCCTGCTGTGATGTGTACTGATCATATGTCCAAACTCTTCCCGATATGCAGGGCTTGCGGCTCCTGGACTGGGGCCAGCTTGAGTGCCTCCAACGTGGAAGTCCCCATGTGCAAGCGCTGCCAGCAGAAATGGAATCGCGTGGTTGCCGGGCATGACGTCCAGCTATACAACCAAGATGGGAGGTCAGACTTACTGAAGCAGCACGTCCGGCACAAGCTTAAGACATGCCTCACGGAAGATGGAAATCATCGCAAGCCGACAAGGAGAGATGTGTGCTCGGAAGCTCTTCTCGAGGTCCATCAGGCTTGGATTGTGCACAATGGCGAAGAGTTATAAGTATACAGTTAATCAATGACTGCATTGTGTTTCAGAGACTATGCAATGAATGCAATTGCCAACCTCGGACGAGCATGACTATGTACTGATAATCACCATTAATTAATTAATCACCTTAATGAACAGCAAAAATAATAAATAGCAACATGCAAGGAATGTGCAGCTGTTAGCAAGGACTGGGGACCGGAGGGGGGGGGCGGGGGCTGACACCTTGTAAAAACACTTTGAAACGGAAGACCGACGCCTTGAAGAAAAAAAAGGGTGCTTGTTACACGATGGGGGCAAGAAGCTCCTGCCTCTAAGCTGCGCCAAGCCGTGAGGCTAAGCAGCAACACCCCTAAAGGGCAAGGGGGGCGGAAGCTTACAAGAGCTTGTGAGGGTTGCATCTCACTGGCCAGCCCTCTCCCTGCAGCTATTCAGGTAGTTGCTGCGTGGTGGGTGGCTGACAGCAGTCGTAGGGCCCACCCTGCTGCCATGCGAGCCTGACACGACCAATGCTGGTGGCTGCTAGGGGAGGTGTGGTGATGTGGCGGGGGTGCGCTGCCTGGCTGGCGGCTAAGTGATGCCGGGCTGGCAGGGTAACGATGTGGGAACTACTAAACTCCGAAAACTGTCTTTTACTGTTCTGAGACTTTGGTCCTCTGTAGTTGATGTGGCGCTCTAGCACCTCAGGAAGAAGAGAATGTGCTGCCAGGGGGGCCTCAGGTGAAGGAGCTGCCGCTTAGGATTAGTCCACCCCCTTCATGTCCCAGGCGTTTTGTTCATGAGTAAGCAAGCCTAAACGCTCGCATTAGCTTCTCTAGAATGCTTGGCAGTCGATGCGTCAGTGCAGTTATCCTGCTTCCGTACGAGCTGCCATTACAGGGGACCCCTGCCCTCTTAAGCTTTCTGCTTCTAGCACATTGTGGGGCGCGCACACATTCACGTGAGCCTGAATGGCTATTTGAAGGATGTTTCAAACTACATACTAGCTCTATCTTGATTGCTGACAAAATTATCTTGCAGGAAGGAGCCACACTACTCTAAACCAAGTAGGCCGCGCACCGCGAGGGGCAATGCGTGAAGCCCTCGTGATGCTGTCTACGGGATTATTTTCCGCACATAAGATAGATACGCCACAGGGTACCATCCATCACGATCCGAGGAATGGGGCTCCGCACGTACACGTCCGCCTGTTGCCCATGCAACATCCCTCGAACGTCGGAAATCGTTTTGCAAACGAGGGTCCGGGGGGCACAGCAAGAAGTATTGCCTGCAATGCACACAAAATATCAGTTCTACCGGTAGATACAAGGTGTGGACAGACCCAGCGGCGTAGATGAACGGACAAAGAGAATTGGTGACATTGGGGCACTCTTCCAGCCTGATGGCACCCACCTGAGCCTTCTCCCAGTCTTGTGGCGATGCCTGCGCCCAGCAGAGTTCTCAGAACGATGCACACCAGCGCAGTATGATCACAGCAAGAGTGTGATGAGGGCAGCTGACCTTCATCTTGTTGTGCAGGTGAAACAGCCTAATCGATTTGCAGGCATCTTCCACTGCATTATGCGCCCTGCCGTCCACATCCCACCCAAGTAGTGTCTGTGACATAATTGCAATAGTGGGACGGCAATGCATTGTCAGCAACAGCGACCACATGTGGAGCAAACAGTCGCCCCCTAGTGATTGCAAGGCTCAAGATAAGTACCTTGACCAGGTGGTCCTGCGCGAACACACTCCATGAATTGTACCGCGGGTTCCACACGCGATACAAGCCAGTCAAGTCTCGAAGCTCAGCAAAGTCGACGCCTTCCTTCAACCCCAGCCATGACACATCCTGATGAATGTTCTGACCCACCAGGATGGCATGCCTTGGCAGGTACATCTTCAAGTACTGTATCGCTTGCTCCAGTGGCATGCCTTGCGCTGCGAGCATCTCCTCGGTCAACCTGCACAATGAGAGGCTCAGCCCATGCTCGACCGCATAATGGCCCTTCCTATGTCTCGCCCTGTCATGTGCAGCGCATCACTGCGCAGGCATGCACTGATGATCGTTTTCAGTGGCTCCGCACCCAGTGAGCGGTGTCAGGTACGACACCACAGGCTCCGATGGTCTGACATACAAGTTCAATATTCCTCGCTCATACTGGTCCTGAGTAATCGCATCCAAGGGTCAGAGCGCAGACACTGGGAGGAAACTTGGTTTGGTGTGCCACCGAAACACCCACAGTCAGAGATGACCCCTGGGGGGAAGGGCCTTTCATCCAGCTGCTGGTCGAGGATAGGTTGGCGCGCACCACAAGGGAGATTTGCCCGACTGAGCGCGCATTGTGTTTGATTCCGGTAGCAACGCATTCCACGTCAATGCTGTAGAATATGCTATCGTTTGGCAGCTGCTGTTGAGGATAGACCGGAGGGGCTGGGGGTGTGGGATTTGGAAACGCCGGGCCGCTTGCAGCGCCACCGCCTTGCCCAGCGCTGGCCATCTTCCCGGTGCTCAAGAGCAAGAAGCAGTGACACAACTGTCAGTGGACGGGAGTGTCCACGTCTCTGGACCGCCAGTTCCAAAATCAGCCAAATGGCTTCACACTTCCCACACCGTAGAGAAGTATTCTCTTGCAAAATGTGCCAGTCTTTGTCAGTCCTGAAAAAAATGGCCAGGAAGTAGTCGCGAGGCAACTGCCTGTACTGCGAGGGGCTAGTGCCTGCATCGCACACAGGCAGCAGCAGACATTGTCTCCCATCAGTACTCACAGCGGACGTCCAGAGTCGATGGCGTTCCTCAGGGGCAAGCTTACGACTGCTACGCCATAAATTTCCCCGGCAACAGAGCAGCAGCTAGCATCCGACAGAGGAGCGAGAACCGGAAGGGGGGGGGGGGGGGGGGGGGAGCTGCGCAGGAAGTTCATACTACCGGTATCCGCAGTGCCAGAAACAGCGAATAATTACTATGCAAGCGCTGCAACCTGGCGGGATTAGCAGGCTCGCGCGCAGGCATCGGCTCACAGTTCAGGATTAGACGGGCACGAAATCAGAGGCAACGTCTCGTCGTGATTACAATCCTTGCTGGTTGTGAGAGCGAAGTGAGAATATAGCACTGTGAACTGTGTTGTCACCTGCTTTGCGGCGCTGAGACGCCGACGGTGCTATGCTACGATCCTGGCACCACGCTACACGTTCCGGGTGGAGCCCGTGCGGACCTACTTCGGCGCTCTCATCCGTCCTTTTCGCCTGCTGCTAGAAGTGACGGCGAAAACCACGTGCACCGTCTCACCTGTTCGCTGCTAGCTTAGTACGTGTCGAGGTCCGCAGCGCCGATAGAGCAACACATCATCAAGAACTCCTCGGCTAGCCGCACGTTACTTCACCGCCTGGCCATCTGAGCGCCAGGCCGGGCATGTGCGGCGGCTGGTCGTCCCAATCTCTCAGCACGTCGTCCGTCGGTGCCAGGTCGGCGCACCCGATACAGGTATTTCAAAGTTGAGTATGGTTTTGCCAAGAAGGTCGCGCAGGCTGTTTTACACGGTCAAGAGCCGAAATTGGCAGGATGGTTTAGCGAAAGCGTGGAGGGAAAACGGAGTCAGGGGAGGCGCTGCGTGGAACGCAGCGAAAACTGGAAGATGGCAGGCTCAGCTGTTCTGGCTGCTTTTATGTCTACTCGTGCTGCACCGAAAAAGGGCGCAACAACAGTTACTAGTTCCCGTACCACTGAGCAGCACTTGTAGCTAAAGAGCGGTTAGGTCAAGGGAGGAAACCCCATAAACTAGTTTAGATCATTTCAAAGTTGAGTCTGGTTTTGCCAATCTTGAGCGAACGGAGAGAGCGGTGGATTGACGGAGAAGAGGTAGCGCCAAGTCATGAAGGAGGCACTAGGAAGGCCACCGCTGCGGAGTCTTGTTGGACTTGGAAGTGGCGTAGGGGGGCAATGTGTCCAAAGAAGAACCATGCGCCATGTGAAGGAAGAACGTTGGGGTCGATGTAGTCCAGAACGACGTCAGAGTTAGTGGCCCATCCGCCTTGGTAGCGAATGTGGGACAATGGCACTCCGATGGCGTTCGCTGCAGAGGTTGCGCCCTTGCGAAGACTGTGCGAGGTCCATGGGGTGCCAGCAGGGGGGGCAACGTTGACTAGACGGACGGCTGTGGACAGCCAGTCTGACATTGTAGCCGCAGTCCAAGGTTTTGACTGCTCATCGGAACTGACAGCCCAGAAGTTTGACACAGCCAAGCCAACAGTAACAAGGGGGACTGATTGGACGTGGTCGAGGAAGTGGTGCAGGAGACGTGCCACTCGGGGGTGCTCTGACACTGGGAGGAGAAGTACGCGTAGGTCGTCGGGTCCCCGTCGCCCAGCGCGACCCTTCTCTCGGTACACTTGCAGGGTGATGTTGTAGTCGTCGACATGCACGTCTCGCACTCGACAAGACACGCCAGTAAGACCCCTGGCAAAGAACATGAAGTTGACAACCGAGGCCAGGAGGGCTCGGAAGTCGTGGTGGTACTCGGGGTAGGGAGCAGACACGATCAGCTCGGCTTTTGTGACGAAGCGATAAGCTACATCCGCAGGCAAAGGGACACGCAAAGGGGCAGCGTCCAGTCGGCGCTGGCGCAGCATCAGCCCACGCCTTGCTGAAGTTAGGTGTAGGCTGTCGTTAGCGATTGGGTCGAGGTTGTGCAGCTCGAAGAACGTGTTGATCGCAGACAGATAAGGTTGCAACGACTTAGCCGCGATGTGCCCCCGCTCGCCGATCCAGGCAACATACCGAACGACAGTGGCAGTAGTCGCCTCCAGCGGGCTGATGTTCTCGGAGTCGTGGCAGAACTCCGCGAACTGAGACAGCCGCCCGGCGTAGCTCTTGAGTGTCTGAGCGCTGAGGGAGCTGGAGAGTAGGTCGAGCGTCCGTTGGCCCAGCTCGTCTGAGCCGAACGCGTCGTGCAGCCGGGATCGCAATGAAGCAGCCCAGGGAGCGACAGCTTCGGGCTCGTCAATCACGTAAGTGCGTCGTTTTACTGACAGAGTTCCACCGGTACGACTACTGTTCGCAAAGTACTCGACAGCAGCGGTTAGGTTCCCGGCGGTAGGCCGGTAGCTGCTGGACGGGTTTGCCGTAGCATCGGTACGGGTTTTCGGGGCTAGGTTCAGGTAAGAGGGCCGTCCCGCGCGCCCTTCGCGCTCGTAGCGCCTGTCACGCGCGTAACGTACCCGCGCGAAACTTGGTCGTTGCGAACCAGTTGTAACACGTAGTGTTACAACCGACGGACGCAGAGATGGGGTAAAGAAAGCGCGCGGCTGGTTGAGCCGCCATGTGCAGGTGTGCGGATGGTTGAGCCGCACTCGGCTGTAGCTGTAAGAAGCGCCGTACCGAGGAAGGTCTAAAGGAAGTCTGTAAGGTGGGAGGGTCAGGTCCTGACACAGGGCGCTCATCTCGCCGTTGAGCTGCAAGGGTGCGTCTTGCGGCGGTCACCGAAAGGTGGCCTCGCAAAGCTCCAGCAGCTCCGACGAAAGGCGCCCCACACCGTCACTCGTGCTCGCCTTCGCGGCCACGTCCGCGTCCACCGCCCCGCCCTCTCCCACGCCCGCGACCTGCAGCTGCAACCGCCACTCGAGCAGTAGCGGTCGCCTTGGCGCTGCTGGCAACGGTCGCCTCGAAGACACGGCGCTCGTAGTCCCTCATGAGGTCCCCAAAAATGGCGGAACCCGGATGCTCCGAAGCAGGCTGAAAATGATGGGCTCGCAGCACGTCCAAAACACCTTGGTCACCGTGCACACGCTTGATCTCATTTAGCCTCCGCAGGAAGGCCAAACGAAACCGAAACGCCTTGTCGATGGCCTCGGCGTGGTTCCGAGCTCTCGCGAGGTACGTAGGGGGTGAAGTTCTGGTTGGTGGCAGGGACGTAGGGCAGCAGCTCGTCGAGAGCCACGAAAAGCGCGGCCATGTGGGCCCCGAAACATGACATCCATAAATACGCCTCCTGGGCCGGCAGACGCCGGTCATCCTGCTTGAGGTACTCGTTCGTTAGGTCGGTGCTCAGGGGAAAGAGTCCAGGCACTCGGCTGACCGGTCGAACGGCCTCGTAACCAGACTCTGCTCTCTGAAGTAGTTCTGGCACCGCGAGGTAGTCATCCTCGGCACTCACGGATTTTGCTCCGACACGGCCGCTCTGGGCTAGCTCTAGCAAGTCGGGGCGCTCTGCGCGCGGCTCCCCCGCTGCCTGTCGGCTGTCCCGCGATGCGCTGCCCGAAGCCGGAGCCATGTGCCCCTTCTCCATCAACAACGCGCTCACGAGCCGTCAATTGAGCTACAGCTGTAGCCAGCGCCCGCACATCTGCTTGCAGCGACTCCAGCGTCGGCACAGCGACGGGTTCTTCTCCATCTGGCATGGTAACGCACGGACGTACGGACGAGAATATCACACTCGGGTGGCGAGCCGGGTGTGGTCTTGAACAACCTGGGGTGACCTTGCTCGCAACTGGTTACGAGACAGTTTTTACATCGCTGCGTGGAACGCAGCGAAAACTGGAAAATGGCAGGCTCAGCTGTTCTGGATGCTTTTATGTCTACTCGTGCTGCACCCAAAAAGGGCGCAACAACAGATGCCTAGTTCCCGTACCACTGAGCAGCACTTGTAGCTAAAAAGCGGTTAGGTCAAGGGAGGAAACCCCATAAACTAGTTTAGATCAATCCTTATATTTGTTAGTATATTGAGGCGAAGCCGCAGAACGCGGCGCGCGAGGCGCGCATCCTGCGCCGAGCCAAAGCGCGCACAGCACATACAATAACCCCCATCCGAGGAGGTGCTTCGGCATTATTACAAGCCTTTCTTATATAGTTCCATGAGCTAGCTGCAAAAGGCGATCAAAAAACCACCCGAATAGGGGTATTCGCGGCAAATTGGAGAGGATTTTGGAGTGGCACGTCAGCATCCCCGCGCCACGTAAGCGCGTACACCCTCGCGTACGCCAAAATTGGAGAGGCTGGCCTCTCCAATTTGGCGCGATATTGGAGAGGCGCGACCAAATTGGAGAGGCTACATCAACCGGTAATTTCAAATTGGGCTGGCGGATTCCCGTCCTGCTGTCACGGCCCGCGCATCATCCTTCGCGCGTTGCAAAAACCGACCCACCACCTTATCCTTGCAGCGACTACCATGTTCGCACGCCCCCCCGGCGTCGCCTGACTATGGCGGGCATAGACGAAGTCCCCGCGAATGAGGGGGCGAAGGCTACCGCAGTATCCTCGCTAGAATGGAAGCGTTGCTGGGAGCGGGACGTGGAGTGGATCTCGGCGCTGATGCACGCGGCGGATGCCGCGGATATCTGCGACTACTGGAAGGCGGACAGTCAACACGGGAAGAAGGGCAAGCTGCAAGACAAGCTGCGAAAGGAAATGGGGCAGTTTCGCCCTGACTCCGGTACGGCGGTCTTGCCCGAAGGGCGGGTGCTGGTCAAGCGCGTCGAGCAGATCGTCCGCGCCTGGTCGGCGGTAGGTGTCAAGGAATACGCGCTCGCTTTGTCGCTGCTCCACTAGGTCGAGGTTTAGGTTGTTCAACTCCTGTGGCCAGGCTCTACTCACCACCCGCGGCATGAGCTGGTAGTGTCGGATGCTGCGGATAACGTGCGGCAGGCATATATATGGCGGCGAGCGGAGGTTTCCGAGCGCTGAACTCAAACAAGGCGACGGCCGCCTGCACCCCACGCTTAGCATCAATCTGTTGTCGGCCCGTGCCGACCCGGCGCACCATGGTGATGCACGATGCCGCGTGCTCATGTCGGCAAGCGCAAGTGTGAAGCAGCGACGGCGCCCGGGTGGCTGGAAGTGCAGCCGGTAGTGGGACGCGGTGGGCCGCAGCTTGCGGCATGCGGGCGCGCGGTACCGTGCCCGGGCGATGATGACTCACCTGTAACGATTACATACTGACGTAGGCCGGTGCGCGACGTGGCGGTATATCCAGCCATTCCAATATCCTCTCCAATTTCACGCGAAGACCCCCTAGGAAACGTCCACTACAGCAGTTGCGAGGTGGAAGCGACACCAGAAGAGGGCGCGGAATGAGCACGGGCAAACGCATCAGAATTTGGCCGTCGGCACTCCGGCAGAGAGAATGCCGCCCAAGGTACCATGCACGCAAGCAGAGACTCGCTGCAACAACCCCCGCCGCGTGCGTGACATGTGATGGCGGAACTCAGCGGGCTGGCTGGCAACAAAATTTCGAAGAGCCTGGACGGACGGACCACGAAGGAAGCATGAAGTCGGGGCGGAAGGACCACCAGGGAAGTTGCGCACAGCAAGTAACACCGCGAAGATGTAGACCACCGTTAACGCGGATTTTCCGAGGCGGCCGCGGTCCTCAACCACAAAAAAGGTAGTACCGGTGAACACCCTGCACTGGAGCGGAAGACGCCCGATCCGCCGCTAGCTTGTTGCGCTCCGCCTCGGTCGCCGCGATCCCCGGGGTGCACCAGCGGGGGTCGTTGCCCCAAGTGGGGGTCGTGGAGGACACGCACGCAAAATCGATCATGTAATCGCACACCGGCCCCCACCACCCCGCCAGCGTCAAATCTGACGGCCGAGAGCGGTCCGCTGGGCGCAGCCCACTCGTCTCAAGGGTCAAATCGCCGACTCCCGAGCGGTCCCGGTCGAGCACCGCCCCCGCTTCGATCGCCACGGAAGCGCACAGATTTTTCAAGGCGGTATGCATGGGGTGCTTGTAGTTCGCAACGGGGCAGATGGGCAGATGATCCACGACGAAATCCGTGGCATTCCGGTTCGAGCCATCCGTAGAGCGAAGCCATAAGGGGCCAATCCCACACGTGGGACCAAGACATGTGACAAGCGCGGAACTACCCCGCGCGGGCGAAGGCCTAGCACTCGCGCAGCGGCGGCAGAATAAAAAGTATGGGGAATCTTGCGGGCTGAGTCGTGATCCGACTGGAAAAGCGATATGGAGCCCGGCCCGCATGCGTTGTACAAGCGCAGGGTATCAAGGCGCGAGGCCGCGGCACCCATACACTGAAAGCCAAGAGCGAGGGCCACGAAGTCACGCAAGCGAATCGCACGGCTGAGGGGGCGTCGGACAACCATGGTCGTCGTGGGTTGATCATCGGAGGCAGCACCCGTACCCGTACCCGAGGGCGGAGCTGTAGCACCGCCTGGCTGAGGTTCTAGTAGGGAAGGAGATGCCACTGACGGAGGGGGTGCCACTAATTCGCGGGGCGTCGGTATCTTGAGAGCTACATAAGCGCATGTAGTAACGGTATTGGCAGTACTCGTACCACCGATAGGAAGCGATTGCTGGGCAGCAGAGGCGGCCTCACCAGTACCAACTCCATGGGGGGTGGCCGTAAAAGGAGATGTGGTGACGCGCAGTCCTCCGCTAGTGCTCGTACCCGCACGGGCCGTAGTACCAGCTGACGGATCCGTTGCGGCGGTGGTCGTAGCATTACCGACCGTAAGTAACTCGAAGATCTTGTGGGCGTGCCCGTACGCGGCGCGTGCGCGCTGCACATTTGCTTGCGGTAACTTGGTAAGGGCCCGTACAGTCTCGTATATGCGGCGCGTCTCGCGCGCCCATGGCAAAGCACTCGTAGCCACGGACGACACCTCGGCGCAAACCGCCTTGTACAAGGGGCCGAGGGCGGGCCGTACTCCCGTACCAGCTTTGACAGGACAACCGATTGCGCGGAATATAACGCCGCGGGGGCCTCAGACTGCATCAAGGCCATATTCAAACCGCCAAAATCCGCGAGCATACTGATCTCGACGATCGCAGCCTCCATGCGCGGTGTAGACTGGTCGCAAGCGTCCAAATCAAGCAACGAAAACGCAGCCGAAATGTTGGCGGCGTCCACGGCCTCCAAGAAAGGGTCCAGCTCTGCCATGCGGATGAGGAAGCCGGTCTGCCGCACCGCGCATACGACCAGCAGCCGCATGGCCCCGTGGTGGCAGCCGTATCCCGACGTGCCAAAGGAGGCGATGCGCTCCAACAGTGCGGCGCGGGCCTCCCGGCGCCGCCCCAACGCACGGGTCAACCACCCGGGGTAATGGCTAATAGGAGCACCGAGGTACACAACGCCATCCTGGACAGGGTCGTCGGCCGGGGTACGAAACCCTCTTGGGGCCAACTTCGCCCGCACTGCCCGCAATCGGCCTCGCTATCACCGGGCTGACGAACGTACCGCGTCTTACTGTCATGTACCACCAGTCCGACTTTGAAAAGCTCCGTACAATACTCGTCGAAAACACGCGGAACGTGGGCCGCTGCAGTAGCCGCGCCGCAATCATCCGCAAAACTCTGGCAGAATGTATCAGCGGCGGTATGAGCCACAACCGCTTGCACCGGGCCGGCAATAGCGAGGCGGAAATATAGCGAGGCCGATACATCACCCTGTAGTCGGTCCGGTCGGCAAAATCCGTATCCTAATTAGGCACGTTTCCGGCACGGGCCGCGGGCGCCCCCCCCTTACTTCGTTCATTTGCAGCCGCGCAGCTCCCAATATGCACACCTACACCAACATGTTGGTACCAGGCGACTATCCGAGGCGTAGAACGGTACCAGGACACCCAAAGACGAATTATCCACGCCTTCGGTCGCTTTTGAGGTGAGTGATAGCGCGCCAGGCCCGCATCCGGCGTAGGGCGGCGGGAGTCGGCGGTAATTGCCCTGCTGAAAGTTCAATACATCACGACGATCCCTCCGAGGACGTGACGATGACATGTGCTGTGCGTCCCAATAGGCCAACGCCGTTCCAACGCGACCGTTCCGGCGTCGAAAGGTGGAGGCAGTGCTGAGATATGGCAACTTCCCAGGCCAATCCTCCCCCAGCAGAGGATGTTGGCCTTCGCCCCGCCCCTGAGCCAGACCCAGCCGTAGCGCGCTAGGGTACCATGAAGCGCTTTGAGGCTCTGCAGAAGCCGAAGGGTTGCGTGGCCTTTTTGGTGCGCGGTGGGGCAGCACGAGGTGACCGAGAGAGACAAGCACTTGCGAAAACACATGAAGCCTCTGTTCATAGCCTCCGATGGCGTCTTTAAGATATACACCATGAATAACATATGGGATGTCCACTAAAGCGGTGTCAGTTCTGTTGCCCAAGATGAGACAGAGATAGCCGAGGGCGACCTTTGGTGCTGCCACGCCTGCTTTTAGAGCCCTGACCACACCGAGTTCGGTCGGCAACGGTCAACGCGCTGGAATAGTGCGAGAAATGAGGTTGCTTCCATTAGGGATGGCTCCACGCCATGTACCCGGCAGGAGCTAGCCTTTCACAAGCGCTTGGCAGAGGAAAGCCTACAAGCAAATGTGCAGCTGGACAAGAAAGCAAAGCTTGCGGAAGAGAACTTCGCGTGCGCGGAGCAGGTTCATGCCATGCCATTGGCATGTAGAAGTATTGCGCCGTCTCCTAAC
Source organism: Tetraselmis striata (assembly GCA_006384855.1). Classification (NCBI taxonomy): domain Eukaryota; kingdom Viridiplantae; phylum Chlorophyta; class Chlorodendrophyceae; order Chlorodendrales; family Chlorodendraceae; genus Tetraselmis; species Tetraselmis striata. The sequence goes on from VCJN01002785.1 coordinate 105,893, forward strand.
CGTTGTGTCGTCTGGCCTTACGTACAGAATACTCGCTTTTGGTGATGGTCATGTAATATGTATGCACACATGTGTTCTCACAGAAAAACGCCAAGATTGAGGAAGAGCTTATGCGTCTCAAACGGCAACTGAAAAATGCCAGCGATGCAGCAATTAAACACAAGAAGCGGCTGAACGAGCTGAATGCGGCTATCACGCACAGATTCCCGACGTGAGCCTTGTTTCTTGTGCTCTGATTACTCTGCTATAGTATGTTGTGCAAAGGTGTGCCGCAGTACGGTGTGTTGAAGTGTCACTAACTTTAGTGCTTCTTGTAAGCTCAGGTTCTCCGGAGATTCCAAATCCAAGCTGAAAGCCGGTAGCGACAAGATCCGGTGGCTGCTGGAATCCAAGGAGCAGCTCAAGAAAGTGACTGCATCACACAATGTCCTCGTTGTTCAGCGTTTTGCTTCAAAATACGGCGAGAGGTGGGATAAGCAGATTCGGCACAAAATGACTACCATGGAGGAGATGGAGCAGCGTTGTGCTGATCTCACAAAGCAATCAAAGCAACCGTACATGAAGATGTTGCTGGCTCAGGAGAAGGCTCTGCAGAAGCATGGCATCGCGGATGAGCAGCGCAATGTTAGCCTTCGGCTTGAGGATGTCCATAACGCGCGTTGCGCTGATTATTGATGCCATGGAGCATGTGCGCGCTGTGGGTGTGCCTTGAATTGCTTATGTTTCGTGTTGCTCCGCAGCGCGTGCTGGCCCAACGGCGTGAGATGCGTGTTGCGGTGGATCAGTTGACAGAGTCCGTGACCTTGATGTCTTCTGGGCTCTTGGACATGCAAAGGTCCATCAGCGACGGATCTCCGCTGCCTATCATCAACACCAAGAAGAACAAGCGGCATTATGATGAAGGCTTCATTCATAACTTGCAGCATTGACTTTGATCTACGGGGCAAAAGCATTGACAAGCTGCTACACCCTACCGGACTTTGTCGTTGATCTCCGGCAAGTTTGTGGAGGACCTGCATAAGTCAGTGACCATAGTTGGCAAGTCACACATGTATGTGCATGGTGATGCGTATTCAAAGCTCAAGCGGCGCCAGCTGTCAAGATTAGCCAGTAACCCCGATAACACCTTGAAGCGCCCTTTTCATTGCTACGAGGCGGATGGTGGTTCAATCTCTCGGAATCACCGCCTAGCAATCCTCATGACAACGGCAGGCCAAACAAATGACAATGCCGCACCTGTGCGGCATCATGTCAGTGCTCCCCTGACGTCCGGCACATCGGCTGAGGCTGACGCCGAGATCTTGGCAGCAACCTCGGAGGCGATACTTCAGTGCGCTCATATGATTGCCCAACGGCATGACATGCATGTGTACTCTAGATCCTATAAAGCAAGGGTGGCAGTCGTTGATATTGCTGGCGCACTGTAGGAGCATGGCTGGGCGTTGGAGTACCTATTGTGGTTGGTTTCGGACAGTGCCACCACAATGGAGTCAACTCGTAAACTGATGGAAGAAAAACGGAGGCGTGTGATTTCGGAGCTCCTGGCTGCAGGAGATTATGGTTGCATCGCCGCTCTGATTCGCTATCATGCCGTTATTATATTGGTTTGTTTTACTGACGCATGTCTTTGCATCAGGTGTTGTCACATTTCTTTCGTTTATCGCGGCGCCATTCCGCGCTTTGTTTGTTGGTGTGGTGGACCTAATCACTCGCGAGGAGACGAGCCGGCGCCTCATCCCATTGCACATATACAGGAATCTAGGCACGCAACATTAGGTACGCGCCTGCCTCTCTTGCGCACCTTGCGGCCGTTTCGGTATGCCCTCTATTCCTAGTACATATACATATATATGTATATGCCGTTCAGACACGTGTTGTCACTCCTATGGCATGCTCACAGGGAAAGAATGCAGAAAAGGCAGCGACCCAGAGAGGTTTTGGCGGAGGCACATCTATGGGGGAGGGCGACTTCAAGCCTGACCTTGTGAAGTCAGCGCTGATACGCATTGCGCGTATGCTGGGTAAGGATGCCGAGATTTCTGACATCATACGCTCCATGTGTCCTGTGGGAGAGCTGTGAAGATCCCAGGAGAGGTAAATTGCTTTTGCACATACACCATATGCTCACCTCGATGATTAGTAATATGTAGATGATTGTTGTTGCATGCACTTCGGCAAGATCGGTTGACCCATCGCTCGTCTATGTATTTGTTTCTTCGACCGATTAGGTCAATCACCGATTGAAGATTTTGACAACGCTTGCTATCCTAGCACTGAAGCATCGTAAGCCCATCATAAAAGCACTGTGGGCGCACAACGAGCTCCACGGAAACAGTATGTGGAGCACCAGCAAGAAATCTCTTATGGGCATGTATAGGGAGGTGTACCGCGATCTGCACGATCCGCGCTTGATGCTGGGATTTTCTGTGCTGGCAAAGCTAGATTCTGTGGCAGACTACATGTACACAGTCTTTCAGGTATGCGCATAATCTGCCCGCCTGTCAGTTGGAGTGGATGCTTGCATGATATGATGCCGATTGTGTGATGGTATTGACACATACTTGTGGCTACATGACATAGTAGATAGAAGATGGATTCACAATGATGTACCGTGTGAAATCCGATTTGGAGAGAGTGTTGGACACGCTAGCGTCGTTGGAGCGCAGCTTTGACTCCGAATTCCACGAGAAGATTGAATTTGCTGCGCCTTTCTTTGATGACACCGGTTCTAGAGCTGATGAGACAGCATCCGGTCCGTGTAGTGGCCAGCTTGCGCCTGGAGCGTCGCCGTGGCAATGGCTGCACGAGCTGAGGCGTGTTGAGCGGGCGTGGCGGAGCCTATCTTCTGCGGAGAAGGAAAGAGCGTTGCAACAAAACAATGCTTCGGCTGCCACACGGTAACTTTCATTCAGCACCGCCTGATGCTGTGTGCAAGCCTCTGATTATATTGAGCATATTTCACACTAAATATATTTCTTTCTTGCCTGCGTACTGTGTGGCTTGCAGGGTGCGTGGTTGTCCATGCGGATGGGCATATTGAGGAGCAAGATTTGGAGGAGGAGGAGGAGGAGGAGGAGGAGGAGGAGGAGAACGGTGCTCAAGAGGCGGATGGGCATGATGATGATGGCAGCGATGCAGACGAGGAAGACAAGACAGTTACTTATCAATGCTTTTTGGTGATGGATAGCATTCTAGGGTGCCTTGATGCTTCCATGGAGCATGGTGTCATGCCGGAGAGCGCAGCCGCAGCAAGAGATTGTGCAATATCTCCATGTGATGACAAAGACGCTCCGGCACCCGATATGGAGATGGCGTTAGTGCCCTTCGGAGCACATGCACCTCCAAGGCAGAGCAGCACGCCTTTACTGCCTGGCTTCGACGCTGCCGAGATATCTGCTCAGCCGGATACCGCAATAGATGCAGCGAGCAACACCCTCACGGAGGACATGACCGCCAGTGTTGCCCAGCCCCTCGTGTTACTGCAGCCGCATCCTGGTCTCATGAGTGGTGATGATCCAGCTTGCGCCACTAGATTGGACGTGTCGGAGACGCCAGACCCGTTCCGCCTAACATAGGCCATAGGCGGGGCGGACCATTTTGTTGCAGCCAAGATGGCGTGCAAACGCTTGCTCCGCCATTACCACCGTTACCTTACAAAGCATGCCGCAGACAGGTACATTGTTCGGTTCCCTGCACAGCTTGCCAGTTATTGGGACCCAATTGCCGGGATGGAGAACATGAGGCGTGATGGGCACCTGACTGGCAAGGTATGTGGACGAAACTGCAAGTACTGCGCTGCTGGTGTGCCTCGGTGGAGCCCCTCGGAGTACCGCAGGACGCACGCGTGGTCTATGGGGTTCTGGGAGCACCCCGAGCTACTGGCGGCTGTTGAACAGAGCATCGACAGAGCCAGCGCAGCCCTGCCATTCCGCTTGGAGAATCAGCAGATGTTGAAGTCAGCGTTAGGATCGCCCGCATGGGCGTCAGCTTACATCCAGTTTTGGATGAGTTCTATGATGCGTATCTCGGAATCGCGTCGATTTCATCGATGTGGACCGAGCGCATGCTCTCCAAGCTGAAGCGCCAAATTGGAGGCCTCAGCTGCGTCAACTCAGGGCGCGTGAACTTCCGTATGTACAAGTACAATAGCCTTTCCCAACCGCCATGCACACAGTCGGAGTGGAAGGATATCATGAAGGAGTTGCGGCAAGAGAACGCAAAACGCAGCCGTGCAAAAGCCGCTGGCGGGGTGCCTGATCGCCACGGCTTCATTGCTGCCTTTGAGAGGCAGTATGCGCAGATAGTAAGACCCACATCTTTTCATATGCAGTAAAAGCAAACAGATTGATAACCTTATAATATGTCTCAGAAATGAATGATGTTCTATGTATGTCGCAGATGCGTGAACGCCGGGCATTCAGCGAGGCTCAAAGGCTGCGAAGGGAGATGCAGCAATTGGAAGCCAATGATGCCTCTGTTGTGCGGGATGCTTTAAAGGCACGGCGTGCGATCATCTCCGCCATGCTAGAGCATCATACAGTGGCGCAGGTGCGTTGGATGCTTGCACAGCTGGATGCTCTAAGCGCCCGAACCAAGTGGAACAAGGAGAGCTTGAAGCGCTATCCGGTCAACACCGCAACGCTCGATAAGGAGCGCATTGGAGCGTTGGCCTCACAGGCCATGGCTTCTGAGAGCGTGGAGGTTGTGAGATGCTACCATGGCAACTCCGGAAACCGTACCACTGACTTGGAGTGGGCACATAAGGCTCAGCTCGAAACTTGGCCAATGGACGAGAAGCGCATCAAGCGCGTCACAACGCTCATCCGCAACAAACTAAAGAAGGCCCTCTTCTGCAAGTTGGCGGCCACGTGGTGCCCAAATGAAGCTGTTTTGCAATTGCTAGTAATACGGTGGCTGCTCTGAGAAGTGCACTGCTTGAATGGATTGGTGAATGTCAAGCAAGCCAACAATAACAACACGTACATCATCAACATTGCTGAGAGTGACATTTACAAGGCAGTGATGGGAGAAGACATCTCAACTCCTGTCAGTTCCGCTAGTTAGCCGTTAGCAGCCTTCAATTGCAGTGGCATGCTGTAGCCATCGCGTTGGCATTAGGTGCCATACGGTACCTAGTATTTAACAAGCAGTACATTACACTGAACATCAATTGCTCGCGACAGCCCCCCCAAAAAGCTTAAGCGCTGCGCGATAACTCACCGAATGGAACAACACTCGCCGAGAGCTGTCAAACGAGGTGCGATATGTCTGGTAAAGCTAACAGATGAAGAATGCGTTATTCATTGGTCCGGGCAACTTACGAAATCTGGGGGGTTTAAGCTTGACCGGACCGACTACCCTGGCGCATACCCGTACGAGACTGTAGGGTGGCACGCAAAGTACCGGGATCATCCGGCGCGTAGTAGTACCTATACATGTCGCTAGGACGATCGTACAACATCCGGAAAAAAGGGATCAGGCCATGTAGACGCGGGTTCTGAAGCAAGCCGTAAAGTATCGCACCCCGGGATACCTCATTGAAGGCATTCCGAATATCCAATATTAGTAGCCCTTTCCCGCTAGTACCCCGCCCGCCGAAAAGCTGCAGCGCCACCCGCATGCTCATAGACGCCGTCTCACAGCCAGCTCCCGACTGAAAGCTGCGTTGTACTGGGCCCATGGCCTCCCGCGCATCTGCACCCACATGCACGAGAGCATGGGCGGAGGCCTGGCGCACCGGCACGGAGCCGACGCCAAGCGGGCGTACTCGCAGCGGCTCGCCGGTTTTCTCCCGCTCCTCGCGCGCTGCGGGGTCGTCCTTGTGGAGCGCAAAGACGGTGCCACTCGCCAAGAAAGCCGCAGTGCGCGAGTGGCACCGCCCCGCCAGGCAGCGATTCACCCACAGGCGCCATGAAGGTACGTCCAGGTCCGTGATGTGCTGGAAAAAGGGCGATTATTGAGTCAAAATGGGCACATTTCTGGACTCAAAATTGCACCCCCCTTAACTCAATATTGTACCCTTTTTGGGGGGTGCAAATTTGAGTTACACTGTACGAATGTACTGTAAAACTGGCCTTTGACACATTCCTTTTCTTGCCAAGACTGTACGAGGTACTATTCAGTGAAATGAACATGCACTATGTACTACACGCATGTCCACCGCCCTTTGACGAGATGCGTCGCTACCCTTCCATGCTTACCGTTTTTTCTGGCCTCGAATGCTACGCCGCCACTGTGCTTCCCACTCATCTACCCCTCGCAAGCTCCCTCGCGCTTGTATTCTTTGAGGCATGTTAACACTTCTCGGTGCACAAAAGCATGGCAGACCGTCCTGGCCGAGCAAAACGCACATCTGCCCGCTTGCAGAGTCCTGTGCGTGGCGGGGACATCTGCGGATGCAGTTGGCTTTGACCCAACGAGCACGGCTCTCGACACACTGCTAGTGACCCCCATGGCGCAAGATTCTCCGCAGATGCACTTGCGTTCCGGCATGACGGCGTCTCAGGCGCCAATACCCACAACTCAGCCCATGAGGCCCCTGTAGCTGGGCGGTGGGCAACATGGAAGCGGACCGCTATGGCCCGGGGCCGGAGATTCGCAGCCTTCGCCTCAGCGCGAGCCTCAGCCTGACCCCTCAAGCCTGAAGGTGTGCCATCTTTGGACCCTCTCCCGGGAGCGACTCCAACGGTACGCGGACTCGAATCTTCGCTCGCATCTCTCATCAGGGCGCCGTGGGCTGCGTTAAGCGCACCTCGCCGTCGCGCATCTCGACATGAGTGGTGACACCCGCCCGGTTTCCCACCCGTTTCGTGTTTTCGTCCTTGTTTGCCAACGACCTCTAACACCTCATGCACGATCCGCAGTACCCAATGACCTCAGACTGCAGGGGAGGGGCAGGGACGAGAGCACGGTGAACATGCGGGCCTTCTTGGCCTCTGAAGACCACCGGCTTGTTTACAACGAGCTGCGGGGGATTTGCAACGAATATGTCCAAGAAGCTCACCGGCAGATACGAATCTCGTCCCCTGGTAACTGGCCCGGCAAAAGCCCTCGTCATGGCAGACCCCGACTGCGGCTCGGGTCCTGCCAATGTCGACGACGTGGCGGGGGGAAGGGGGGGGGGGGGGGGCTCCTCATCATCTTTCTCAATTGCTGCGCGCCACTCACTGCCGTCAGGAGGGGGCGAGATGTGACAATTGTCGACGCCTTGAAGTTGGTCGTCGGACGAGATTCGGCGACTTTAAGGGCGCAGCTCTCGGAGCACCTCGGCAAGCAACGTGGGTTCGTGTATGCGAGACAGCGAGAACCATGGCGGCGGCAAGAGATGCGGCACTGGAACCCGGAGGCTTACATTGGGGACGACGGGTACGTCCTCCCGGACGTCAAAGCAGCGGTGGCTGAGGCCACCGCTGGCACGACTGACGAGCAAGAGATGCGGAGGGTGGAGATAATTTAAAGGTAGAGGGTGGGATTACCCGCATCTCCGCAGTGGGGGCATATGAACGCTCGCATCTCTCGCGTACAAACCCGTGTACTGTCGCTCCTAGCTCTTGTAACGCTGCCATGTGCAAGGATCCCTTTGTCGTTGTCACGTCGCCTTGGTTCACTCACCTGAATTTGCTCCTATAGCTGCTGGCGGCCTACAAGGCGGAAATCTATCGCGTGCAGATTCCGAGCACCTACTTGACGCAAGGGCCCCTCCCGCGAATGAACTACCTCCACAGTATGTTGAAAGCGGGTCGTACACTTCTCATCGCGTCAAAGCACCCAAGAAACCCCGACACCAACAGACGCGCCTTGTGGTTGGTCGTCGGAAGAGATTCGGCGACTTTAAGGGCGCAGCTCTCGGAGCATCTCGGCAAGCAACGTACGTGGGTTCGTGTATGCGAGACAGCGAGAACCATGACGGCGGCGAAAGAGATGCGGCACTGGAACCCGGAGGCCCACATTGGGGACGACGGGTACGTCCTCGCGGACGTCAAAGCAGCAAGAGATGCGGAGGGTGGAGAGATCGAATTGACCGTAAAGGGTGGGATTACCCGCATCTCCGCAGTAAGGGCAGGTGAACGCCCGCAGCTCTCGTGTACAAACCCGTGTACTGTCTCCCCTAGCTCTTGTAACGCTGCCCTAGGCAAGGAGCCCTTTGTCGTTGTCATGTCGCCTTGGTTCACTCACCTGAATTTGCTCCTATAGCTGCTGGCGGCCTACAAGGCGGAAATCTATCGCGTGCAGATTCCGAGCACCTACTTGACGCAAGGGCCCGCCCTCCCGCGAATGGACTACCTCCACAGTCTGTTGACAGCGGGTCGTGCACTTTTCATCTCGTCACCCAAGAAACCCCGACACCAACGGACGCGCCTTGTGGTTGGTCGTCGGAAGAGATTCGGCGACTTTAAGGGCGCATCTCTCGGAGCATCTCGGCAAGCAACGTGGGTTCGTGTATGGTCCGTGACAAGGGATTCATGCAGCTTGAAACTCGCTGCCATAGCTCCCTGGGCAATACCTCATTAATCATATTCAACGATCATAACAAATCATTCTCGACCGCAGATAAGAGTTTGAATCGACTCATGTCCGTCGATTTCACAAACCGCACTTCCTTTGCTAGCGCGGCCGGGGCAGCGGGGGGCCAACGCGCGGCGGCCGGCGCAGCGGGGCGCCAACGCGCGGCGGCCGGCGCATGTTGGTGATTCATGCAACCCCGCATACTAAATGGTTTGCAGCCATCTAGGCAATCAAAGCATGCTTAAAGGCATCATCTGCGGTGCAGCGCTGCAGCAATCTGCGGCGTGCCGCCAGCAAGTATCAGGTATTAGCCCTACTGCCTTGCAATCTGTATGGTATCGTCAAGCCGGTCGTGTTCATATCCCTTCTATGCCATGCAGCCCCGCATACTAATAAATGGTTTGCAGCCATCCAGGCAATCAAAGCATGCCTTAAGGCAGCATCTGCGGTGCAGCGCTGCAGCAATCTGCGGTGTGCCGCCAGCAAATATCAAGTATAAGCCGTACTGCTTTGCAGTCCGTATAGTATCGTCAAGCAGGTGCGTGTTCATATCCCTTCTATGTCATGCACCCCGCATACTAAAATGGTTTGCAGCCATCTAGGCATTTAAAGCATGCCTTAAGGCAGCATCTGCGGTGCAGCGCTGCAGCAATCTGCGGTGTGCCGCCAGCAAGTATCAGGTATTAGCCCTACTTCCTTGCAAACTGCATAGTATCGTCAAGCCGATGCGTGTTCACATCCCTTTCATGCAATGCAGCCCCGCATACTAATAAATAGTTTGCAGCCATCTAGGCAAATGGCTGCAGCAATCTGCGGCGTGCCGCCAGCAAATATCAAGTATTAGCCCTACTGCCTTGCAAACTGCATAGTATCGTCAAGCCGGTGCGTGTTCACATCCCTTCTATGTCATGCATCCCGCATACTAAATGGTTTGCAGCCATCTAGGCAATCAAAACATGCCTTAAGGCAGCATCTGCGGTGCAGCGCCGTAGCAATCTGCGGTGTGCCGCCAGCAAGTATCAGGTATTAGCCCTACTGCCTTGCAAACTGCATAGTATCGTCAAGCCGGTGCGTGTTCACATCCCTTTCATGCCATGCAGCCCCGCATACTAATAAATGGTTTGCAGCCATCTAGGCAAATGGCTGCAGCAATCTGCGGCGTGCCGCCGGCAAATATCAAATATTAGCCCTACTGCCTTTCAAACTGCGTAGTATCGTCAAGCCGGTGCGTGTTCACATCCCTTCTATGCCATGCAACCCCGCATACTAAATGGTTTGCAGCCATCCAGGCAATTAAAGCATGCCTTAAGGCAGCATCTGCGGTGCATCGCTGCAGCAATCTACGGTGTGCCGCCAGCAAATATTAGGCATTAGCCGTACTGCCTTGCAATCTGTATAGTATCGTCAAGCCGATGCGTGTTCACATCCCTTCTATGCCATGCAACTCCACATACTAAATGGTTTGCAGCCATCTAGGCAAATGGCTGCAGCAATCTCCGGCTAGGGCGGCACACCCCAAGTCCGCCGCCCCGGCTACCGCTTGTAGACTCCCATCCCCGTAGTTGACCCGGGCCACTGGCCGCGGGATGGTGTATGAGCTTATATCCTGCCAGTTGAGCTGGCTGATGTGGTGGGCGGGTGTGCTCTGTAGGTCCCGCCCGCAGCGCCCTCTAAGCGGTACCGGTACAGTCGCGTACCTACCTTTAACAGAAAATCCCCTATTTACCGTACCGGCCCCGGAATGACGATACAACAAAACCATGTTGGATTTATCACATACAAAAGTCCCCGAGGCACTAGGCAATTAAAGCATGCCTTAAGGCAGCATTTGCGGTGCAGCGTTGCAGCAATCTCGGTGTGCCGCGAGCAAATATCATGCATTAGTGGTACTGCCTTGCAATATGTATAGTATGGTAAAGCATATGGGCGATTAAATCCCCTTTTCTGTCATACATATCCTTATACTGGAAGGTTGCCGAGCCAGCTCTTTACCCCCCACTGTCTTGGTCGACGACCGCTACTACCAGGTCGTAGCGGCGCCGCGTCAGGCTGGCGGGTCCTCCAAGCCCGCATCTCAACCACCGCCACCGGGGTCCGGCGGAGATGGCTCCCAAAACGGCGCTGCAGCAGGTCTCTTGATAGAGCTTCGAGCAGGTCCGCCCCTCCCCCGAGCAGGTTTGGTCCCTCGGAGACTGCCAAGCCTCCGAGTGAGCCTCAACCTTCGAGTGCGACGAAGCGCTCGCACGGTGCGTTGAGCACGGGAGGCAAGAGCAGCTTGTCGCCCAATAAGCTGCGCAAGAAGCATTTCAAGAAGCGCGGGCCGAGTCCTCCTTCAAGACGGCGATAGAGTTGGAGGCCGACGACCCTTCCAGGCGGCGCCTAAGCCGAAACGCGAAGCCACGTCAACCCGTCAAGCGCCTTCGGGTGCCGCTGGTGGGAGTCACAGGGCCACATCTTCCCGTGGCGGCGCCGCATATCCGCCTCCCCGACCCGCATCTCCGCCTATGGAGGCAAGCGCAGCAACAGCTTGTCGCCCATTAAGCTGCACAAAAGCATTCCAAGAAGCGTGGGCCGACTCCTCCTTTAAGATGGCGAAAGTGTTGGAGGACGACGACCCCTTCCATGCGCCTAAGCCGAAACGCGAAGCCACGTCAAGCCGTCAGGCGCCTTCGGGTGCCGCTGGTGGGAGTCGCAGGGCCACATCTTCCCGTGGCGGTGCCGCATCTCCGCGTCCCCGACCCGCATCTCCGCCTAAGGAGCCCTCATTTCTGGACGCGAAGCCCGCACCGCCGCCTGCGCCGACATCGTGAGATTCAGATGTGACGTAAATGTGCCCTACTGGTGACGAACGACGACATACGGGGACGATACGGGACGGACGAGGGACGTGGATTTCATACCCAGTAGCGACGACTATCGCGCGCGACCTGTAAAGTACTATATGAATTTCTCGTTTCCATAATTTCATCAAATTGATATGCGCACGCGGGCTCGCGTGTCGCCCGCCGACGCGGAGCACCCGGGCTAAGTACAGGCGGATGTACGCACTCATTGCACATCGCCGCACATCGCTGACCGCACATCGCTGACCGCTGACCCCGCGGTGTGCCGCGATGTGCGGCACGACGGGCGGAGGTGTGGGCGGATGTAGGTGGTATGGTAGGTGGTAGGCGGTAGGTGGTGTTCGTAGGTGCGCGTTTTAATGCAGCCGCCCTTACTGCTGATGATTGTGTAACGCCCCAGCACGCGCATGAAGTACGGGGTCGCCTCACGGTCACCGCCGCTCACCGTTGAATCAAGCGCGGACAGCCGCGCACTCGCATCTGTGTTGCCTGCCGGCGGTGGGTTACATCCACCCCAACTCTCAACCCCCCCCCCCCCCCCCGCCCCCCGCGCGCGGCAGCAGGCATGCCGGCAAAGGGATGGATAGCGAGTGTGTCGAAGGATGGCGTGTACACATGCAAGCACTGCCACGGCATCGTGACGGGTAGTAGTGAAAGGACGGCGCGAGAGCGGCACTTCCTAAAATTCCCGAACTGTAGCCACTCGTTGAAGCGTGCGGCTAAGTTGCGCCGCAAGGCCGCCTTATCACAAGCAGCAGCAGCAGGGGCGGCAGCAGCAGCAGCAGCAACAGCAGCAACAAGCGCGGCAGCAGGAGTAGCTGCAGCCGTCGGAAACGGCCCGCCGGCGCCGGTCTCGGACGACGGCGGCTCGAAGGTGGACGATGTGATGGGCGTGGGGGAGGACCCCGTTGGCGAAGACGGTATGGACATCGACGCGCCTGCGTGGCCGCCGGCGGGCGTCGAACCCGCGATGAGGCGTGATATGGAAAGGCGATCCCGGCGACTTCTACATGAAGGTCATCGCCAAGAAGTTCCGGGGAGTATGGCACTACGGCGTGATAACCGGCGTCGTTACCGAGTGGGTGTTGGAGGACTACGGCGGGGCGACCCAGTGGCGCGCTGTTTTCGAGGACGGTGACATTGTGGACCTTCTGCGTTCAGAGGTGAGTGGGCCCGGCCTGCGTGCTGGTGGCACCACTCAACTGCGGTTGTATGGAATCACACGCACCCACCCGGTCGGCGTGGCAGGTTGTGGAGGCTATGGCGGCTGCCCAGGAGCACCCCCCTGTGGATGCGGACGGGGAGGCTCGCTTGGTAACCGTCCATCAAGGCGATGACTTGTCCAGTGAATCACGCACCTTGCCCGGCGTGCGTTCAACACAACCCGGCTGGCGGAGGCCAAGCAGAACACTGGCTGCCATGGCGTGTGCCATGTGCATGTGGTCCTGGGCTATGTCAGCATGATCAACCTCTTCCCCCTCGCGCCGTTCCACCTGTTTTTTTTTGGCTTGGGAAGGGACTTCTGGAGGAAATTTGTCACCGTGCAGGGCCACATTGGATTCCGAGCTATGAAGCAGGAAGACCGGCGCCAGGCTTTAGTCCCGATACCCAGCAACTTTGAACGCGGGTTGCGCCCTTCGTTTGCAGTGTCCAAGAATCGAAAGGTAACCCCCCCCCCCCTCCCCCCCCGGGCGTGGGCGTGGGCGTGGGCGTGGGCGTGACGGCATTCCCCTCCATGACTGCAGGGTCAGGCAAGGTGACGGTGCAGTCCGGCTGGGTCATGGAGGACTGCTTGCACCACATGGAAACGTTTTCCATTCTTAACGCCGGTCCGCTGCTCGAGGAGGCCCGGGTGAAGGCGATCATGACCGAGAAGGAGCTTCGCGTCCCCAGGCGGTGCTTGGGCACATGTACAAGCGCATGCAAGGAGCTGCGTGGTTCGTCACGCGGTGGGGGTTGCAGAATGTGGTGACGGAGGAGGACGGCCCCGAGCGCAAGGCGCAGGTGGACGCGCTCACTAGGGAGGGGAGGACTCGATACCCAGCGCGGCGCCAAGGCGCGGCGGCCGGGGCAGCGCGGCGCCAAGGCGCGGCGGCCGGGGCAGCGCGGCGCCAAGGCGCGGCGGCCGGGGCAGCGCGGCGCCAAGGCGCGGCGGCCGGGGCAGCGCGGCGCCAAGGCGCGGCGGCCGGGGCAGCGCGGCGCCAAGACAGCGCATACATCGGAATCGGCGGAAAGGGATGCATTACAAGCTGTGGACGGCAGCCGCTGAAAACTATGCGGTCATGCCGCAACAACCCCAGCACTGGCTTCTGGATACCTCTGATCTGGCTGACGGCGGCGGGCTGCGGGATGCAGGGCCGCATGACTGAGGTGGCGGTGCTGGTGAGCCCGCAGAGTCTGCATGCGGCGGAGGCGGCGCAGCCGCATAGGCACTAGACAATGCTCTGAAGCGAGCCCCAATTGTCTGCCCAGCGCCTGCCCCAATGTAACGCACCAGCTTGGCAGCAATTGGCAGCTCTTTTGCCCCCCCTCCACCCCACAGACACACTACCAATACCAGTTTCTCATCCCGGCGGGCAGTTGATGCGTATACCCAGGCTTGTGCGTACGCGGTGCGGGGGGGGGGGGGGGGGGGGGGGGGGAATCACTATAGCTAAGCTAGTGATGTGAGATATGAGTGCAGCAACAGATATTGTGCAAGATATAATACGATGGCATGCAAGCGGGTCCCCGCTCTTCCACAATCATTGGCCCTGCTCCCTCTTGCCCCGCCCCCGGTGCCCTTTAGCTGCTCTCAGCATCCCGAGTGGGATGGGCGGGGCAGCGGTTGCTACCGAGTGAGGCGTAGCATCGTTTGCAGTAGCAACGCAGCCTTTCCGGTGTGACGCCGCCTGGATGTAACCCAGCAGTACGCGCAAAGTGCAAGTGCAAGCTGCTGATGGCGGGGATCCCGCGCGGGGGGGGGGGGGGGCAGCGGCTGTGGGATAGGCGCGGCAGCGGTTGCTACAGAGTGAGGCGTCGCATCGTTTGCAGTAGCAACGCAGCCTTTCCGGTTGCATAGTGTGACGCAGCCTGGATGTAACCCAGCAGTACGCGCAAAGTGCAAGTGTTACACGTCCGTGTGCCCCACCCAATGACATTGCGCCCGACCTCACTGACGGCATGTCTCGCTCTCCTTCAGCTCCTGGGCCGTCCGCCGCCTCACCCTGCGCACCCTACCAGCCGCGCGTGCCTTCTCGGAAGCCTCACACACGGCGGCGCGAGTCGCGTCGTGGAACGCGTCCCTGACATGGCGGAACTCCGCCCTCTTCGTGGCCGTGGTCAGGCAGGGGACTGCCCGCTGATGGGTCGCCATGCATGGGTACTTGGGGCCGCACAAAGCCGGGGTGCCGTCGCAGCAACACTCCCAGTCCGTCCGTTGGCCGCAGTCCACGCATGACGGGCGTCCGGCCAGGACACGCACATGATAGTGCATGTGGCCGCCTCCCGCCACTGCTCGTAGTGCTCCGGTCAACATGGCGACGAGCAAGTCGGCATGTCCCGCAGGTGGCTGCGGGGCGGGTGGCGCGAGCGCAGCCTCGCTCGCCTCGACAACCCCCTCAGCCCGATCAGTCGCCTCGACCACGGCCTCCTCCGCCTCCTGACGCGGCGCACCAGGCGCATCATCGTCGCCTGGCAGGGCGTCCCCCCCCGCAACGGCGCCGTCGGCGGTGGCCGACGCCGTCGTGGCGGGGTGTTGTGAGGAGGTGGCCCTAGACATAGGTGGGGCCGGCACCGCCATGTGTTGCTCCACATGCGGTGCGGTTCCTGACGCGACAGCTCCGTCGCACCAGTGCCGGCGCCGGCACCCCACGCACGCCTGCTGGGCTTACCACCAACCGGCATGTTTCCTTTGGGAGGCGGTTCATCCGCGTCGGAGGTGAGCGCGCGGCGGTGCCTGTGTGGGTGTGGATACTGCCCGGCCATTAGGGCTCCCGCCGCCTGTCGCTCCGCCGACCCACGCCGCGGCGTGTGCTGCGCCCCGCATAGTCGCCTCGAATATAATATACATGACGCGGGGACGGGGGGGATTCGTGCGTTTCGTATGTCGGCGGAAAGGCGTGCGAAGCTGCGGCTGGCGAAGGTGGTGGAAGTAAGCGTGGCGGCGTCGGCGGCGTATTACCGTGCGTGCATGCGTGCGCAACCCCGCGGCAGCAAGCGCCGGACTCGGCGTGTGCCAGCGGCAGAGCTGCGAAGCCATGGACACGGTACGGGATGCCAAGTCTGGCTAAGCAACTGCCGAGGCTGGCGGCTTAACCCCCATGTCCGGCGGTTGAGGGACGGAAAGTGCGTAGAAGTTGATCGGGAAAGCGGGCATATAAGCCTGGCTGTGCTAGGTTCCTATTAAGTAATGGCGGTTTGTGCTAAGTAATTCGTAGGGGTAGACCATGCAGCGCAGGTAGGGGGCGGTATAAATGAGGCCGGGCACATATACTGCTCCACGAAACGACACTGTCGCACGTGTAGTTGAATAGACGCCCCCCCCCCCCCCCCCCCGCCGGGTCGGCCCGCCGGGTCGGCCCGCCGACCCGCCACGGCATGTAATATTTGTCATGCATCGCCGGGGTATGTGTGAGTGGATGCCCCGCCGCCACATCCCCCCCCCCACCCCCCCCCCCCCCCCCCCATTTACACTTGTGCACTCATTAAGTTTGGGCTGGTTTCGGAGCAGTACATGTACGTATATATATACATACAATGGAACGTAGGACCTGCGCGGAAAGAGGCGGGGCTGGCGGAGTGCGTTGGGGGTGCGTAGAGTAGCGTGTTGGTGAGATTCGGGGTGCATCGGACGCCGGATGCCCATCCACCCAGCGTAAAAGACGCCTACGTAATATTCACACTATATATATTCACACGCAAATGTGTGAAAACCGGACATTCCGTGCCGGATGGGTGGGAATACGGCGTCCGATGCAGCCAAAACCCCAGCAACACGCTATTCTATGCACCGCCAATGCACTCCGCCAGCACCGCCTCATTCTCTGTCGATTTCGAAAACGCCTTCACATTACCCACCGCTAATTGCAATTGCCACCGTGTAATGTTGTCACGATGTGCGCACACAACAACACTTACTACCGGTTCCGACGCGGATGGAGGCGAGGCTTGCGGAGTGCGTTGGGGGTGCGTAGAGTAGCGTGCTGCAAATAATTGGGGTGCATCGGACGCCGGATGCCCACCCACCCGGCGTAAAAGACGCGTAATATTCACACTTTATTAACACACAAATGTGTGAAAACCGGACATTCCGTGCCGGATGGGTGGGAATACGGCGTCCGATGCAGCCAAAACCCCAGCAACACGCTATTCTGTGCACCGCCAATGCACTCCGCCAGCACCGCCACATTCTCTGTCGATTTCGAAAACGCCTTCACATTACCCACCGCTAATTGCAATTGCCACCGTGTAATGTTGTCACGATGTGCGCACACAACAACACTTACTACCGGTTCCGACGCGGATGGAGGCGAGGCTTGCGGAGTGCGTTGGGGGTGCGTAGAGTAGCGTGCTGCAAATAATTGGGGTGCATCGGACGCCGGATGCCCATCCACCCGGCGTAAAAGACGCCTACGTAATATTCATACTGCTTTATTAACACACAAATGTGTGAAAACCGGACATTCCGTGCCGGATGGGTGGGAATACGGCGTCCGATGCAGCCAAAACCCCAGCAACACGCTATTCTATGCACCGCCAATGCACTCCGCCAGCACCGCCTCATTCTCTGTCGATTTCGAAAACGCCTTCACATTATCCACCGCTAATAATTGCAATTGCCACCGTGTAATGTTGTCACGATGTGCGCACACAACAACACTTACTACCGGTTCCGACGCGGATGGAGGCGAGGCTTGCGGAGTGCACTTGCGGTGCACAGACTAGCGGGAGACTAGACCCATTGTCACTTATTTACAAGCACGGGCGGTGCTGCCAGACCTGATCGTCTACGGCCGATATAATATTCACACTATATTAACATCGGTGCACACCGCCGCACACCGCCGCACACCGCCGCACACCGCCGCACACCGCCGCACAACGCTGCGCGCGCACATTCGTCGCACACATTATCCCGGATTCACTCGCCGTATCCATTACGCCGTGCTACTTCAACAATAAACATTGCGAAGTTACACCGACACAATGCCGCACCGACTAGCTCTTGACAATACGTGCATATAAATAGTAGTGGCGCGCTGCTCCTCGCCTCCGATGTGTCGTTGACTGCTGCGGAAGGCGGTCGTCGACTGGGTGTTAGTTTCTCCACCTCGGCCGCCCCCCCCCCCCCCCCCCCCCCCTTCACCGCTCACAGCGCCATGGCCGACCTCGCCCCCCCGGGCAAAAGTGGGCGGCGAGCCTTGTTGTCTCGCGTGTCCGCGCCGCCGGCATCGAGGAGGACGAGAAAGACATGAGGAAACGCGTGACAAGGTGGGCGCGCAACAAAACACTCCATCCTCCGCATTAGCACGCACCCACTCGTGGCTAACTTGTGCCGCGCGCAGGTTCGTCCGGGAGCGCCGTAAGGCCCACCTCAACGCCAAGGCTTCCACAGTGCCAGCGGCGCAACTCGTGGTGGCCGAGGAGGCCGCATCCTCAGCCGCTTAAAGGCGAAACGATTGTGGCTTGTTGTGGGTGTCTGGGCACAGGGGGCGTCCCGACGCGAAGGTAAGGAAGCTCATGGCGGCGTCGTCGACGGCACAGCCTCCCGGGGTGGTGAAGACACTGACGGATGACAAGAAGCGGAAGAGGCCAGTGAAGAAACGCCGAGGTAAGAAACTGACGGTCGCGGAGTCGGAGGCGGAGTCGGAGGCGCAGGCGGAGGCGGAGGCGGAGGCGGAGGCGGAGGCGGAGGCGGAGGCAGCGAGATCGTCGAAGCGGAGGGTCCCCCGGGCACGCAAGAACAAGAACAAGCAGTAGCCCCCGCCCCCTTACCCCCCCCCCCCCCCCCCCCCCCAGGCGGGAGCGGCTGGCGGCGAGGGGGGCGGGGGGGGGCGGGGCGGGCGTGGTCCCCCCGCCCCCCCCCCCCCCCCCCCCCGGGGCCACATTCCCCGATGGCAGCTGTCGCGAATATTGTAATTCAATCATTCTTCGGCAAACCGCTGCCTGCCCCCGCCCTCCCCCTCGCGAATATTTATGTAACGTGAGCACTCTTTGGCAAAACATGGCAGCCAAACCGCCCATCTGATGACCTTTGATCGGACGGCTGGCAGGCCCGTTCAGCCCGTACTAGCTATAATGTACACAAAATTCCCCAGTGTTACCAAATACGTACGGCTGCGATTTGCCCTCCCATGTACTAATATTCGTAGTTATCCACAGGACGACTAGGGTTCGTACTAGATACCCGGTACCGGCTTAATAAATATATCGCGTACTATACCCGGTACTACGCGGACAACCTTGTACCTTATACGTCAGTGCCATGTAACGCTTGACCGGGCTGGTACGACTACCAGAATGATGACAAAAAGGATTTATCGCCCGCCGGCAATAACGCCGGATGTACTCGCACGTAACTGGATGGACGTGCCGCCACCAGCAGCAGCCTTCACGGATAAATAATAGTCGCTAGTAGTAGTGCTTCGTCACCCGTATGTCACATCTGAATCTCACAGTGGTAGTACATAGTGCAGTTTCATTTCATATATATCTCGCCCCAACGCCCCGTCGCCGTCAGCAGGGTTCGGAGGTAGCATCTCGTTGCGACGAACACAATCTCTGAGGTCGGCGATAGACTCGTAGGCCCAGGGCGTCTTCTCTGCGCGAGTGACGCTCGATTTCCAGGCTCGGAAAGCCAGTCGCCACGCCCTCGCGTCCGCAATCTTCCAAGGTGAGGCGGATAGTACTTTACGCGACTGATGAGGGCGCGAAGAGGACACGCCGATGTGCCATTTTGAGTACTCTCGTATAGTATTGCATTGCACCTGAAATGTGACCGAAAAATGGGTACATATCCCAGCCTAAGCGATCACGTGGGGGGCACATTTCTGAGTTTAGGAATTTGACCGTTTTGACTCAAAAATTTGCCCTATACCCTTATGTGCTCCCGACGCCACCAGCCGACATGCCCAGCGGAAAGGCGAGGAGCATGGCGCAGATTCCGCCGCTGGTCCTCCCCCACCGCCGAACCTCATCCGCATTGCCACCCCACGACGGCGGCGCCCGCCGCAAGTCCGGCGGCTCCTCGGCGGGGGAGTACTCCGGTTCGGTGGGAGCAGGAGGCGGATGAAGGGCTTCAAGGACATGGAGCGCCGCAGCGGAGTCGGACACCATACCGAGGTTGGCGGTGTCCAACGCTTGGCGAGTGCGGCGCAGCTCCTGCACGGCGGTGAGTTTCGCCGCCCGGCGATGAGCATCTACCACCGCCGCCGGCGGCAACCCATCCGCCGCAGCATCGGCGCCCCCCTCCGCAGCCTCTGCAGACGCCGCCCGGGCCCTCGCGGACCGCCGGCGCTTCCGCCGGCGGGCACCCCGAGACGTAATTGTGTATGGTAATTGTGTAACTCGCTGCCATCCCGCGACTCGCGCCACAATTGTTGCATCCCGCACACCGAGAAGCCGGCGCGCAGTGCATCCCCCGCCTACCACAGCCGCACCCGCCGCTCCGCCAATTTCCGCACAACTGCGGGGCTGTTGGATGGGTAGGGTCGAAGTAGTAGCCCCGCAAATACGCAGACACCGCCTTCGGCCCCGTGCGACCGGTCGTCGGTAGGAGGAAAGCGGTCAGCATAGGCCAGCGTATGGTCTAGCAAGGGGGAGAGGACACGCCGAGCCGCGGGACAAAAGCCGACAGCCGTACCCCGCAACGGCGTACGGGGCATCTTGTGGTAGACGTCGCTAGTAGCGCACCACCGAGCGGTAGCCGCGAGGGCGGCATCATGGGCGGCTGAGGCAGCAGTCGGCGCGTGATGGCGCTGCAGTGCCCGCACGCCAGCTGCCGACGCCGGGAGAGCCACCCCGGGGGTGGAGCCTTGGGAGGAGGGGGCTGCAGAACTCGCAGGTGGCGGCACGGGCCGCCGCTTGCGCGCCAAGGAACACGTGGTGGCCCGAGCGAGCGCGGGCAGCCGGCTCGTGGGGCGCACCGCACATACACATAGGGGTCGAAAGTCGCAGCGTAGGCAAGGTGCACGGCAGCTACCGCCGGGTCGTCAAACTCCATCCCGTGGTTCACGTGCGTGCACAGGGGGGTGGCCCGCTTGTAGGTGCGTCCGCAACTGCCATCGCAACATCGGAACTGCCAATCAACGCCCCCGCCGGGCGTCGACGACTGCACCCGCGCCATCGCAGCGCCGCGCGCCCACCACCACCGCCGCCCCCACCGGGACCGCGACCCCCACAGGAGACACCCTAGCAGAGGGGCCCGGAGGGGCCGGAGGACGCCCCACGGTGCTGAACCCCCACCGGCCACGCCACAGCCAGAAGCTGGGAGTCGGGGGGATGGTTCTGATTACAAGCCTTTTTGGAGGGGCCAGAGGGCCCAAGAGGCAGACCCGCGAAATCGAAAGAAGTGAGGGGAGGGTGGGCGTGGCCGTCACCTCCTCAGGGGGTACGGCATACTAGCACCGGACATATTGGCACCGTGTTTGCGCCGTACCGCGCCTGCTAAGTAGACAACAAGGGAAAGTAAATAACCCCAACTACTAGTAGTACACATTTCGAGGAAGGGTGGGGCCGCATGCACATTGCCAACATGTATTGGACACCGGCCGCATGGCGGCGGCCGAGCGGGAGAGTAGCGACCGCCGACGAGGAAAAACGGCTTCCTACCGCCGCACGGCGGGGCGTGCGAAGGGCGTGCGGGGGGCAGCGCACGATGCTGTAGTTTGTAGCAAGCTCCACGCAACGGCAGCCCGTTGGCACCGACCAGCTGAGTGCATGGGCCGGGGAGGCGACCGGGACACATGATGCAACGGCTGCCCGTTGGCGCCGACCAGTTGCGTGTGCACGCCGCGGAGGCGACCGGGGCACATGGTTCATGGACGGTTTGGCGGCGCTGACAAGCCGCGCGTGCCCGGGCCGCGGTAGCATCCATGTCACAAGGTGCAGTGGCGGCCTAATGGCACCGACCAACTCCGTGCCCGATGCTTCGACAGCAACCGAGGCACAGCGTGCAGCGGCAGCCCGTTGGCGCCGACAAGCTGAGTGCCCGGGCCGAGGAGGCGACAGCAGGGACATATAATGTAGTGGTGGTCCGTTGGTGCCGACGACCAGGTGCGTGCCTATTGGGGCTGCGAAAGCAATCGAGGCACTTTGTGCATAGCAGGCGGCCCGTTGGCGCCGATCAGCTCCGTGCGCATGCCGCGGAGATGACCGGGGCGCGTGGTGCAGGGACGGCATGACAACGCCGACCAACTGCGTGCCCGGGCCGGCGGAAGCGACAAGAGCATATGGCGTAGTGACGCCCCGTTGGCGCCCATGCACTAGCTCCGTGCCCGGGCCGCGGAAGCGGCGGGGCACATGGTGCAGTGATGGCCTGACGACACCGACCACCTTCATGCAGACCGCGGACGCGGCCGGGGCACATGGTGCAATGACGGCCCGTGGGCGCCGACCATCTGCGTGTCCGGGGTTGCGAAGTCAAGCAAGGCACAACGCGCAAAGGCGGCCCGTTGGCGCTCGCCAGATGCGTGCCCGGAGGCGGAATACAGCGGTCAGTGGCCGGTTGGCGCCGACCAACTGTGTTCCTGTGACTGCGAGGGGCAGCCCGGTTGTGGCGCGGACTAGTGCATTGAGGCCGTAGGTCCCACTGGCACATGAATCGTCCCTGCCCGGAAATGGCGGTCTTTCTCAACGGCGAGCCGAACGCCGGCGGCATGGGGGCTCTTGTGTAGGCGTGAAGAGGCCCCCCCCCCCCCCCCCCCCCGAATCAGGCGAACGGTTGTCCGTCTGGGACACTGGTTGTCGGCGCGAAGAGAAGGGGTACGGTGCCCTTTGGACGATTGTCGACCGCCTCCCGGCCAGCGTGACGTGTCCTCGAGCTGGGCGCGGGGCTTCACTTCTGAGTGGCTTGTAAAACCAAAGACCTTGCATGTCACGAACACGCGAGCTCTCTTGCGGCGCCATCCCATGGTGTGTGCGCCGCAACAAATGAAGGTGGGGACAGACAAGCCCGCCCCTTGTGCTTTCAATAAATAAAGCACACGACGTAGCATCATGCAAGAGCAGCGCTACCCGGGATGCCAGCGTCGGGAACCGCACGCGGGTGGTGTTATACGGAAGTACAGTGTCGATGCAGTTCCTCGAGGCGCTGCGGGGTCGATGCAGCTCCTCGGGCGGTACGGCGTACTAGCACCGGACATATTAGCACCGTACCGGGCCTGCCAAGTCGACGACAGGGGAAAGCAAACCCCAACTACTAGTTAACTACTAGTTACAATCACACGATCACGCAGCACCTCACCAGTAATCCTCACACCGTACCAGGTACCCTACGTGATTACATGTGCTAGCTGCAAAATTCAAGAAATCCATCCAGAAATCCAGCTACGGGCCACAAGAGGCGGGAACCGCCATGACAGCCACCGATCACGCATCGCCACCAGCCCGCCGCCGCTCCACGCAGTAGGGACGTTCTCCCCAGCACACAATCCCGGGCCACTCCAATAGCGGCACTAGGCCGAATGGGATGTGAAGGCGCCGACAGGAAAGGGGCTTCGAAGTAGAGGTCTCGCAGCAAGGAGGGGAAGTTGGGGGGTCCAACCCAGAACGGGGCGCCACGGGCGTGCAACAGACCCAGCGCCAAATCCGCCGCCAGCTCGGCCGCGTCCCCTTCCGCCAAACGTAGAACGCCTTCCACAACACAACATCCCGGGCCACTCCAATAGCGGCGCTGAGCCGAATGTGACGTGGAGGCGCCAACATGACAGGAAGGGAGAGAGTGCTGAACGAGTAGGGAATGGAGAGTCGACCGGGCCAGCAACGACGTAAGACGACGGTGTCCAATGCGCGCTGTTCCGCCCAGCGCCAAATCCGCCGCCGGCTCGGTCGCGTCCCCTTCCGCCGAACGTAGAACTTCCTTCCCAGCACAACATCCCGGGCCACTCCAATAGCGGCACTAGGCCGAATGTGATGTGGAGGCGCCGACATGACAGGAAGGGAGAGGGTGCTCAAAGAACAGCGAACGGGGACTTGACCGGACCAGCAACGACGTGAGACGCCGGTGTCCAGCTCACACTGCTCCTCCGCGGCAGTGGCAGCACGGGCGGCGGGGCCAAGGCTACCGAGGCACCACCCGTGCACGATCCCCGCCCCCATCCCCCATCCCCAGCCGGGGGTGGAGGCGGAGGAAGGGCCCGCGATTCCGAGGGCCGAGGACGGTCGTCGGGCCCGCCCAGGCGACCCTACCAAGAAATATATAGACTTAATTTAAGCAACAATAATAATAGATATATATGCGTAGTTGCGCGCCATATACTACCGACTTTTAATGATGAAAAAACAATAAAAATAGCGGCGGGGAATGGTGACGCCTTCGCGAGCAGGCGCTATAATACTTGTTGGGGGTGTGCTGCGCATTATTTGCTCGGCCTTCGCGGTAGTCGCTAATCCCCAGCAAAGCGGCAGGCTTTTTCCGACCAGCACCCCGCTCCTGTGCTCGCCGCTCGACTGCACTCTCATAGTTTCGCCCCCAACCCCCGCATACTCGACGAGCTCGTGGCCCACCTCCCTGAAACCGTCAGGCATGGTTTTAACGCTCTCCCGCCTTCGACCTTTTATCACACCCCGGATTGGCGTCTCGCGAGCGGCGATCGCCACGCCGGTCTGCAGCTCCGTGTCTCCTGCTCCAAGACTTGCTAGCCTACGTGAGGGCGCAGCTCGCGCTGGAAGGAGATCGGGACTCTGGGCTGCTGCATCGGCTGCGTCGGCGAGAAGGTAGGGGCACCGCCTGTTCTGCACACTGCTGGTTCACCCTCGGCAATATCATACCGGCGCCTCATTATCAAGTACTCTGCGCATTGACGACCATGATGGGAAGGTCTGCAGCTAGGCCAATTCCAAGCCGGTGCTGAGGATTCACGAACCCTGACATCCCCCGAACCCCTTCCCTCTTCCTTCAAGGCCCTCCATTGCTGCCATGGCCGCAGACACCAAGACAGTGCTAGTCCCAGTGGCTGACGGATGTGAGGAGATGGAGGCTGTAATTGTCATCGACGTGCTCGTCAGGGCGGGGGCAAACGTTACCGTGGCCAGTGTCGACGGCCCTGTCGTAACATGCTCCAGAGGAGTGAAGCTTCAAGCAGACACGTCATTGGCGGACGTAGCTGCGGAGACGTATGACCTTATTGCTGTCCCGGTATGTCGGTTCCTGAATTTCAGCCCCCCTCCCCCCTCCCCTCATTCCTCCCAGCAGTGGCAGCGCTCATATAATGTAGAATCCACAGCACATGAGCCACTGTCAAGATGTGTTATGCATCGTGAGCCCCCCTCCCCCCCCCCCCCCCCCCCCCCCCCCCCTCCTCCGTGGCGCTCTGCTCCTTGGCAGGGTGGCATGCCAGGCGCCGAGCACTTCCGCGACTGTGAACAACTGATTGACATGTTACGCCAGCAGAAGGAGGCCGGCAGACTGTACGCAGCCATCTGTGCCTCTCCCGCCATTGTGCTGGAGCACCATGGGCTGCTGTCAGGCCAACCGGCAACAAGCCACCCTGCTTTCCAGGAGAGGCTCGCAAACCAGGGGTACAGTGCCCCCCTGCGCAGAAATCCAACCGGTGCCATTACACTCATTGGCTTCCTTTTACGTGTGACACGGATGTGTGCGGTGCAGGGCTGTCAAGGAGCGAGTGGTGGAGGTGGGGAACTCTAACCACGAGCCAGGGCCCTGGAACTGCCTTTGAGTTTGCGCTGTCCCTGGTCCGTCAGCTCTATGGAGTGGACAAGATGAAGGAAATAGCAGGACCCATGGTGATGTACCCAGCACCCGTGCTGGACACCGCAAACTAGGGGTGCACATATTTTGGGGTGGTAATGCGGGCATCTGCCATCAGACAGCATACCATTGTACAAATGTCAATCCATGATGTGTCAAGAGCGGTTGAAAGTTCTCCTGGCATGCTGGCTGCACTGGGGTGCCAGCACTGGCCTGGGGCATGTGTTCCCTCAGGAAGTCGATTCTAAAGCCTCTGTGTAGAGAAATATGTGGTCGCTGCTTCCCGGAGCCAGGGCCTGCAGGATGTCGCTAGCGCATACAACAAACCACCGAGCCAGCCGCATCATGGCAGCCCTGACAGGCCAGCCGCCGGGGCCAACCATACCTGTGCCAGCGTGTGGAACTCGCCGTTTTCCCCAAACCAGTCCACATCCTCCGGGAGACTTTCTGCCAGCTCGCGGCAGTACTCCTGGCCCACTGAGGGCACTTGCCTTCCCGGCCCCCCATCAATGGTGACGGCGCTGATGGCGCAGGGCACACCACTCTCTTCCAGATCCTGCAGGAGGTCCTTGTACGGCACATGCCACACTGGGAAGTGCAGCTGCGCCCCGGCCGCTTCCGCGATGCGGGACAGATTGTCCAGTCGCCACTGCCGGATGTGTTCCAAATGCAGGTCTCCAAAGCACAAACGTTTGACGGCGCTGTGGGTGGAGATAAATTGCACCGCCTTTTGAACTCTGTCTTTGTAGGAGGAAGCTGGACCAGTTATCAGCGGGACGCCAAGCAGCGGAACTCCGAGGCTCTGTGCCTGCCTGACAATGTTTGAGATCTCCACCTCCTGATGAGCAACCTGCCGCGTGTTAGCCTGTGGGACACAAAAGTTGGTGAGATTCAGCATTAACACAGCACTGGCCGCGCATCACCCTGGCAAAACAGCAATGCAAGCACATGGTGCTTCCATCCCTCATGCAAGAGAGAGTGGTGTCGGATCCCCACCTCGAATGTGGTGAGGAGCACCACCTGCCTTGGGTGCATCATGGATCCTCCCTCACGTTTCAATGCTCTGAGGGCCAGGAATGAGTCCTTTCCACCGCTCCAGAAGAGCACATCCACTTCGTTCACCCCTGATAGATCACTGTGTAGGAAGGCTGGGTTCTGGATGCGTTTGATGCGTTGCTCCATTGTGACGTTGGCATGGTTGTATGGACAATGCCTGCAGCCACAGCCGCAGCACTTCCCCCGAGCTCGAAGTCCAAGCTCGCTGAATACGCGGTACCCTGTGGATGGGTCGACATAATGAGTATTTCCTGCTTGGCAGGCCGTCTCGTTGCACTTCTGCCACAGGTCCTCTAAGTCCTCATTGGGTGAAGCCGCCGCACAACCGGCTGCGGCTGTCTGCAGGTCCATAATGATTGATACTGATTGATGATGATATTACGTCCGGTAGCCGCACTTCAAGGAATGCCGATTTCGGAGTGCCTCCTCGCTCGCGTCACCAGCACCATTGGAGGGCAGATCGGTGGACGTTTTGCTGTCGCAACCAATCGCAGTACATTTCTTTTAAACTGCTTTGCAGCAAGCCAGCCCAGGTGAACCACTGTTGATGCGAAGCACCCACGATGCACATCGAAAAAGCTGTGCGCTGCTCGGGCCATTGTACAGATACCCGTACCAACGCGGAATAGCATTTTTGGGGGTTTTAATTAATTAATACTCGTGGAATTAGCAATTAATATAGCATGCTGATCATGGATTCGCTCGCCACTACCGGTACTGAGGGCCGCCCGCGCCGCGCAGCAGCGCTGCCGCCGCTCGTCTCGGACCGACCGGATTGGTGCCCATCGATTGCGCGCTTATTCTGCTGCTGATGCGCCGATGGTACGCTGATGAAACGGGAGGAATCTGTGAAATCACGGGATGATAGCGAATCTATGACGATAAAATCACACTCATGTAACTATGACGACGAGGTTATACAATTTGCGTTTATTTGTCAACTCATACTGATTTGGTCAGTTTTAGTGATAGGGAGCAGATAGTCGCTATTTAAAAAAAATCACATAAGCCGCGGTATACCAGCTGAGGTACGGTAATCCCATTAACCGTATCGTCTGCTGCTATCATAATTAAAAATATTATTTTGTAATAATGTACGCGATGTGTTTGCATAGTCTCTACTATTGATTATGCACTGTTGTCTCTCTTTTAAATTAAGCACCGCATCAGCAGGTGCCAGAGCTACGGTACCAGTAGTTGGTACTGCCCTTTTTGTAATTCACCAGCAGTCGG
The DNA here is from genome assembly GCA_006384855.1 of Tetraselmis striata. Classification (NCBI taxonomy): domain Eukaryota; kingdom Viridiplantae; phylum Chlorophyta; class Chlorodendrophyceae; order Chlorodendrales; family Chlorodendraceae; genus Tetraselmis; species Tetraselmis striata. The sequence continues at coordinate 133,439 of VCJN01002785.1, forward strand.
GATGCGGTCCGCCTCTAGCAGGCGGATTGCAGTGTTATCTTTTAAGGATTAGCATTTTCCTCGTCCTAGTTAATGCATTCAGCGGTAGAGGATTTTTCTACTGGCCTTTTTTCCATTCAAACCCGTAGTCGCTACATGGGGTACTGCGCGGTACAGGGTACCGCGCGCTGGCAGCAGGTGGTTTTTATTTCTTTAACCCGTACCATCGTGTAAAACAGGATGGCGGGGAACCGGAGCGGGGTGATGAGCGCCGGCCGGGCGGAGGACCTGCAGCAACAAGGGTCGCATGCGGGCTGCTGCGAGAGGCATGTGAGGTGACCGCATAACAGACCAGAATCCCTCCACGAGAAGCGACGATCAGAAGACCTGATTACTCTCCACGGGCCGCAGATGCCCTCCTAGAAGTCTTTGCGACCTGTACCGCTGGGGATCTGCGTGTCGTGCGGCTGTACACAAGTGGTTGGCAGCTGCACAGCCATCGTCGACGAGGTCTCCAGTCTGTTGAGGGTCGCACGCGTGGCACACGGGCTGTGTACGCGAGAAACGTTTCACGCCCTGTTGGCAGATAACAGACTGAAGCCCTGGTGGTTCCCCGCGCACCTGCGCCACCGGAGCAGGCGGATTGGCGTCTCCTGCTACATATCTTTATCGGGCATCGACAGCCGCTTGCAGCGTAGCGGATACCTGGCTCGTGTGGTGCCAGAGCAGCAGCCTCTCGGCTGGTCGGAGAACCGTGGTGTGCAGACGCTTGGTCGCTGGTTGATCGTACGCACGCAGGGGTACTCAACGACGCTGCTGCGTCTCACCTTTCCGACTCCCGAAGTCACAGAAGCTGACTTTTGAGCTGGCTTGTTTCGTTCCCAGTGCCTGGAAGGCGACGCTGCCTCATCCTTACAGCGCAACCCCGCTGCGACTGTTTACAGCCTGCCTACCTGCGGCTGAAACACGCGGGCGCACACGAGCGGTGCCTGCGTCACAGCCGACGAGCTCACGCGCGTACAGCGAGGGTGTGTAAGGGCGAGATGGCACAGGACGCGGCTCTCGAGCCGGCAGCGAACCAGCACGGGCTGGGGCTGGTAGACTCGGCTAGCGCGACACCGCCGCAAGACGCAAGCGGCTCCCCCCTGGCAGAGTCAGTGGAGCCTGCCCCTGTGCAGGCCGCTCTATCCGATGTGGAGACGCAAACCATGACGAACACGCCACCCTTTCGCTTGACGGCATCATCGACGGAGGCCGACCTGGGAGGCTTGTCGTCAAAGACGCACCACCTGCTCAAGCACCAGCTGCCCTCTGGAGACATGACACACCACTTCGGATCCAGCGACCCGAAGGTCATATTCAAATTTATTACCAAGATGGGGCAGCGCGAGCTGCAGGTACGCGCACCGGTTCGAGGCCAGCCACTCTCCTCGCACAACATAATTTCACCACGAGAGAAGTTCAAGACACGGATACGAGAGGAAGGCATGCCTGCAAGTGCACCAGGACGGCGCTCGTTATACGGGCGCTGTCGATACCGAGCTAATCGCCACTGTGACATAACTAACGGCCCATGAACCTTCCGATGTTATGCGTTCCTTCCCTTCGAATCGATTCGGGCCGTTAGGTAACTTGCAGCGAATCGTAATCGAGCTACAATACTTCCTCTCCAATGGCATGCTTTCCATGAACAGTATTGTTGAAGTTGGCGACCTGCCCGGGCTGTGCTTTGCCGCAGGCAAAATTTCGCGACGTCTTTCAGACGCCGACATTCTCCAACAACAACAACTGGCTAAGGCGAAAGTTGATGGAAGGTGCGTCATGCATATTTTCGGAGGTCTCGCCTCAGGGCTTAAAGTTCTGCGGCCCTGCCATTCGCGGTCGATCCTGTCTGTTTTCCGCCAAAGCGTTCACCACGGCGACGACAGTGACAGTGCGGAACTGGCCACAGAACTTCACGGCAACTATTGATCACTTAATATCATTTCGCGCTTCTCATTTCGCACTGAACCCAGTCACTACCAGTACCGTAACAAGCTGGAACAAGCTGTCGCTGACATGGATACGATGCATTCCGACACGCAGCCGCTGGCTTACAAGCCCCCAAGCTGCAAGGCAAGGCGAAAACCGGCGGCTCAAAACGGGGCGGGGCCAGGAAGCCCAAGGGCGCACCCAAGAAAAACGCCACTGCCCCCGGGCCAAGGCGGGTGAGCATTAAAGCTGGCAAGAGGGCAGCGGCGCCTGCTGAGGCTATGGAGGTGGACTCGCCAGACAAGAAACGCCGCTCTGCGCGGCGGCTAGCCAAGATTCAAGAGGGCGAGCTGGTGTGGGCAAAACTGAAAAGTCAGGGCTACTGGCCGGGGCAGGTCTGTAAACGCGACCCCCCCCCCCCCCCTCTCCCCCCCCCCCCCCCCCCCCCCGGCGGGCTCCTTCGTCGTCCCCATATTTTCCATACACTGCATTTGTGCCGCACTGTGGCTTATCGCATGAGCCACCATCATGATGGTATAACCGCATACTCTCCCAATCCAACAGATTTCCTCTCACCAATCCTGATGGCATGATGGCTGGTGCTGATACTGATGACTGTACGTTGCTGTCCAGGTTGCCAACCCAGCCAACGCGTTCATCCTGGAGGCCCCTCCTAGTCCAGATCACCTTCTCGTGCGATTCTTTGACGACTCCCACAGTACGCACTCAACCACTGCCGGCGTCCTATGTGTGATGCGCACGGCCCTGCCTGCCCTTGTCTTGGCGATGCTGAACACCATGCGCCATGCCCCTGACAGGCTGGGTCAGCCCCTGCGAGGTGCTGGACCTCATCCAAAACTGGGACCGCCTCTCCACAAGCAAGAGCACGCCTGCGTTTCTGCAAGCCGTCGCCCGCGCCCAGCAGTTGCTGCAGCTCAGGCAGAAGGGCAGCTGGTCAGGTCCGTCATGAATTACCCAGGGGACACAGTCCCCACCTGCCGCCAGTACCTGCGTGGCTGCTTGCACCCTGATGCGAGACGCTTTTGCAAACACCGTCCCGTAATTTCAACCTCAGTCGCTTACGCGAGCAAGTGTGGCACATGCAGAGATGCCTGGATTTGGAGGCACCCCAGCTGGCGACACCAAGATGGGGCCTCCTCCGGCGCACCCCCATACCCACTTTTGTAAGTCCCCAGCACCTTTCCTTTTCCCCTTGCGCATGAGCTGCTACGCCGTGTGTGTGTGTGTGTGTGTGTGTGTGTGTGTGTGTGTGTGTGTGTGTGTGTGTGTGTGTGTGTGTGTGTGTGTGTGTGTGTGTGTGTGTGTGTGTGTGTGTGCGTGTGCGTGTGCGTGTGCTGATCATTCACTAAGTGCGCCGTGTGCTGGATGCGCAGACTCCGACAGCGATGGCTGCACCTCCACACACCATTCCCCCCTCATCCACCCCAGCTACCCTGTCAACGATCTCCTGACGCCAAATCAGTTGAGCCATCACTGCGAGTCCCAGCTCGTCCCTGCAGAGGTGGGTCTCCACTTAACGCTTACCCTCCGGCGCAGCACTGCACCTGCTAGGCGCCAATGCTTCTGCTTCTGCATCTGCTGCTCGCGTATTGACTGCTGTGATGGCGCGCAGACGCCTCTGTCCATGTGGGACGCGGACGGCCCTTCCCTGGGGTTCCTGATGTCGTCCTCTAACATGCTGGTGGACGACTTCTCACTACCCTGTGACACGAAAGCCACGCCACCCGCCAGCTACACTGGCAGCCATCAGCATGTGGCTCTGCCACCGCTCAGCTTACCTCTATGAACTTTAGCCTCCTCAGCTGCATCGCCATCCACCATCCATCCAGTAAATAATGCACCATGCGCCCAGGGCTGGTGGCCACCTCAGCAGACAGCACGGCTTTGAGCAAGAGCCAGCAAACATCCTGCTCCGTTACACGAACCAGCCACACTCAGTGCCGAGCACGGACGCAGTGCTGCTCTGCAACGCATGGGCTGCAGCGCCATTAGACATCATGGAGCTTGTCCGTAGTTGCTGTATTCTGGACAGGCTAATAGTAGGTGGCGCTTGGGCAACTATGCTATTGCAAGTTGCGGACCCGGGACTTCTAGGTGGGCCATGTAACATCAGATTCTTTCTTGGAATACGGTGTGGGTGCCCAGTCAGCAGTATCATGCACAGTCCATACAGTGTCGGGCGCAAAACTTGCTTCACTTGCCATACCCGTAGCATTGAATTTGGTTCATGGGTCGCCAACACAATGAAGTGTTTCATGCTATATCTTTCCGTCGGAGATTCTATGCTATATCCGCGGCATATTATGATAGCATCCCACCAAAACGTGCTTGCCTTGCACTGTGTAGAAGTAGTCATGATCATGGAGTCAATGGCGATCCCAGTCTACGAAAACACAAGCGCTCCGTATGCCTTTACAACTGCCCAAGGAAACTACGTGTAGAGGATGCACGCGGTGTGTTGAGAACGACTAGGCAGCGTATGCTAAACCGTGTGTTGTGCACCTGCTAGACAACAGCAGCGCTGTAACAAGGGCTGCATTCCAGGGCCGCTCTGGCGGCTGATCTCCGCGCAATAATCTTCTGACAGAAAGGACGCCAGCACATCTGCTGCTGCCCCAAAATCAGCACGATATATGTACCCCTCCACAAAATTCCAGGTTTGGGGATTCAACTGACATGCACATACGCGGCTGCATCGAGGCCGTGCACGCGTGCATGCATGTTACTAAGGGCAGTACGGCTTGGGAGAAATGCTGCGATGGCGCGCTAGACCGGATATCGCCAAGTGTAGTAGCCGTTCCCATCAGCACTTTCACCGCCTAGCTAGGCAAAAGCAGAGCGAGTGGAGCTAGTAGCGCTTGAAATCCGCGTATTGCGCCATCCATGTGCGTATATGGCGACGGGACACAACTGTCCCCGTACTCATACCACACCATCTTTGGTACGATAGCTATTCACCATGCGTGTAGGGCATTGAACTAGGTTATTCAGGAAATGGGACAAACCCTGTGATGTACGAAAACCGCCAGCTTACAAGCAAAATCACAGGAGAAATGTTGCTGTGATCATTCGTTGCACGCGCGCATGAGAGGGCTCTCGCAGCATCCTTGCCGGGAAGCAAAGCAAACCTGTAGTAATGCGTGACTACATGCCCAGAACACGTCACCGCGAGCTGAGTGGCACTGGAATGGCATGCACTACGTTCACACACAGGTCCTTGAAGACGATCCTCATTGAGCAGAAGACGCAAATCGCTGGGATGAAGTCCAGGATGCGCATGGTTCAAAGAGAAGCCATGGGACGAGACTCAGACTGCGTCCAGATGACTTCGAGAAGTGGCCGGGTCTACCCCTTCCAATGACCGAGGAAAAGGAGCGGGCAGAGCGTGCAGCGGCGGAGAAGAGGTAGGAGACTCGAGGCGGCAGAGCGTCGAGGGGATTATGTGATCAAACATGATATGATATGTAGTGCAATTCCGAAAAAGTAGCCGCTCATATGTTTTGTCCCGGCTTTGACGGAGTTTCAGCCCCCGACGGCACAAAGTACTTGTAGCCATCACGTCCCCCCCGCCCTTATTTTTGTCCTTGTTTGGACAGAGTTTCAGCCCCCGACGGCGCAAACTTCTTGTAGCCATCCCGTTTCCTTCACTCTTTTGATTTGTCCCTGTTAGGACGAAACTCGTTTCCCGACTTGGCACAAAATGAACCAACCGGCATTCATATAAGCTATCAGTCCCACTGCTGCCCCCAAGCCCTAATTTAGACCTAACCACAATGCACTGCGTGCCTCGGTGCAAAATACGTTGCATTGCTGTTTTAGGGTGCTCGACGAGAGCAACAATACAGTTGCGATGGTATCAGCAAACACCGTGCAGTGGCTCGCCCGTACACGCCCCCATCGCCCCCGACTACTTCGCAGCCCCTTTGCTAACATGTTTTCTTGGCCATTCATGGCCATCGCACCATGCAATGTCATGTATGTGCTATGCATGCGCGGTGCTACATCTGGGGCACCTATCCCAGTGTTGTGGGGGTACTTGAAACGCCCTATCTGGCGCCATCACCACTTGTGTGGCGCGCAGTTGTAAAGTATTTAATAGGGTTTGATCAACCACCATGGTGATGATGATGATGAAGGTGATCATAAATGTCGTGCATCATTCCAGGGTTTCAGACCATAAGCCCTATATTCAGCTGGCCACCTATTTTTAAAACTCATATTTATTGGCGAAAAGGGGCCGGGGTGTATTGTTTATACCCGTTCATATAATTTTGCAACAATCCAGGCGATCGACATCCGCATCAAAAGCAAAACACTTGCCGTCGTCGCGCACGGCAGCGTGATATCGTACATTACATACTGTCGTAACGTATATTATATATCAGCTCTCGGTTTCATCAGGGATCGAAACGGTGACCCCGTGACCGCCAGGTCCCTCGATCGGGAATACTAAGCTCCGAAACCAATGTAACAATCGATGCTACATCTGCCTCAGAAGCGCAACGCTTGCCACAGCACGGCAGCGTCAGATATTGATCTCGACATATCGTACATACACGCATCAACACTTGCAACCGCAGGCATACGGCATCGTACAAATACTCGAAACGTAAATATATCCTAAGCGGCGCTTCGCGCCGGGGATTTGTGGAGGTGCCCCTACCTCTTGGGTTGAGCGTGTTGATCTTGTAATACTGTTGTTTCCGGGTAATAATGCTTTTATTAGCGTTAGATTTGTCAGTAATTGTTTTTTTCGCCAGTAATTTATTTTTTTCGTCAGTAATTTATTTTTCAAAAGAGACGTATTATTTTGTAAAACAGATTTTAAAATCTGCAAGCCGCGTAAAAGCGGGCCGCTGACTACTGGTGTGCATTACAAAAAGGCCGGTACCCAACCCACCGCTAAAAGTTGTATTACCCAACCAAAAAAAAAAGCAGCACTACAAGATCAGCAATACAGTACAAGCCGCCCACAGGCGGCCCGCATCCCGCACGAGGCCGCGCAGGTCGGGCCGGTCGTCAGGTCTACGGGGCGGGCACGGCGCGAATCGCCACGCCCGCCGCCTGTACCGGCACCGGACGCCGGACGCCGTCGCTCGACCGTCGCCCGTCCGTCGACGGACGCCGGGCCCCGGGTCGGCGGACTGCCCCCGCACCGCGGCGACCCCTTTTTACAGCACCAGCATACCTGGACTACCGTATAGGTAAGGAATAGTCGCTGAATAGTCTCGCTTGCTGATTCAGCAATAAAAACGCGCTGCGGTACCGCGTTATTTTGGCGTTTTAGACGAATACATGACGTGCCTGGGATAGAATACACGCGCATCCATTCAGAATCTTAACGTTGTCGGAGGTGTGCCTAGAAATCAAACGAGCACAGATCGAACGTATGACGGTTCATACGCGAAGACGCAGCACTGGAGGACGGTTGACGGACGGAGGACGGAGGACGGAGGACGGACGCCTAAAAATCCGTGATAAACCGTATTGCAACCGGTATCGATTCTCACGTATTCCAGGCGATTTCGGACGCGGCTCTCCTTTTCCTCCGCTCAACCCAAGAGGTAGGGGAATATATACACATTGCAATAGACATTGCAATTGTCACGATATACAGTATAGTTACATCCCCCCCTCCCCCCAAGATATCAACTCTCGGTTTCATCAGGGATATCGAAACGGCGGCTTTCATCAGGTCCCTGAATCGGGAACACCAAGTTCCGAAACCAATGTAATTATCGATGCAACATTCGTCGCAAATATAGCACAATAGCGCTTGCCAAATGACAGCATGATGTATACGCGTCACGTCGCAACCTGGTCAGGTACTCACATCACTCGTAGTGTATATAAACCCCTTAATTGTCACACTTTGAGCGTGGATACCAGCAGATGTGCGATTATTCTATGTTTGGGTTTCTACCGCTGCAAGGGTTTCACTGTTGCCAGTCCTGTCCTTGGTGCGGAAAAACAGGGCTGAATTTGCATCAAGCCAACTTTTTTACAAAACCTTATCATCGTTGTCATAGTTCAAATAGAGTAGTGGATTGAAAAATGTGCGAGGCCTAGCAAGGAGAGTCAATCAATCGACGGTTGCACAATTCGATGACGCGGCATTGCATTAATAATCCTTGCCTGCATCCTGGCCCAGGGGGACGGGCGGGGGGGGGGGGGGGGGGGAGCTTGTCCCAAGCAACCGCCAGGTAATGGAAAATGGGAGTGCATTGGTTGGGTGGTGCGATGGGCCATTTCGTATCCAGCAAGTTCCTCTTGAGCGGGGCTCGACCATGCGGCGGCAACCCATTCAACATTTCATATTGTATTGCTATGGATCGTATGCTATTGGGCGATGTGCGCGCCATATTGTTGTGGCACGCCTGGTGCGGACCTAAGAGTCCGTCTGTCCGTGTACGTACAGATGCTGCGGGCGCGCATGGTGCGGATGTCACAGGCATACATCACCCATATGGCATCAGCAAAATTACCCTTACATAATTACCATAAGCATTAGGGCTCTAACGGCTTACCCAACTGGAATGCGATGATGTCCTCCAGCTACCTACAGCTCCATGTAAGGTCTCTCTCTTTCTCTCTCTACCATATGCGTTTGCTATATCTTAATATGGGCATCACGCGCAACTGGCAGCCCATGGCGTCTGTCGAAATAGTCGCCTCAACAGGATTGCCGCAAACGATGTGTCTAAATTGCATCGCTATCACGAACATGAGTGCCCAACACACTTGAGCTTATTCGTATTCAATGGTAGGACAGAACCCGCACCTGCTCCACCACGGTGCTTTTATTTCTTGCCGGCTATTTCTACCCTCAAAGGTAGTGATTGAAGAACGGCGGTGCACGGGGCTTGTTCATACATACAAGGGACTGCCAGGCTCCATAGTGTGACAACAAGGAACGCGGCTAGTGCACCCAGCAGACTATGCTGATGCTGCAGCATCAGTTATATGTGTATTAAATAGGTCTATTTTTAGGTGCAAAAAAACTTGTAATGGAGACTGGTATGCCGTAGTAACCACGGTTTGGGTAAGGTATTCAATATTAATTGTTGCTGTTACCCCCACCTCACCCCCTTCCCTTCAGTGACTAGGGAAGTAAGTTGATGGCTTACCTGGAAGTCTGGTGTAGTCTTTCAGAATGCAGCACACATGATAAGATCCCATGATCTCCTACTTGATAATGCGGCCAAATGGTTCCTTTTGTCTGTGATCCGCTACCCCCAATTGAGCGACCCCTCTAAATGTCTGAAACACGCACACAACGCGCGGTAACACATGCAGATGCTTCCCGGGTTGGCTTCCTTTGCGGTGTCGGGGTGCAGCCCTCTCGCCGCATTGAGCTACAGGTTGGGCGCGGAGGGGAGCCGCAGCGGTTGTTTCACTATTGTGGTTGACAATATCACATCAAATGAAATTAAACTAGGGGAGGCGACGGGGGAGGGGGGAGGGCTGAAGCGAGCCCGCCAGGGGAAGGAAACAATGCTACTGGACAATGCCAGCCTGGCCGTACGTGCAAGCCTGCCATTCTCTGCCTATTTGTAGTCAGGGAAGTAGTCCTGCAGGGCCAGCTGCTCCATGGCGCCCTCCTTCATGCTCTTGATGCCGGCGTTGGTGGCCCTGAACCCAGCGACGGTGGTGATACAGGGCACCTTCATCGCCAGCGCGAGGCGGCGCAGGTCCTTGCCATCCTTGGCGTCCCCCTCGTTGCCGTCCGAGGTGATGTACATCATCTGGATGCCCTTGTTGATCATGGTGTCGTAGGCATTGGGTCGCCCCTCCTGGATCTTGAGGATCACCTGGCAGGGAAGGCCGGCCTCTTTCAGCAGCTTGGCCGTGCCAGAGGTGCAGGCCACCGTGAAGCCCATGTCGACCAGCTCCTGAGCGATCGGCACCATCTTGTCCTTGTCCTTGTCCTGGACGCTGATGAACACCGTGCCCTCCTTGGGAAGCTTCATGCCCGCTGCGAGGGCCGCCTTGGCGTAGGCCTTGGGAAAGTCGCTGTCGATGCCCATCACCTCGCCGGTGGAGCGCATCTCGGGGCCCAGCAGAGTGTCGGCGCCGACAAACTTGTCGAAGGGCAGCACCGCCTCCTTCACCGCCACATGGTTGATCTTGGGCTCCTCGGTGAAGTGGATCTCCTCCAGGGTCATGCCCGCCATCAGCAGGCTGGCGTACTTGGCGATGGGGTGGCCGACGGCCTTGGCCACGAAGGGCACAGTGCGCGAGGCGCGCGGGTTGGCCTCAATGATGTACAGCTTCTCGCCCTGGACAGCGTACTGGATGTTCATGAGGCCGACCACCTTGAGCTCCTTGGCGATCTTGGGCGTCCAGTCGCGCACCTGGGCCAGCACCTCCTCCGTGATGGTCTGCGTGGGGATGATGCAGGCGCTGTCGCCGCTGTGCACGCCCGCTTCCTCGATGTGCTCCATGATGCCGCAGATGACGACGTTGCCGTCCTTGTCGGCCAGGCAGTCCACGTCCATCTCCACGGCGCCCTTGAGGTACTTGTCCACCAGCACCGGCTGGCTAGGGTCCACCTCCACCGCGGTCTCAATGTACTCCTTGAGCTCCTCGTCGCTGTACACGATGCGCATGGCGCGGCCGCCGAGCACAAAGCTGGGGCGCACCATGCAGGGGTATCCCAGCTTGGCGGCCTGTGCCAGCGCCTCCTCCTCGCTGGTGGCAGTGCCGCCGGGGGGCTGGTCAATGTTGAGCTTGGTCAGCACCTGGATCCACTGCTCGCGGTCCTCCGCCGCGTCGATGGACTCGGGCTGGGTGCCCCAGATCTTGACAACGCCATCGCCGCTGGCGGTAGGGATGGGGTTGGCGGTGATGTACTTGTTCAGGGCAGTCGCCAGCTTGAGCGGCGTCTGGCCACCAAACTGCACAATGATGCCATCCGGGCGCTCCACCTCCACCACGTTGAGCACGTCCTCCAGGGTCAGCGGCTCGAAGTACAGGCGGCTCGAGGTGTCGTAGTCGGTGGAGACCTACGAGAACAAGCAGTAGGCACATGGGGATCAGGACCGCGCGCGACATCACTGCACACCCCGCCGCTCCCATGCAACCCAGCGCACCGCCATGTGGACAGCTGCTCAATGCCCCCTCCCAGCCCTTTCAGTTGCCCTGTGCCGCCAAGGCGCATACCGTCTCGGGGTTGCTGTTCATCATGATGGTCTCGTAGCCGGCGTCGCGCAGGCTGAACGACGCGTGGCAGCAGCAGTAGTCAAACTCAATGCCCTGCCCAATGCGGTTGGGGCCGCCGCCCAGGATGAGCACCTTCTTCGAGTTGGTGGGCGCCGCCTCGCAGTGGCCTGCAGGGAGATCGGCGGAGAGTTCCCAAAGATCAGAGGACCAGTGTCGCAAGCGAATGTTGTGGATAGCACTGTCAATGCACAACAAGGGGTGGGGATGATTGGACGAGGGGGTGGGAGTACCGTCATAGGAGGAGTACATGTAGGGGGTCTCTGCGGTGAACTCGGCGGCGCAGGTGTCGACGCGTTTGTAGCTAGGAACCACGCCGGCCGCCTTGCGGACGGTGCGGACATCCATGGGGTCGGCACCAATGTAGCGCGCAATCTGGCGGTCACTGTAGCCCTTCTTCTTGAGCTGCTCCCAGTCCATCTTGGTCAGCTCCTCCAACTTCATGGTCTTGAGCCACATGTCGGTCTCGTGCAGGTCCGCGAACTGGGCGCAGAACCAGGGGTCAATCTTGGTGAGGTCGTTGATCTCCTCCTTGGTCAGGCCGTCCTCAAATGCCTGCTTCATGAAGAGCATGCGCTCGGGGTTGGGGTTGCGCATGTAGTACAGCAGCTTGGACCTCTCCAGGGGCTTGTAGTTGGCCGGCAGCGCCCACCCGTCGAGGCCGGTCTCCAGGCTGCGGAGCGCCTTCTGGAAGGACTCCTGGAAGGTGCGGCCCATGGCCATCGCCTCACCCACACTCTGCAAGCATTGGCACAGCAGGACAGGCATGAGGCATGAGACAGGCAGGACCGTGACACCCCCCCCCCCCCCCCCCCCCAACGCCCTTTTCCCCTAAATCCCCAATCCTTCTGGCAATAGCCTGTCCACCAGGGTCCAATCCCTGGCACAGAAACACTCGGCAAGCAAATCCACATCCCCTGCGTGGCACGATGACATTGGAGAGCAGGCACCAACCCTCATCATGGTGGACAGGATGTTGTTGGAGCCGGGGAACTTCTCGAAGGCGAAGCGGGGGATCTTGGTCACGATGTAGTCAATGGAGGGCTCGAAGGACGCGGGGGTCTTCCTGGTGATATCGTTGGGGATCATGTCCAGGGTGTTGCCGCAGGCCAGCTTGGCGGCGATCTTTGCAATGGGGAAGCCAGTGGCCTTGGAGGCGAGCGCGGAGGAGCGGCTCACGCGGGGGTTCATCTCAATGATGATCACCTTGCCGTCCTCCGGGTTGATGGAGTACTGCACGTTAGAGCCGCCGCACTCAACGCCCACCTTGCGGATGACGTCGACGGAGTGGTCACGCAGGCGCTGGTACTCGCGGTCGGTCAGGGTCTGCGCGGGGGCGATGGTGATGGAGTCGCCCTGCAGTCACAGCACATGAGCAGTGAGCGCCCCCACAAGCCACTGCCAAAGCAGAGTACAGGCAGGGGTGGTGTAAGCAAGGAGGAGGGCTTGGCAAGCCTTACAGTGTGCACGCCCATGGGATCCAGGTTCTCGATGGAGCACACGATGACAACGTTGTCGCCCTGGTCACGCATGACCTCCAGCTCATACTCTTTCCAGCCGAGCAGGGACTTCTCCACCAGGACCTGGTTGGTCATGGAGGCGTCCAGGCCACCGGCCACAATTGTCTTGAACTCCTCCACGTTGTAGGCAATGCCGCCGCCGGTGCCGCCCAGGGTGAAGGCGGGGCGAATGATGATGGGAAACTCGTTGATCTACCAACAACAAGGGAGCAGCAAGGGCAACGGTGCATGAGTGAGCCATCACAAACTATTGGACTCGCTCAGTTCAGATCGGAGTACAGCTCCAGATACAGCTGCAGGGCGCGAACGTACTCCGAGAGCAATCTCAAAGGCCTCCTCCATGGTGTTGGCGGTGCCGGACTGCGCCTGGTCAATGCCGATCTCGTACATGGCGTCTTTAAAGAGCGCGCGGTCCTCCGCGAGGTCAATGCTCTCCAGCTTGGCGCCAAGCAGCTCCACGCCGTACTTGGCCAGGATGCCCGCCTCCTCCAGGCCCTTGGCCGTGTTGAGGCCGGTCTGTCCGCCCATGGTGGGCAGGATGGCGTCGGGCCTCTCCTGCACAGGGTGGAGGCAGGAGCCGGGGCGATTGGGGTTTAGGCACATGTAAGGATCTTTGGAAACCTGGCCAACAGGACACGCAGCACTCATAGCACAGGCGGCCCCTGTGCCGTGGAAGTTGCATCGTGCGGACCTTGGCGATGATGGGCTCCAGCAGCTCGGGGATCATAGGGCAGACATAGGTGCGGTCCGCGGTGGAGGGGTCGGTCATGATGGTGGCGGGGTTGGAGTTTATGAGGACGACCTTGTACCCGTTCTCCCTGCAGGACATCCAGCAAAACATCAGATGAGTCAGGTGAGGCACATGGTCCGGTCATGGAAACCGGGCAGGATTGTCAGGGTTAACAAGGGCTTCTGTGCAGGGGATGGGAGCTTGTTAACCAGCACCGGCATTCGCATATAGACAGCAGATAGTAGGGCAACAGGGCTGTGTGGGAAGGGGAAGGGGAAGGGGAGGTGAAGGCAGGGGCTGCGCACCGCAGAGCCTTACACGCCTGGGTTCCAGAGTAGTCGAACTCGCAGGCCTGCGCAAAGAAGAAAGAAGGCGTCTAGACGTTAGGAGGTATACTGGAGGAGGGGGGCGGGTCTGGAGGAAGGGAGCCGTCAGCATGTCGCCGCTCTCGCACACGGCGCGTCCGGGAGACGGGCGCTTCTCGGGGTCGGCTATCGAGGGGGACGGGGGCGCCGCACCTGGCCAATCACGATGGGGCCGGCGCCAATAACCATGATAGTCTTGATGTCGGTCCGATTGGGGATGCTCGGGGGCAGATCCCAGGCCGCGAAAGGCTTGTCGCCGTTCTCGACGGCCGCGGCGGCGCGGGTGATCACGACTCGCGACTGACGGCCCGCGCTGCGCCCAGCGGCCGCGGTGCCTCGGCGCGCCCGCGTAACCCGCACGGGGGCACCGGCGAGAGTGGAGCTGCGGGAGGCGCTGGGAGCAGCCGCAGTCGAGGCGGCCGCGGCGGCGGCCGTGGACGCAACGGTGGAGGCCATCTCGGCGCGGAACGACAGGAGGGGAGGGAAACCCTTTCCGCCTCGCAGTGGCAGTTTACCGGACTCGGCGGCTCGTCGGCCGTTGACGGTCCGCTGGTGCCTGAAAGACGAGGATGCGGGGGTTCTCAGCCAGGCTAGAATGGCGCGCTTCGCCCTCTTCAACGGCGCGGTATGTGGAAGAGGCGGAGGCACAATGGAAGAGGCGATGCTAACTGGGGACGAACAGCGGCGGTGGAATTTCGGCCAATCGGCCCAACTGCTCAACCTTTCCCCCATCAAAGCCAAAATTGCCGGGAGCCCGGTGGCCCGATGGCTAGCTGCCGTCCACCGGGACTCTTGCTAGCACCAGCAGACACCCGGAGCTGGCACACCCAGGGTTTTCTTACGAGAATCGATGTAAGCTGGGCCCCGCGGGTCACGGGGCCGGGCGTCCACAAAGGGAGTCCGCAAGCGCGCATTATTGCAGCGCACAACCCTAAACCTATCTACTGACGACATAGGTAGGCAGCGCCACAGCAGCGGCGGGGTCGAGTGGTTGGCGGCCACAGCGCGACGAAATCTCTGAAGGGGATCACCGGACGCGGAGGTCCAGAAGTTACATTTCATCAATCACGCGAGCTTTAGGAAGGGTGCTCGAATCGCGACAGCGGCGGGGCACCGTGCCGTGTCAGTCGCACCTGGGTGATGCACCGGCGAGCTTGGGTCGTTTGCGGGTGAGGAGAGATAAAAAGTAATCCGCGCTGTATGCCCAGACGAAGCCCTCATATGATGCAAAGATTGCCGCAGCGACTGATGCTAATCATGCTACGAGTACCCGTACTAGTTCAGGGTTATCTCCCATTACGGAGATACCAGTACAGGTAGTTGCTAATCATTACTGGTAGCGAAAACCCCGCGGCCGCCGGCGGATGTGATTATGATATGGCGCGCCGCGCGCGCTTCCATCAGCGCGGCGGACGTACTTCCGGGACTGCTACGAGGTACGCGTATCGGCACACTGCGGCGACTTGTACACGAAACTATCTGTCTATTATATTTCTAAAATTAGGGTTGTACTTAGCGATCTACTTCATCTTTCGGGCAGCCTTATTTTTTTCATCAGCCTAATAAATAATCAAGCTGGCAGCTTGATTATTTATTAGGCAATTAGGATTAAATGGTTCGTTTTCGCCGGGATCCCCCCCCCCCCCCCCCCCCGCCCCCGTACTAACTAAAAGTTCGTTAGTACTAGGGATCCCAAAATGAGGGTATTGCACTACTCATTTCTTCGCAAACTTGCTCAAAAGCAAGCTGCCATGCCTTCTTACATCCCTATGGGTGTTGTGGAGTGGATATAGCCATTGAAATGGGAATCATGTGAGGTTTCTATGCATGGTGCTTCCCCGACCTTGACCCAAGCCCTGCAGGGGGGTATGGATTTGGGGGGAGAGGCTCTGGAGGCATTGGTATCATGCATTGGTGCATCCATATGCATGCACGAGTCATGCGGGCTACAAAAGACGCCATTGGAGCACATCCCATCAATTACCGGTGCACGCTTTACATGAGAAGCGTGGTCAATGAGGGCACATCCTGCACACACCTAGCTAGATGTTTAAATCGTTGAGCATCTCTAACCTAGCCACCTTGGCAGCAGTGGCCTTTGCCCTAGCCACGCGCTTGGCTATGGCTGCCTCTTTCGCTATATATATATATATATATGCCATGGCTCAATGCACGCCTATATTATTTAGAGCCCTGAGGTACTTACAGCCCTGACCGAGGGAAACTGAACATACGGGGAGCACAAAATAATATTCTAGCTCCTCATCAATTTGGCAAGGAGTGTCTTTGGCACCAATGCATACATAGCACAAATCAAGAGGCGGAGGCGGAGGCGGAGGCTTTGCTCAGGAGGCGGAGGTGCTGCTTCTTACTACCACCCCTTATGTAATCTTGTGGTTGCACATGATCAAAGCATTCCAACCCCTCAAAGCAATAAAATATACCATAGAATGGGTGGTCCTCAGGAAGGGAGTCGTAATAGTAAGAGTCGCTACTGCTACGACCCCGATAACAGAAGACGATGCTCTAGTTAAATTGATGACTGGTACATATTTACAGGATCTCCCATCCGAGTAAATGATACATGCTGCTTGCGCTCGAATGAATTTATCTGGGCGGCAGCATATATTTACTGGTACTGGTATTTACTGGTAGATTGACGGCCTACACAGGTGGAAATCAAATATAGTAGAAAATACATATAGTCGAATGTGTATGCATATAATTACTGGTAGTGGTAGATTGAAGCCCACACAGGTGAAAATCAAATATAGTCGCTAGTAGAATATTATACATCTACACCCCTCCACATAAGTTTGGGTTTTGCAGTTTTGTTCGACATGCGCATGTCATGTAGGAAATACGGCGTGGGCAATTGCATGCAAGTGACTAAGGGCGAGGTCGACTTGGGAAAAAATGGGGGCGCGCTCTAGGCCTAACCGTGCGACAGGGCATGCGTCGTTCTGCGCCCCTCGAGAAATGGCAAATCAATGCGTGTAAAACTTGCACTGGAAAATAACAAGTTGCGCCATCCCTTCGTACGCATACATCCAACGCGCAAATCCACGCCGTACTGGCATGCTGCCATCTTTAGTGTAAGTTTCACCTACAACATGTGTGGGGCACCAAGATTAGGTCACTAAGGGTATTGCACAAGCCCTAAATTACAGTTTCACCACTACATGGCGTGATGTTCGGCCAAAAATGGTGCTGTTATTGTTGCCTACTCACGCACGAAAGGCTTATTGAGCCCTCCTTGGCTTGGGCGAGAGCGCATCAATGGGGGTCACGTGCACGCATGGCAATTGCGCCGAATCACAAGTAGAATGCCACATAGCAGCGCGCTATAAATGCTTGAATATCAGCAAAAATAATATGTTGAAAACAGCACAATGTTGTTGGCCATCGAGGACATGGCTAGAGAGGGAGCATGTGGCAAGTTTGCGCCGCCCGTGTGCATCTACATTCATAACACTGTCACCCAAATGCGTATGGATTAAGGGGACACACATAGCGCAAAGCTACGCCCCCATGTTGAGGCTGAGTGTTGCGAAATGATGCCGTGATTGATGTATTTTATGTTCATCGCTAGAAAGTGGTCAAAACGTGCAAACTAGGTGCTCAAAAATCGAAAATCACCTCTCGCGTTTGACGCAAGGATTTTTTTGCGCATTTTTTTAGAATTTTTGGAGCACTCCCTGAGCCGCTATAAGCGTTTGAAGTCAAGGGGGGTGTCGCTTGCAGTGGGCAGAACTGCACTGGTCCTAGCATCGTCACACGCACGTGTGCCCACTCTGCCTTACGTGACTATGCCCACCCAAACCCACCCACCCCGCGAGCTACTATGTTTCCTCACACATCTACGGGCATTGCACCATACAAGGCTCTATGCATGTGGGCCATCATATATGTGCCAATAACATGTATTGTTGTGCATCACTGCGTCATGCCCTTTGAGCCCCGCGCCAGATCGCAATACCCTATTCTTAGGGTAATAGGTTATAATTTAGACCCTATCAAGCAAAAGGTTTTATAACAACCTAAAACATTCCCGGGTTCCAGCCCTAAAGCCCTACGTTTAGATACCCTAGTATTTTTCATTTCATATTCAGCCAAAAAAGGACCCCAAACTTATGTGGAGGGGTGTGTGCTGGTCGTGCTTACTCGGTCGTTTTGCGCGAGTATCATGCGCGGGAGCCGATTGTGTGGCCCTACGAGGACGAGATGCCTAAAAGGCAGCCACATGCCCGCCGTCGGCGCGAAAGAGAACACTTCGCCCCACACCCCTGTTGCGCCCCTACCTCCAGTGGCAGTTCTAGCATGACAGCGCCCGAGAATTTAGCGCACACGCGCCGAATGCGAATGGTCGTGGCCTATCACAAAGTCGGCAGCTATACGCGAGCTGCAAAGATGTTTGGAGCCAAGTGGGAGACGGTGCGCAAGTGGGTGGAGCGGTTCGAGGCCACTGGCGACGTGCGCGACGCCTGTCGGCCTGGCCGACCAAGCAAGGGCTTGATGTTGTCTCCAGCGCGCTTGGTGATACAACGCGGCGTGCAGAAGCGTTTCACGTGCAAGAAGATAGCAGCTACCGCCAAGACCAAGCTTGACATCGATGTGACTGCCGAGACGGTGCGTCGCACTCTGAAAGGCATGGGGATGCGCAGCTTGCGACCGAAAAGGAAGCCAAGGCTGACAGCCAGGCACAAGAGCGATCGTGTTGCGTTTTCCAGGTTTTGGAGCAGGCTGAGCTGGAGGAACGTCATGGTGTCGGACAGCAAGTTATTCTATTTCAATTTTAGAAGCAAGGGGGAGAAGGTGTGGGTGGCGCGTAATGGAGAGACTCCCATCACAGAGGCAGTTCGTGGTGGCTACAAGGTCCATGTGTATGCTGCTGTCAGCAAATGGGGCACCACGCCATTATTTGTCACAGCAGGCACGACTGGCCACACAGTTTCCATCGAAGGCAAAGTGCACAAAAATGTGGACTCGCGAGTGTACAAGGAGCTACTGCATGAGCAAATGCTGCCAGCATGCAGGAGTCTCATGGCAAACCGTTATGGCAATGACTGGATCTTTCAACAAGATGGAGCCCGCGCGCACACCTCTCGTTCGACCATGGAATACTTACGCAACAGAGAGTTTAAGCTCATGGAAAACTGGCCTGCATGCTCACCCGACCTTTCATGGATTGAGAATTTGTGGGCTTACGTTGAGAGGCAGCTTAGGCAAGAGGCAGACACCTTGACAACCAACAACTTCATCCCAACTTTGCACAGGATTTGGGATAATATTCCGAAGCAACTATTGCTGAAGTTGCATGGCAGCATCCACAGGAGGTTGGAGGAGTGCATGAAGCTCAATGGGGCAGCCACAAGCTACTAGTACATAGACTGTTGAGCCATTTCACTTTGCTCTAGATCCACCATCCAGCAAGAATCATGTAAGTCGAAAATCACGAATTAATGACAAGCGCAGTCCACACCCCTCCACATAAGTTTGGGTTTTGCAGTTTTGTTCGACATGCGCATGTCATGTAGGAAATACGGCGTGGGCAATTGCATGCAAGTGACTAAGGGCGAGGTCGACTTGGGAAAAAATGGGGGCGCGCTCTAGGCCTAACCGTGCGACAGGGCATGCGTCGTTCTGCGCCCCTCGAGAAATGGCAAATCAATGCGTGTAAAACTTGCACTGGAAAATAACAAGTTGCGCCATCCCTTCGTACGCATACATCCAACGCGCAAATCCACGCCGTACTGGCATGCTGCCATCTTTAGTGTAAGTTTCACCTACAACATGTGTGGGGCACCAAGATTAGGTCACTAAGGGTATTGCACAAGCCCTAAATTACAGTTTCACCACTACATGGCGTGATGTTCGGCCAAAAATGGTGCTGTTATTGTTGCCTACTCACGCACGAAAGGCTTATTGAGCCCTCCTTGGCTTGGGCGAGAGCGCATCAATGGGGGTCACGTGCACGCATGGCAATTGCGCCGAATCACAAGTAGAATGCCACATAGCAGCGCGCTATAAATGCTTGAATATCAGCAAAAATAATATGTTGAAAACAGCACAATGTTGTTGGCCATCGAGGACATGGCTAGAGAGGGAGCATGTGGCAAGTTTGCGCCGCCCGTGTGCATCTACATTCATAACACTGTCACCCAAATGCGTATGGATTAAGGGGACACACATAGCGCAAAGCTACGCCCCCATGTTGAGGCTGAGTGTTGCGAAATGATGCCGTGATTGATGTATTTTATGTTCATCGCTAGAAAGTGGTCAAAACGTGCAAACTAGGTGCTCAAAAATCGAAAATCACCTCTCGCGTTTGACGCAAGGATTTTTTTGCGCATTTTTTTAGAATTTTTGGAGCACTCCCTGAGCCGCTATAAGCGTTTGAAGTCAAGGGGGGTGTCGCTTGCAGTGGGCAGAACTGCACTGGTCCTAGCATCGTCACACGCACGTGTGCCCACTCTGCCTTACGTGACTATGCCCACCCAAACCCACCCACCCCGCGAGCTACTATGTTTCCTCACACATCTACGGGCATTGCACCATACAAGGCTCTATGCATGTGGGCCATCATATATGTGCCAATAACATGTATTGTTGTGCATCACTGCGTCATGCCCTTTGAGCCCCGCGCCAGATCGCAATACCCTATTCTTAGGGTAATAGGTTATAATTTAGACCCTATCAAGCAAAAGGTTTTATAACAACCTAAAACATTCCCGGGTTCCAGCCCTAAAGCCCTACGTTTAGATACCCTAGTATTTTTCATTTCATATTCAGCCAAAAAAGGACCCCAAACTTATGTGGAGGGGTGTGTGCTGGTCGTGCTTACTCGGTCGTTTTGCGCGAGTATCATGCGCGGGAGCCGATTGTGTGGCCCTACGAGGACGAGATGCCTAAAAGGCAGCCACATGCCCGCCGTCGGCGCGAAAGAGAACACTTCGCCCCACACCCCTGTTGCGCCCCTACCTCCAGTGGCAGTTCTAGCATGACAGCGCCCGAGAATTTAGCGCACACGCGCCGAATGCGAATGGTCGTGGCCTATCACAAAGTCGGCAGCTATACGCGAGCTGCAAAGATGTTTGGAGCCAAGTGGGAGACGGTGCGCAAGTGGGTGGAGCGGTTCGAGGCCACTGGCGACGTGCGCGACGCCTGTCGGCCTGGCCGACCAAGCAAGGGCTTGATGTTGTCTCCAGCGCGCTTGGTGATACAACGCGGCGTGCAGAAGCGTTTCACGTGCAAGAAGATAGCAGCTACCGCCAAGACCAAGCTTGACATCGATGTGACTGCCGAGACGGTGCGTCGCACTCTGAAAGGCATGGGGATGCGCAGCTTGCGACCGAAAAGGAAGCCAAGGCTGACAGCCAGGCACAAGAGCGATCGTGTTGCGTTTTCCAGGTTTTGGAGCAGGCTGAGCTGGAGGAACGTCATGGTGTCGGACAGCAAGTTATTCTATTTCAATTGTAGAAGCAAGGGGGAGAAGGTGTGGGTGGCGCGTAATGGAGAGACTCCCATCACAGAGGCAGTTCGTGGTGGCTACAAGGTCCATGTGTATGCTGCTGTCAGCAAATGGGGCACCACGCCATTATTTGTCACAGCAGGCACGACTGGCCACACAGTTTCCATCGAAGGCAAAGTGCACAAAAATGTGGACTCGCGAGTGTACAAGGAGCTACTGCATGAGCAAATGCTGCCAGCATGCAGGAGTCTCATGGCAAACCGTTATGGCAATGACTGGATCTTTCAACAAGATGGAGCCCGCGCGCACACCTCTCGTTCGACCATGGAATACTTACGCAACAGAGAGTTTAAGCTCATGGAAAACTGGCCTGCATGCTCACCCGACCTTTCATGGATTGAGAATTTGTGGGCTTACGTTGAGAGGCAGCTTAGGCAAGAGGCAGACACCTTGACAACCAACAACTTCATCCCAACTTTGCACAGGATTTGGGATAATATTCCGAAGCAACTATTGCTGAAGTTGCATGGCAGCATCCACAGGAGGTTGGAGGAGTGCATGAAGCTCAATGGGGCAGCCACAAGCTACTAGTACATAGACTGTTGAGCCATTTCACTTTGCTCTAGATCCACCATCCAGCAAGAATCATGTAAGTCGAAAATCACGAATTAATGACAAGCGCAGTCCACACCCCTCCACATAAGTTTGGGTTTTGCAGTTTTGTTCGACATGCGCATGTCATGTAGGAAATACGGCGTGGGCAATTGCATGCAAGTGACTAAGGGCGAGGTCGACTTGGGAAAAAATGGGGGCGCGCTCTAGGCCTAACCGTGCGACAGGGCATGCGTCGTTCTGCGCCCCTCGAGAAATGGCAAATCAATGCGTGTAAAACTTGCACTGGAAAATAACAAGTTGCGCCATCCCTTCGTACGCATACATCCAACGCGCAAATCCACGCCGTACTGGCATGCTGCCATCTTTAGTGTAAGTTTCACCTACAACATGTGTGGGGCACCAAGATTAGGTCACTAAGGGTATTGCACAAGCCCTAAATTACAGTTTCACCACTACATGGCGTGATGTTCGGCCAAAAATGGTGCTGTTATTGTTGCCTACTCACGCACGAAAGGCTTATTGAGCCCTCCTTGGCTTGGGCGAGAGCGCATCAATGGGGGTCACGTGCACGCATGGCAATTGCGCCGAATCACAAGTAGAATGCCACATAGCAGCGCGCTATAAATGCTTGAATATCAGCAAAAATAATATGTTGAAAACAGCACAATGTTGTTGGCCATCGAGGACATGGCTAGAGAGGGAGCATGTGGCAAGTTTGCGCCGCCCGTGTGCATCTACATTCATAACACTGTCACCCAAATGCGTATGGATTAAGGGGACACACATAGCGCAAAGCTACGCCCCCATGTTGAGGCTGAGTGTTGCGAAATGATGCCGTGATTGATGTATTTTATGTTCATCGCTAGAAAGTGGTCAAAACGTGCAAACTAGGTGCTCAAAAATCGAAAATCACCTCTCGCGTTTGACGCAAGGATTTTTTTGCGCATTTTTTTAGAATTTTTGGAGCACTCCCTGAGCCGCTATAAGCGTTTGAAGTCAAGGGGGGTGTCGCTTGCAGTGGGCAGAACTGCACTGGTCCTAGCATCGTCACACGCACGTGTGCCCACTCTGCCTTACGTGACTATGCCCACCCAAGCCCACCCACCCCGCGAGCTACTATGTTTCCTCACACATCTACGGGCATTGCACCATACAAGGCTCTATGCATGTGGGCCATCATATATGTGCCAATAACATGTATTGTTGTGCATCACTGCGTCATGCCCTTTGAGCCCCGCGCCAGATCGCAATACCCTATTCTTAGGGTAATAGGTTATAATTTAGACCCTATCAAGCAAAAGGTTTTATAACAACCTAAAACATTCCCGGGTTCCAGCCCTAAAGCCCTACGTTTAGATACCCTAGTATTTTTCATTTCATATTCAGCCAAAAAAGGACCCCAAACTTATGTGGAGGGGTGTAGTCGAATACCATAAGTTGCACCCGCCTGATCCTGCGATGGTGCTGTAATAAGTATGACCTCTTCTGGTGCTGCTTCCACCTCGCAACTGCTGTAGTGGACGTTCTCTATTCGGCTATTCGGCTGGTGCTATTCTGATGCTACGACCTGTACTCGCTCATCTATTCCTGGCACCAGCGTCTAGCTACATGATGTGGCTAATGTCATTCATACCTGTACTTAATATAGTTGCAAAAGGCGATCAGGAAACCACTACCGTCAAATAGTTTAAAAATTCGACTATAGGTACTATACACGTGCGGTACGTCAGGTGCACTGTGAGTAATGGTGGGCGGTATGGCATCGATGACTACTGAATGACTACTGCTGATGCTTCTCGTCCGTACAAGGCGTGACCGGCAACACGTTGTCGTGCCTGACCCCTCCGGCCGGCGGCAGCCACTAGCGACTACCTGTACCGGTAGCATACTCCCTACTCGCTAGCGACTCACCACACATGAAAGATTCAAGGAGCTCCAGCAAGTATGCAGAATGATAACCAATATATAATATCAACACGTCGCTTTAGGTGTACGGCTGTAGATGTACGTGTAAGAAGTAAGGATCTTTTTTAACTCTTAGTGTGGCGAAATCACAATCGCTCCACTCTTTTACCCTCTTGTGGCCTTCTTCCGCTTTGGTAACAATAACTATTGTCTTACCCTGATGCCCTCCGTTCTTATGGTTGCCCCCCCCCCCCCCCCCCCGGCTGGGAACGAACCACTATTCCAACATTTTTCCCGTGACTTCGCTTCTTCTTGAAGACATGTAGCACCGGCACAGCGTTCTTGAAACGCGGAAAACGGGGTTTTTGTGTACGGTGTGTAACACTACTCCATCGCCTTATAGCGGCGGTGTTCATCACCCGCTAGCCCCTAGTTTTGACCCAACCCACCCAGAAATTGGTAAGGGATATGCACAAATACCACGGCATACTGGGGGCGATGGGACGGCGGAGCCGAGCGGATGATGAGCGGCCGGGGCCGTCGCTTGCGCGGTGGGCGTTTTGGGTGAGGTACGCGACGGTAAGCGGTCGCAGCGCCATACCACAAGTAAACTACTCGCGCTACCGTGCATGAGGCTCCGCAAGGTCACGAACCCAAGCCCGTCGTTGAAAGTGGCAGCAATGTGCACACGGCACAAGCCAAGGGGGGCAGGTTTGCACTTCGTAGGCGGCTAGAGCGGCAGGCGCCGACCACTAAGGCCGCCGCACATGCCGCAGAATTGTATGCAATTGGTAGCGCTGCCACATCGCGTCTGCGTCGATCACACGCATAGCTTCGCTCGCTTCGAACACGGGTTGAGCAACTCACGAGGAGGAACGAGAAGCTAGGAAATACGGTGACGGACTTACAAGGACAACTAGAGGCGGAGCGCCAGAGGTCACGCGATACGGACGCGCAGGTGAAGACTCTCAACTCGGATGCGATAGCGACATAGGCAGAGTACGTCGCGAAGCTCGCTAAGATACGCGACTCAACTAAAGTAGCCCTTCGGCGGGCCCACGCTCGAGCATGAGTCCAGCCGCTCGGGCGCTAACAAGGCTCGGCCGGCGGCGTTGAAAGCCGGAAAGGAGCGGAAGGTGCAGGACCCGAAGAAACAAGACGCCGCAGGACCGCAGCCCCCCCCCCCCCCCCCCCCGCCCTCTCAAGGCCCCCGGCAACCCCAAAGCCCCCAGCAAATGACTGAGTGGACCGCCGGGCCGAATCGACTACTCCTACTTCTCTCTAAATGCGTCATCGCTTGCGGTGAAAAATAGCAGCCGAGTGGCGGTGTGGCGGTCTATCGGGCAAGCGGGCAATTTTTAATTGGATTTGACCCGCCGGGGGTGGGTGCGGAAACCATTTATCAACAAGCACCCCCACCCCTTCAATAACGGCGTCGCTATGCTGGACGCGACCCCCGAGCAACTAGCGTTCATGCCCGAGAAATGGCCTCTTGTTGAAGAAACCCTAAACCCGAAGCAAGACGGGAGGCTTGTCGATATCTCAGCGATTCTATAGCCGGGTTTGAACCGTATCTTGCAAACCTCCTCACTATTTGTAGTGAGATAGCCGAGGTTCCTACGACCCGCGCGGGCCACTACACCCTGACCTAGTGTCGCTTGATATTCATCTTCCGTCGCTCTTGCGGTTGGTGCCCGTTGGAGGGCAACGCTTCTCCAGCTGGTTCAGCTATCGCAGCAGCTATCGGTAGGCATGGAATAATTAGTTAAGTTATTCGTAACGCCGCGTGCTTAAGCGGAGAGCGCGCGACGCATGCGGCCGTGCCGCCCCTTCAAAAAACATTATTTCGCCGCCACTGGCACCGCAGCTCCAAAATCGACGAAATATACCTCAGATGCAGCTTGTAGTCGCTACTCGTACCGTACACAACTCATCCGTATGTATATCAGCGCGTCCCGGAGGCAGCATGCATAAGTTCGCCCATGGTGATCGGCCGAAGCCGCCCCAACACTTGACCTCGTGCGCCAACTGTAGTCGTAGGTCAGCCGGCATGCATAGCCATAAGACCGCTTCCTCATTCGAACCCCGGGCTAATGCATCAATTGAGTAAACCCGGGACACGGCCCCGGACGATATTGCCCTTGATTGATAGTGCCCGCAATCGACCCGGGGACCTCCTGAGTAGGAGACCACATGTCTACCGAGCGGGCAGACAACGATAGAGCAATATACGTACCTGTACTAGAGCGACAATAAGTAATATATGGACAGCAACATCCATATTTTCGCCCCCGGGACATGACTGGCAACACTGAAACCCTTGCAACGTCTCTATGATGGCTGCTTCGGCAGCAATAATCCAAAGACGGAAAGCCATGGGTAGGCGACGCTCCATAATAGTCAAGAGGCAAATTGCCGAAGCATTCTGCAAGACTAAATGAAGGCCAGTGACGGAATTTTCAACTCTGTTGGATCACCGCCTAAAACACTGCCATCAAATTGAAATTCAAATTCAAATTGATTACAACTGCTAATATGCTGCGTCCACTGGCCCAGACTGAGTTGTTCTTCGGGCCTGCTATCTCTAACCAAGGTAGGGAACACTAGGCAGGTGTAATTACAGTTCAAGCTACCGGCCGTCCTCTTGTGTGTCCAAGCCCCTCCTCCCTCCAGCGGGCTGTATAGCTAGGAAAGCAGCGCCCCCTGCTGTCCCTACCTAAGTCAGGCCTATCCCATTCAGAGCTCAGCAGGTAAGCTTAGGCAGCCGAAGCGTCCCGCCGTCAGCTACTAAGGTGAGATGGGGGAAGGGGGCTGACCGGAATACCTAAGTGTTGCTAAGTATTTATCCAGCGCTGAGCCGGCTAGTAAGATTAGTGGAGGCTGCGATGCCTTCCTTCACAAGTGTGAGTACTTGTTGTATGTGGCGGGGTTCCGGTAGTCTGCGATGAGGAGTCGTTGGTAGTGCCAGTTGGGCTAGGCCGGCTGGTGCTGGTGCTGGTGTTGTGCCCGCAGGTCGCCCCTCGGCAGGTACCTCAGTTGGCGTGGCCTTGATCTTCACGCACGCTATCGAGACTGTCTTACGCCACTGCTCCGTTTTGTCACTCCCGCGGCGGGTGCCACCGATCATGCTGTGGTGGTGGGCGGTTAGCTGCAGGGTGAGAGTGTAGACTGGGCGTTGTTCGGCCCGAAAGGCGAGGGATGCTAGAGGGGTCTTTCGAGCCTTCTTACGCAAGCCATCGCTGTGCGTCGGAGCTTGTTGTGGCCAGTGTTGCCGCCGAGTTCTCCCGCCTCCCTTACCGTCTGGCTGATAGCATGACACCATAGGTAACTGGAAAATCAAGGGCGCCGTGACGGGGGGGAGAGACCCCGCCCAATATAAAGGAAGTTGGGTTCTCAAGTGTTGACGCATGCAATAGTCTTTTTTTAAACTTCTAATAAAATCCCTAAAATCCGGAACTAACAACCCCAAGTTATGACGGTGATACCCCCCACCGCGGGCACTCAACCAGCATATGTTCGACAGTCTCAGATTCACTTCCGCCACATGCATGGCAATGTTCAAGGAACCGCTCAGGCATGGCATGAATCCGGGCCAATCGGCAGTGGGGAACACTCGGGTGCGTAATCGTATCATAATGTGCAGCCCGCAGCCGCAACCCCCGCATGGACACCCGCACTGTACTGCGGCGAAGGGTTTGACGCATAAGACAGGTGGACATGTACCCCAGGTATTATTACCGGCTAACAATGGCGAAGGGTTTGACGCATAAGACAAGTGGACATGTACCCCAGGTTTTATTACGGGCTAACAATGTCGAAAAGTCGTAACGCGCCCACACCGATGCCTTACTAATTTAGCGGCATCGCGCGCGGCTAGTGACTTGCACTCAAGTGGAAGATGCGCCCCCTCACCTAGGCCTGCGTTAGACCTAGCTAGTCGATCTAACTACCCCACAGTCCCCGACGTCCGCGTGCTAGGGCACGCCCGACTTTGCTACTGATTTTCTAAATGGGTTGTACATGTATTCAAGTCGGATGCTTTCAGGAAGGCCCATATGGCGTGTTTACCCTTCGAAACCCGGTTGTGTACTATGTGCCGCATACCTAAATCCGAGTTGATGACCGAACCCAAATACCTATATTCATTTACAATTGGTACCCGTTCCCCCCACAAGCTGTCATTGGGCAGCTTGTTCGCGTAATTAAGGGGTTAACGTTAACGCTAACATTAATGTTCGCGTTAACGCGGTGGTCTCGTCTCGTCGGAATATCGGCCTAATGCCATCACTCCACACTTAAGTATCCCAAACCCCGTATGATGATCCTCCCCCCAGTGCGAGGAGTGGGCGAACATGGCATGCAGGTTCTAGAACGAGCATGTGAGACCAACCGCGTCGTCCGCGTATAACAGACCTTGCACCCGTAGTGATTGCCTTGCCACTATTTCTTCCACGCTAATGTGTTCACATCCTAGGTGTTCTACCCCATCGAATACACCGTTAATATATATGTTAAACAAGATGGGGAAAGCGGGGCACCCCTATCGGAGGCCACGCTCGATGGGTATGGGGTTTGATAGTATGTTCCCGGGGCAACCCCTGTCTTATTAACCCGTACCATACTATATCCCTATATAAAAGTGTAATGAAAGTAAGCATATGACCCGTAACTCCTATACCTTGTATAATTTTCGCAATAAAATCTTACGATGTACGGTGCCATATATGCCTTCCTTAAGTCAATAAATCCCGCGTATGTGGGTAGATCTAACGCTTGGCGACGAGCAACTGCAATATCGAACAAACTCGCGACTTGCATGAGGCCCTTCGTCTTATTCCGCATATAGCCCCCTTGCCAACGGCGGATTGTCCCTTTGGCCTGGTAAACGTCATGCAAGCGTTTTTGCGTAACTACGGTCATAAGGATTTCATATCGGCACCCAGCATAATCGAAATGCCCCTCAAATTGTCCATTACTGCGCCGTCGCCTTTTTGGGGCACCGATACTATGGCCGAGCTACGCCAATGCTGGCTGGGGGATATAGTTCTAAGTTAATATCCCGTTAATTAATATGCCAGCAATGCCTTACCAAAAATGGCTATTCGGGGCGTATATCGCCAATTTTAAAGCCCAGGCACTAATGCCATCATGTCCCTGGGCCTTCTTACTTTTTAAAGGCCTAAGAGCCTTGACTAGTTCCTCCCATGCTATAGGCCCATTAATCCCGTTTAATGCGAGGGCAATTTGTGGCGATGTATCGCCGCGGTGTTCCGACGCCGCAAGGTATGTCGCAAACCCCTTGTGCTAGGGGATGATGAGGGTCGCGCAGCAGCTCTCGATAGTGCCGCACCCAACGCGCATTGATTTCGTCGCCCGGCTCGTTGTCAAGTACCCCCGATACCCGAGCGCGTACTGGCTAGTCGCTTGCGCCCTCTAATGAACCCTGCCCCTTACGCAGAGAGAGCGCCCACTTCCAGAACTCCCGTCCCCCACCACCTTCTTAAAATCATGAACCGCTTTTTGCACGGCCCGCTACCTCTGGCGGCGGCGGTTATTCCGAGGTTTCGAGGCGTACTAGTGTCCGAACCCTATGCTGCCGTGCCGCAACAAAATGTGACAACGCTAGAGCGGCATTCCGAGGGGCCCTAGTCCCCCGGCACGCCATAAAGCCATGCGCCGACAATTAATCGCCCCTAGGATGGACCGTTGCATCGGCGGCCCTAAGCCACGACGCTTGGGCTTAGTAACAGCCCCTACCCCGCGCGCCGCCGACCATACTGCCCGGATGGGTTGGTCGGCGCCGGTCTCTAGGGACCACCCCCTACATGGCCCGAGGGTCCCGAGGGTCCCGAGGGCCCGCCGTCTACATGTGGGCCATCTAGAGGGGCGAGCATCGCGATCGGATTAGCGGTAACGCGGTCGTGGAAGGGCTTCGGCCATTCAGGGGGAGAGTCGCCGTGGGCCGGTTTGGGAATGGACCTTGCAGACATGCGTTCATGCATGGGAGGTGGACATGTATCCTCACGGATGGCGCCCACAGGGAAAGAAGTTAGGCATGATAGGGAAAAGGTGTCCCAAGAGTAGTCCACCATGCCGAGGGCGAGAGCGGCCGGGGGGGGGGGGGGGGGGGGGGGTTGCGATGAAGTGGTCGAGAACGTGGCAGTTGCCCCTCCGGCAAGTGCCACGTTCGCGCGCCGATGCATCCCGAGGTCACATGGCCGGGAAGGCGCCGCCAACGCCAGAGTAGAGCCGCCAACTCCCTTTCATCCATGTTTCACCCCCCCCCCCCCCCCCCACCACCACCACGATCAAATTCCTCAGATAACTCGTACGAAGCCGCGTCAACTCTCCGCGCATGCGGTCCCGATACGGTTTTCCCTGTGAGCCGGTGGGCAAATATGCCGAGATAAATATAGTGGCCGCGGAGTCACTGCAACCGTTCCCATTAAGTCCAACATTGGTGGGGTGCGCCGACTGCCCGCGCCCGATACGGCGACAGGACCAACACACAACACCCACGTTCCGATGCAACGCGGTCACCGAGCGAATAGTAGTCGGAGTACCCATTCATACGCACCCACATATCGGTCGCCCTAACCGTGGTCTCCTGAACGAGCATAACATCCACGGATCGCTCGATCAGCAGCGCGCCAACATCCTCCACCTTAGAGGACAACCCATTCACATTAAGCGTCGCAACGCACAGGTGGGCGGGCATGAGAGGGAAGGGGAAGGGCGAGGGGGGTGGCGGGCGGCGTGGCGATCCCAGTAGTACGAGCGGTGTCCCCGCAAGTACCACCCCCACCGGCTTGCAAAACGTTCTAAGCGCTCGCAGATATGCGCACCCTGACCTTGGGTATAATACACATCAAAGCGAACTAGCCTAGCCCATCCCGCTGCACACACGATCGATCTTCGGAATGGCGGAGGGCCGACCGTTAAACGCCCTATCGACACGGTTCCAAAAGGGAGTTAGTGGCAACGGGTCCCCCCAACATCACACACGACGTTCAACGTCCCTGGCCAGGCGCCCAACCGTCCAGGGGCAAACCCCCGTCACAATGACGGCTGCACCCGGTGGCGCGCGGCTGCGCATATCGGGGCCAACCCTATCTACGACCGGAGCTACGGTAATGTAATACCAGGCGGAAAAACTCGGTAATGCGGTAGGGTCCTCGCAAACATTCCTTGTCGCGAGGTATACGGGTTACGGATCCCCGAGTCGCCTGCCAGACTGGGCCGACATCACGCGGCGAGTACCGCTCGGTTACGAACTAGTTTTTACTCGATGGGGCTAAGTCATGCCGGGTTGACTGCGGGCGGGCGGGTGGGCGGGTGGGCGGGCGGGCGGGGGGGGGCAATCTGTCCAGCCCATTCCTTCACGCGGTGCGTTAGCACCATGCTGATGTTGTTCTCCGGTGAGTCCTCGCTCACGTTGATGCCCGCGGTGGAGGTCTCGCAGTAGGTGTCCTGCAGCAGCCGGTCCACCTGCTCCTTAGCGTCGTTGAACACCTCCGGCGTGCCCGCCTCCCCGCCCCCCGCACCTGAGCTGGCAGGCGGGGCGGTCAGCTCATTCGATGTGGTGGATGGGGAGGGGGCAGGGGCGGAGAGCAGCAGGAACTTGAAGTACTGCTGCAGGTAGGGGATGGTGACGAAGACGCCGACAAAGGTGATGGAGGCGGTGGTCACGGCGTGCACGGCGGCGGCATGCATCCCCCAGTACTTGAGCAACGCGGCGGGGCTGCCCTGCGGCCCCGCGATCGCCAGCGCAGTGAGCCTGATGCAGACGCTGTTGAACATCACGAGCTTCCACTTGGAGAGCACTAGGCCGGACTTGGCCTCCCGCTTGGCGTCAAGCCACACGTTGTTGATGGTGGTCACGCGCCCGATGGCGGCGGCGGAGGACGAGGCGGTGCCCGGCACCTACCCACAGCCCATGCTTCTGCGCGCGCGCTAGCAGGGAGGCGGCGCGCAAGGGGAGCACAGCCAGAGGGGTCCAGTGGCAGGAATGGGCTCCTACAACGTTTCTCCGACCATTCATAGATAGGGGGGAAATGACATCACCGACGAATAACTTGTGGCGCGGCGACCGTTTTCCTTGTCGGGTAATCCGGAAGAATCCGCGCGATTTCTACATGGTAGTAGTTTCATTTACGAATGATAATTACTGATAATTATGTCTAAGGACTAGGGCGATACTAAGTACTACCCTTTACTCTAGACCGTAGTACTTTACCTTCGCCCGACTCTGCTACCCCGTGACCCCGCATATAGAGCTCCCCCCCCCCCCCCCCCCTCCCCCCTCAAACCTTGAGGGCCATTATATAGGGAGCGATGGATGGAGCTAAGTCCT
Organism: Tetraselmis striata; assembly: GCA_006384855.1. Taxonomy (NCBI): domain Eukaryota; kingdom Viridiplantae; phylum Chlorophyta; class Chlorodendrophyceae; order Chlorodendrales; family Chlorodendraceae; genus Tetraselmis; species Tetraselmis striata. Next base: position 165,588 of record VCJN01002785.1, read on the forward strand.
GCCCCTGATGGAGCGACCTCTAGTTTTCGACCGTATATTAGGGTTGCTGTGGATGGCGTCGAAAATGACGAGGGTGATTTCGAAAATGACATGCACTCGGGCAATGCCGCCTGCGTCGTCGGCATGCCATCGTGGCATCTTTCTGTGTCAGCGCCACGACAGTATTGGCGCCACCCTGTCACACGGGCGCGCGCACGGTACTCGTAGCCGGCGATCTCAGCAGCCCCCCCCCCCCCCCCCCGGCCCCACCTACACATCCGGGCTAGTAAGTTGTGCATTTACCTGCTTGTCGTTTCATCTCACTCTGTCCGCTGCTGCCCTGACCGTCAGTCGAACGGCACCGACCAGCCGCTGCCACTGAGCCTTGCCTGTGCGATCTCTGGTGGCCTGTCGCCGTATTTGCCCGCTCCGACCATTGAGTCAGGCACGTCAGAGAAAACGATGGCCGCCTGTCGCGCCACCTTCCTGCCCAGCAGCTCTGCGCATTCGGGCCAACTGGGCAGGTTGCAACCCAGCCGTCGCCCGAGATGCCTCCGGGCCTTCACTTTCTGCGAGGCTAGCGGCTCCGGAAGGCGCGTTCTCGTGCTTGGCGGCACCGGCCGAGTCGGTTCGTCCACGGCCTCGGCGCTGCTTCAACTGGAGGTGACCGTCGCCCGCTGTGTGCACCCCCCCCCCCCCCCCCCCCCCCCCCCACCCCCCACCCCCGCCTCTAAGCTGCTGCATGGTGGAGCAGGAGGGTGGTACTATACTTTGAAGTTTGGATGCTAAAGTGGCTTGCCGTCCTGGGCGGGCAGTGCAAGCCGGAGGTGGCGCTCGGAGGCCGGAAGGAGTCCAGCTACTCGGCATGCCTGGTGAGCATCCGGTGATTGGCACCGCACTTGGATGGATTGCGCCGCTTTCAACCTCGGAGGCGCACTTCCTGGAAAGGGCCCGGGTATGCCTCCGGCTCTCGCACGGTATTGAAAGCCCATTGGGTACTGTCTGTTCTCTCCAGGAGCGGAGGCCGGAGCTGAAGGCTGCGCCGTTCGTGCAGTGTGACATCAACGACAAACAATCCCTAGCGGTGAGCAGCTGTGCCTCTTGGCGGGCGCGGCGTCGGCGTAGCTCCCGCCCATCCCGAACCCCTCATGGGAAGCGGACGGCGCAGTGAGGGGAGTCATGTGGGCTTGTGTTCGCGCAGGCGGCGATGGATGGCATCGACCTGGTGGTACATGCAGCCGGGCCATTCCAGCGCAAGGTGAGAGGCGTGTGCATGCCTGTGGTGTCTGAATTGCAATGCGGCCCAGAGCCACTGCGATATAAGGGGTCATGCTCCACGCTACGACCCTGCAGGAGGATCTACTTGTGCTGGAAACATGCCTGGAGACCAAAACGCCGTACATGGACATCTGCGACGATTCGGACTACTCCCGCAAGGTCAAGGCGCAGCACGAGGCCGCCGTGGCTGCAGGCGTGCCGGCCATCACCACAGCAGGCATCTACCCTGGCGTCAGCAACGTCATGGCGGCGCACATGATCTCCTCGGCGCGCAAGGAGTACGACAAAGACGGGAACTACGTGGGCCGCGATGGAGGTCCGCCGTGCGCCCGAGCGTGGCGCATCATCAGTCTGCTGGCAGCCACTGCATGCGCGCATATGCCTTTGCCAGCATGCAAGCCCGATAGGCAGTACTATGAAGCTATGATTCCCATCACGGACCACCCGACGCCTGCTAAGCCCATAATGTGCACGCCGCCCAGACGCCTTGGTTAACCCCACACGAGTGCTGTACTCGTACTTTACGGCTGGAACCGGCGGAGCGGGCCCCACCATCCTGGAGACCAGCTTCCTGCTGGCGGGCGAGGATGTCACTGCGTACAAGGTGCGGCGATGTCACGCTGCATCGTGGCACTGCAAGGCCGACAGGGGGCCGCACAGGGGGTCTAGGCTGGGCATGCCTGTGCGACTCTTTGTGTGGACGCATACGGCAGATAGCCATGACTGTATTCTTCTCTGTGCCTCACCTCAGGATGGAAAGCCTGTGGTGGTGCCACCCATCTCAGGGCGTAGGGCCGTTGACTTCGGCCCGGGTGAGGCGCTCCCCCCCCCCCCCCCCCCCTTTCCTTCTCCCAACAACCTCGACCCCTCCTCAACGCTCCCTTGCCCAGTTGAGTCACTTGCTAGGCCCTAGAAGTAGACCAGCGCCCACCAGTTGGTGACCCCCTGCAACCGTGCTGGCACAGGCGTCGGCAGGAAGAGCGTATACCTGTACAATCTCCCAGAGATCGCGTCAACGCACAAGTATTTGGGCGTGCCTTCTGTGAGCGCCCGGTTCGGCACCTCGGAGCTGTGGAACTGGGCCATGGTGGCGGTGGCGCGCCTGGCGCCCAAGAGTACGCGCCCGTGCAGGCATCCCTGGGATCCACCGCTGCTGCTGCCGCTGCTTTACCCTGGCGGATTGCTGATGGGGTCCGCTGGCTGGTGATGCTTTGCTGGGCAGGCATGCTGGAGAACCGCGAGGCTGTGTCAAAGTTTGCAGCGCTCTCTGATCCTCTGGTGCGCGCTGTCGACAAGATCGTGGGCGAGAAAGTGGTGAGCCGAGCGACGGTGCAGCGGATCAACCCCCCCCCCCCCCCCCCCCCCCCCAAAACACCAAACTCCCTAAAGATAATACACTGCCACCACATCCCTACATCTGGGCGCGTTCCCACACACGCCACCCTTTATTTCATGCTTTGGGGGTCCAGGCTGCAAAACTCAATTTAGCCGAGCTCGAATTATCGTTCCCGGCTTGCCCGTCGCAGTTTCTGGGTCTCTGGTTTGGGGCATGCGCATGCCTGCACGCTGCCACGCTCTCCCAGAAACAGCACGTCTCACATCTTCCTACTTTTCCCTGCAGTCAATGAAGATTGAGGTGGACTTCACGGACGGCACCAGCGTCTGCGGCCTGTACACTCACAAGTACCTGTCGGTGTGCCCCTGCCCTCAGACCTCCCCCTTCCCCTTTCCTTTTCCTCCTCCATCCTTCGCCCCAGTACTGATCACCACCAGCATATGCACACACAATATTGTGAATACCTGGACGTCCAGTGATAGAAACACAACTCGCCTGCCAGGGGTCAAATATAGAGGGAAACGAAACCACACGTATGTTCCTGTATTTCGCATGCAATCCCCATGCAAGGTCTTTTTTCCTGCAATACATACAGTTACAGAGGCCGACCTAGCCGCCGAATCTCAGAGCTGCCATGGGAACACGCTCCCACCTAGCCGGCTCGTAATAGTTACAAGCGCCGACGTGTCGCCACTTGCCTGCGGGACCCACAATTTCTCACCTTCGAGAAGGTCTCTAGCTGTTCACCCAAATGGGATGCCGTGCTTCCCCCAAACCACCTACAGCTTCATGTAATGTCGCTCTCTCCCTCCCTCTCTCTCTCTCTCTCTCTCTCTACGGATGCCAACGCGCCCACAGATAGTACATATAACAATATAGATAATGGTAGAGATAAAAAAGAGAGCTTTACTACTGTAGGCCGGTAAAAGCAGTACATGTCCCCGTACAGACTGCGCAAGTTTTTCGCAGGTCGCTGAATATTAGTGACGTAACACCCTCAAACTGTTTATTTGACTGGGCTTGGCCTGGAGCAGCAAAGCTATCGATCCCCTTTAATTGCATTTCCAGTGCAAGGTTGTAAAGCGCCAGAAATGCGATACACACAGATGCACGTACTCACACCAATAGTAATTGACATGTGTTGAGCCGACATGCCGCCGCGCGCAAGAGTATATAGTTTCTGTAATTTCTGTCCCCGACATGGCACAACTTCACCGACCGGCGTAGAGATTGGCTGTCAAACCCATTTCTGACCCTAAACCTTAATTTAGCCCTACTCACAATGCACCGTTTGCCTCGGGGCACAACAGTCTGCTTTACTGTTTTATGAGCATTAATTGTGTGTGCCAGACCGTGCCTCATCGGTGACTGAGGGAAACAGTGATAATTCCGGGTATGTGTGCTGCTGCTCTAGCCACGACCAGTCAATGGTTGGGCTTCCACATTCAGTGCACGGCGGGGTGGGGGGGGGGGGGGGGGGGGGACAGTGGTCAGTGGCACAGCATTCCTGCAGCATGGCAAGAGGGCCTCATGAGCACAGCCTTCTGACCTGTGTGTGTGCGACTACCCTGCGCAGGAGTCGGTTGGATTGAGCACGGCGGCGTTTGCCAACGCCATGCTCAACGGGGAGACTGAGCCCGGGGTCTGGTTCCCGGAGGAGCCGCAGGCAGTGAAGGTGGGCGCTGCTGCCCCGCCGCGCCCCTTTGCTGCTGCTATGGAGGTGACAGGCTGCCGGCATGCGCCTGCCGACTGACCCCCACCCCCCCGCCCTTCCATCGCCGGCCCTGTGGTGCCCCCCAGGCCCGCATGCAGCTGCTGGAGCTGGCGTCCCGCGGCTGCTTTCGGTTTGGGTTGAATAAAGCCTTCTGGGAGATCGAGGGCGACCCCATCCAGCTAGGCATGGGCATGTACCTGTGAGCGAGACACCTGTTCCACTGCAGGCCCAATGCCCTGGCAATAGAGAATGCCCACCGCTTTCATAGACAAGCAATGGGCTGCTGTCATTTAAAATGCAAATATCGGCCTTGGTGCCTCAGTTTTTTCTTGCGGAGCTTCTGTGCGCAGAGTTTGCTCTCTCTCTCTCTCTCTCTCTCTCTCTCTCTTCACGCCTTCGGGGTGAATTCTGCCTGGCTGGTTACGCGGCTGTGTACAGGCTTTAATTGCTTCACATCAGTGACATAACTATAATGACAGCATACAGCAATAACCATGCCTTGCTCCCGCCTCGTTTTGATCCTTTATGGAGAGAGTTCACTAGTAGGGCAGGGGATACATACGCCGCGCCGCTACTTGTGCAGCCAGTCGCAAATCCTCAAGCCGCAAATAATCCGCCAGTTCACGGTTACGGCTCAATATTACAACACCGTGTTGAGTAGTAAGCGACTACGACTACTACTCGCTAGCCGCAACCGTAAATTCGTATCGGGTACCCGTACGATTATTTGCGGTTACGGCCGAAAATGAAATATGCAGCTTAAAACCGGTACAGTGACACTACCCCCATAGTGAACACCCCTATAGTGAACGTACCCCTATAGTAAAGGGTGTGAGGGTGTCCAGATCCTCACGGACCCGTCGGTGCTTGTTTCTCTCCCGAAGGGCAGCGACGGGCGGCCTGCCGATGTTGGGCTTTTTGGGTATGGCGGTATCCGCGGAAACACGGTTGCTGTCGATATCACCATTGCCCCTATCCTCGGCGTGTCAACCTCGGATCCAACGACTGCTTTGCGGGCTGCTGAGCGCCACAAAATCCAGAAGTATGACGAGGGTGTCCGAAACGCCGCCAGCATGCTTCGCTTTGTTCCTTTCGCCGTTTCCGAGTTTGGCTCGCTGGCCCCGCACGCCGAGGCTTTCTTGGTGGAGCTCGCGAAAGCTAGCCACGCACACACTGGCCAAAAAATCGGCCAGCTCTTGTCTGCGTGGCGCCGCCGTTTCTCCTTGCTCATCAAAGCAACATGGCACATGCAGACAACGTTCTTGGCGGGGTCGCGCCCGCGCGTGCGGCACGTGATGGTGCTCCTGCGCCTGCGTCGCGTCGCTCATCGGCGTGCATGTATTGCTACGGCCCGGGTCATTGGGTGCAAGCGTCCTCGCCGCGGCTGATAGCCTACCTCGGGGCGGTGGTCCCTGCGGTTCCTGGCGGCTTGGCGACTTATTCGTGGTTCCCTTGGCTCCTCCTTGGTTCTTGACTCCCTTGCCTCCTGCTCGACTTTGGTTTCATGCTTGTGTCTCTCTTTTGCTAGCAACCTTTCATATATAGTTGTTGTTAGTTATGTTTGTAGTGCGCATTTGTTCAAGCCCTGGTGTAATAAAGTCATTGTAGCACTTCTTTTAGTGACGGGTGGGTTTATACCGATTATACTGATTAATATATGGCCTTTCTGCAATTTCAAAGTTGAGTCTGGGCTGCCAAAAAGGTCGCGCAGGCTGTTTTACACTGTCAAGAGCCGAAATTGGCAGGAAGGTAAAGTAAAAGCGTGGAGGGAAAACGGAGTCAGGGGGGGCGCTGCGTGTAACGCAGCGAAAAATGGAAGATGGCAGGCTCCGCTGTTATGGCTGCTTTTATGTATACTCGTGCTGCACCTACCCAAAAAGGGCGCAATGACAGGTGCTTAGTTCCCGTACCACTGAGCAGCACTTGTAGCTGAAAAGCGGTTAGGTCAAGGGAGGAAACCCCATAAACTAGTTTAGATCATTTCAAATTTGAGTTTGGTTTTGCCAGTCATGAGCGAACGGAGAAAGCGGTGGATTGACGGAGAAAGGGTAGCGCCAGGACATGAAGGAGGCACCGGGAAGGCCAGCCACCGCTGCGGAGTCCTGTTGGACTTGGAAGTGGCGGAGGGGCGCGATGTGGCCGAAGAAGAACCAGCCACGCGCCAGGTGAAGGAAGAACGTTGGGGTCGATGTAGTCCTGAAAACGACGTCGGACTTCGTGGCCCAGCCGCCTTGGTAGCCAATGTGGGACAATGGAGCTCCGATGGCGTTAGCGGCAGACGCTGCTCCCTTGCAAAGGTTGTGTGAGCTCCAGAAAGTGCCGGGGCGGGGGGGGGGGGGGGGGGGCAGCACCGAAAGGACGAACGGCTGCATAGAGCTTGTCCGACATTGTAGCGGCGGTCCAAGATTTGGACCGCTCGCCTGGGGTGACCGCCCAGAAGTTTGTTTCAGCCAAGGCAACATAAACCAAGGGGGCAGACTGTACGTGGTCGAGGAAGTGGTGCAGGAGACGTGCAACGCGGGGGTGTTCTGCCACTTAAAGGAGCAGCACGCGCATGTCGCCGGGACCCCGTCGGCCAGCGCGACCTTTCTTGCGGTACACCTACATGGTAATGTTTCAATCGTCGACATACATGCACATCCCGCACTCGGCAGGATACGCCAATAAGTCCCCTGGCAAAGAACATGAAGTTGACAACCGAGGCCACGAGGGCTCGGAAGTTGTGCTTGTACTCTGTGGTGGGAGCAAACCCAATCAACTCGGCCCGCTCGACGAAGCCGTAAGCTACATCAGCAGGCTGAGGAACGCGTAAAGGGGCGGCATCCAGACGGCGCTGCCGTAGCATCAGCCCACGCCGAGCTGCAATAAGGTGCATGCTGTCCTTGGCGATTGGGTCGAGGTTGTGCAACTCGAAGAACGTGTTGATTGCAGACAAATAGGGCTGCAACGAGTTAGCCCCAATGGGCCCCCGCTCACCAATCCATGCAACGTCCGGACGACAGTAGCAGTGGTCGCCTCCAGCGGGCTGATGTTCTCGGAGTCGTGGCAGACCTCCGCGAATTGGGAGAGTCTGCCGGCGTAACTCGTGTGTGTCTAAGCGGTGAGGGAGCTAGAGAGCAGGTCGAGCGTCCGCTGCCCTAACTCGTCTGAGCCGAAAGCATCATGCAGTCGAGATCGTAGGGAAGCAGGCCAAGGAGCGACAGCTTCGGGCTCGTCAATTACGTAAGTGCGCCGCTTTGCCGACAGAGTGAAAGGGGGGCGGCTACTGTTTGCAAAGTACTCGGCAGCAACGGTTAGGTTCCCGGCGGTTGGCCGGTAGTTGCTGGACGGGTTTGCAGCATCACAAGTACGGGTTTGCGGGGCTAGGTTTAGGTAAGAGGGCCGCCCCGCGCGCCCTTCGCGCTCGTAGCGCATGTCACGCGTGTAACGTACACGCGCGAAGCTTGGTCGTTGCGAATCAGTTGTAACACGCAGTGTGACAACCGACGGACGCAGTGATGAAATGGTACGGGAGGCGGTTGGTTGAGCCGCCATGTGCAGGTGTGCGGATGGTTGAGCCGCACTCGGCTGTAGCTGTAAGAAGCGCCGCACCGAGGAAGGTCTAAATGAAGTGGGGGGGGGGGTCAAGTCCTGTCATAGGGCGCTCATCCCGCCGTTGAGCTAGGGCGTTGAGCATAGGGCGCTCATCCCGCCAGGGTGCGCTTTGCGGCGGTCACCGAAAGGTGGCCTCGCAAAGCTCCAGCAGCTCCGACGAAAGGCGCCCCACACCGTCACTCGTGCTCACCTTCGCGGCCACGCCCGCGTCCACCACCACGTCCTCGTCCTCGTCCACGCCCGCGTCCTGCACCCGCAGCCACTACCCGAGCAGTAGCGGTTGCTTTTTCGCTGCTTGCATGTCGCCTCGAAGACGCAACGCTCGTAGTCCCTCATGAGGTCCCCAAAAATCGCAGAACCCAGATGCTCAGAAGCAGGCCCAAAATGTTGGGCCCGCAGCACGTCCAGAACACCTTGGTCACCGTGCACGCGCTTGACCTCATTAAGCCTCCGTAGGAAGGCCAAACGAAAGCGAAACGCCTTGTCGATGGCTTCGGCATCGTTCCGAGCTCGCGCGAGGTAGGGAGTGAAAGTCACGACTTGCCGCAAGGACGTAGGGCAGCAGCTCGTCGAGAGCCACGACTTGTGCGGCCATGTGGGCGGCGACACACGACATCCAAAGATACTCCTCCTGGGCCGGCAGACGCAGGTCATCCTGCTTTGAGGTACTCGTTCGTTAGGTCGGTGCTCATGGGGAAGAGTCCAGGCACTCGGCCGACCGGTCGAACGGCCTCGTAACCATACTCTGCTCGCTGTAGTAGCTCTGGCACCGCGAGGTAGTCATCCTCGTCACTCACGGATTTTGCTCCGACGCGGCAGCAATGGGCTAGCTCTAGCAAGTCGGGGCGCTCAGTGGCTCCCCCGCTGCGTGGCGGCTGTCCCGCGATGCGCTGCCCGGAACCGGAGCCATGTGCCCGGTCTCCATCAACAACACGGTCACGAGCCGTCAATTGGGCCAACGCTGTTGCAAGCTCGCGCAACAATGTAGATTGGGCCTTCACGTCTGCGTGTAGCGATTCGAGCGTCGGCTCAACGACGCGTTATTCTCCATCTGGCATGGTAACGCACGGACGTACGGATAAGAATATCACACACGGGTGGTGAGCCAGGTGTGGGCTTGAACAACCTGGGGTGACCTTGCTCGCAACAGGTTTCGAGACAGTTTTAACAACGCTGCGTGTAACGCAGCGAAAATTGGAAGATGTATGGCAGGCTCAACTATTATGGCTGCTTTTATGTCTACTCGTGCTGCACCCAAACATGGCGCAACGACAGGTGCCTAGGTCCTGTATGTACCACTGAGCAGCAATTGTAGCTGAAAAGCGGTTAGGTCAAGGGAGGAAACCCCATAAACTAGTTTAGATCATTCACATCACTACCAGTACGGGTTGCGGGCCTCATGCGGGATGCGGGCCGCTTTTATTAGGCGGCTTGTTGTGTTGATTGTTTAGTACTACTTTTAGTAGTAGGTGGGTTTGCTACTGCCCTTTTTGGAATTCACACCAGTACGGGTAGCGACAAGTGACACTCATCAACACCGTGCCTATGGATGAACTCAAGGACTTTGTGCCAGACGTTGAGCTCTCCATCCCGGCCTTCAACGTCGTGACCGGGAGCTGTGACCTCCGGAGCTTGAAGCCCACGCTGTCGGAGTTCAAGACTAATCATGCGATACGGAGTCAAGGACACTGCGGTGCCCCGGGCCGCGGCTGTGGATCGGTTTGAGCGCTACATGTCGGGCGACATACAACGGGGGTGGGCAGTACGGGATGCGACGTGGCAAAACACGAAGCCGGGACAAAAGGACACTCTTTGAGACATCGATCTTGGACATGTCGGATTGCATGGGCATGGTCTTCGGCACGGCGAGTGAGGTGAATAAAGGGGCTTCGCACTGTGCGCGGTGTCACAGGCTTGGCAGCGATCGGGGTGCCCTCTTATCGCGGGGAGCTCGGTAGATGCATCACCCGGGCTCACCAAGAGGCCTTTACTCGCAAGAGATTTCCTCGGGTCCTGAGCTGGGTAGCGGGTCGAGAGCGTGCTCGCTGCCTCATCAGAGGGCGCAGATTTGTCCGCCATCCCGTTGCCTTCCCGAAGCTTCACAGCACGTCCACTACAAGTGCACTCGTGGCCCGGACTCTGAAACGTGCGCGCATCATAATAATTCACCATCCCGCCTCGTACGGGATGCGCGCGGCTGTTAGGCGCTAGCTGTGTTGATCTTTTAGTACACTGCTTTTGGTGGTGGATTTGAAATTACCGGTCCTTTTGTAATTCACACCAGTGGCGACAAGTGCTGGTAGCGGACACCGCCGTCCGCGCGTCGTGCCGCAGGCCGCACACCTAACTGTCTCGTATAAATAACCCCCCCCTGTATAAATAACCCCCCCCCCCCGTATAAATGAAACCCGCTCTCCCTGTAACCAAAAAGTTATAAATAACCCCCCGTCTCGGCCCGCAACCCTCGCAACCCTCTCGGCGCGTATACCTGGGTCAACCCCCCGCGCCTGTAGTATCCCCCCAGGGACCGCTGCCGGGAATCCATAGTCGCTACTCATAGCTACCAAATGAGTACGGCCTTGCCTTGGATAGATGAACTGTCGATGACCGCGGGAGCAGTACCCATCAACGGTTGACTGAATTTTGGGGCAATAATTCAACTTGCTTGAATTTCTCAAAACGACGTTTGCCCTCTCTCGGTGTCCCTGCTTTGGGGAATGCCAAAAGCTGTCCAGGATGGAAGTCGAAACGACGAACTGCGGTCCCCAACTCACGCGCTGGCCAGCTGGGACTAGTCCTAGCAGCTGGTCTATTCGACTCTTGTTGCTGTCCGTGTTGATCGCGGGCTTCCCGGCTGCTGCCTTCGCCAACTCGACGGTGGTTCCGCGGCCGCCCTCCGCGTCGCCCCCCTCCTGGCAATGGCACGCTGAGCTGCCCCCCGGCAGCGCTTGCGCGCCCCACGGCGACAAGGAGCCACTTCCCGGCGATACTTCCGCCACTGCTCGCCATCCCGGTGCGCACCTCAACTCGTCAGCAACGACACTGCGCTTCTTGGGCTTAGGTGCGCCCACGCCCTCCCGCCCTCACCCACTTCTCTTCCCTCTCACCTCCGGTCTATGGCCCTATGGAATTAGTCTTCTGAAGAGTTGTCCGTAAATTCGAAACATTTGCACGTGTAAATGTACAAAGCCAGTCAAGCCAGTGTACAAAGTGAGAGCTCGGAGTCTACCGCCGGCTGCCGCGGTTGAGGAGGATATTGTTCATTCTATGATTCAACATCGATTTCAGGCAGTACTTCACCGCCGCAGTGACTAAGGTGCTCATACAAGTGTTTACACCTAATGCACGGGGTTTCCTGGCGGCTGGGGAGGGGCAGGGGTAGGGTGGGCTGGCGCTGATATTGCTGGGTGTAGGCCGGCAACATTTCCGCTGTGTTGCACAGATGACATAAACGGCGGGGGGCGGCTGACAAGTGCTTGGACAGTGTGAAATCTGCCTGGTCATTGAGGCAGAAGGTTGAGGAAACAGTTGTGGCGGATACACACGTGTGGGCTGGCATATGCAAGCAGGTTTAGGGGGAGAGGGGGTGGGGAGGGGGGGTGCCCTCAGCAATGGCGCAGCAGCATTGGCTGAGCATCAAACCCGTAGGCGCCCCCTCCCTGGCTCCCACACAGAGCGGCCGTGCAGCGGATGGTGTAGTAGACGGGCAGGTGTGATGCACTGCGGACCGCGGCTGGCCGCATTGGCAATGTCGCGTGTGAATGGTGAGTGCATGGCAGGTCAAGCTAGGGACAACGCCGACTGTGCCCAGCAATCCAAAGATTGTCGCTGACTGGACAGGGGCACTGTGCCACCCCACTTAGGCCACCTGTATTCATGGTGTGTGTTTCGGGAGGGGGCAGGGGGGCAGCCCTCCAAATCCCCTGCTACCCGCGCGGAGATACAGGCCCCCTCTGGCCTGTTCATGCCCAGCCTTCTGCGCACCACACACAGGAGACAAACATCTGACAGCAGTGGTGAAAATCATCAGCATCAATAGTAAAGCAAGCATGAATCGAATCAAACAAGCAGCTGATCTGCGGTGCATTGTCTGTCAGTTTTCCTTTTGTGGCAGATGGGGGAAGGGGGAGGGGGCAGGGCGTCAGATCACCGTTACGTAAACTACGCTGGAGTCGCCATACATTACCGACCCCCTCGCGGAGAAGATGCCCGTATAGTCATGTGGAAATCTATTGCGGGTGCCAACTCACATATAATAACCCTTGTTGTAATCCTGTATATCCTCCAATTGGGTTTGCATGTAAGCTTACTACATGAACATTGGCTCGTCTATGTTTGACCTCTGGCAGGCAGGTCGGCTTTTATTCGCAGTGTCCTCATGTATATTACCGCGTTGGCACCTGTAGAATACCAGGCCGTGCCCTGAGAACATGGCACGGAATCCCATACTCAAAGGTCGGTGCAGAACAAGCCATCACTAGTGAGACATCCCCTGGTCCCGCAAACTCAGGAAAACGGCGCCATCTCTGATTGCCGGGGTTGTTTACTTAATACAGTGCTGACAAGAAACTGGCGTGTTGCCACAGGATCTGGCACCACCGGCACGCGCAGCCTCATGAAGCTGTTCTGCGAGTACGGGATTCCATCCATCCACTCGAGTAGAATGTGCCACCTAGACCCGGAGACCGCGGAGCTGCACGCCCACCTAAGGGACTCCATGTGGTGCTTGCGCAAAGGAGGCGCGGCGTGCATGTCTGTGAGGGGCATCGACGGGGCAAGGTGCACATTGGGAGTCGTGCGGGCTCGGGTCCGCAAGAACCTGGAGAACCTGGTGCGGCATGGGTCCATGCAGGTGCGCACACGCCATGGGCAACTGGGACCCACTCCTGCTGAATATCACGCTTCGGGCTCGCTATCTGTTTCAGTTTGTTATATCCCCTCGCGAAGAAGATGAAGGAGAGAATGAACCCGTACTTTGAGCTCTCGATTAATAATGGGCATCCCCGCCTCGCAATTGGGTAGACAGTAAAGCCCTCCTTGAGGATGCGCCAAGTGTATTTAGTAGAATTGGCCCGCGCGAGGGCCCCAGCAATCCCGTCACTCAATTCTTCACTTCTTCCACCTGATTGATGAAATAGGTTTGTCGTTTGGCAACCCACAAAGTCGCTCAAATGGGATCATCCAATGATTTGGCTCATAGGGTTTGGAAAGGCTAGAACCCAAGCTCAGGGGTTTCTCTGCGGTGACAGGTCACGGAGACATGCTGATTCGGAGCTTTAATCCCGCCGGTGAGTTTGTCGGTCCTGTTTGCGGTACAATTGTTGTGCATAGGCAGGAATAGGTAAGCTATAGGTTTGTTGAACCCGACTCGTCGAAAAACGGTACCTGCAGAAATTCTGCTTTTGAGCAAGCTGCCTGAACATAGGGCGTTGTAGGCGGTTGATGCCCTACCCATAGCTGAATGATGGTGATTACATGTTAAGCTAGGTGTAACCGCACGAAACGGAATCGCTGTCTACTGTGTAACATATCCCGTAGTTGTAAGCATTTTGTAGACAGCGTACCAAACAGAACCAATCTAAGGGAGAACAACCCAAAGGATAACCAAATGCCTCAGCGGAATTGCGGTTTGCGCCTCTGGATCCCATATTGTGCAGGCTCTACGGGACTGCAACATATCCTGAAGTCCTGCACCATTCCAGAAAATCTGCGGACCTCCAGAATGTCGTAATACATATGTTCGACAGCCATCCTCTGCTCCATTATTTCCACGGACATGGGGTAGGCAGATTTGATTCCCGTGGCGGGCCAACATCCACGAGAGATCAGCGAAATGTATTCGAATGTTTATGCTGTATATGAAATACCAGGGTGTGTGTCTATCCATCCGTCAAACGGCGGCTCGTCAGCAGCACACTTAAGTCCTTGTCGAGTGCAAGTACACCCAAAAGGAGTACGACCCCCCCCCCCCCCCCCCCGCCCCCCCCCCCAACACACATACACAGCGCATGCCCCGGTCTGTTCCTGCAAACACTCAACAGATTTCGCCACTGAAATCTGATGAGAAACCGCTGATTTATGGGCGATGCATAAACTCCAAGTCGACGAATATGCCTCCCAGCCTCGTACAAATCGTGTCAACGCGGCAAGGACGCCTCTAACACTGCCCCTGTGCGCGCAGGCCGTGTTCGATGTTCCCTTCCCGCAGCTTGCGGACGCCTTGGCAGAGATAGTGCCCGATGCACTGTTGCTGCAGAGCATGCGCGATGGGCCCTCGTGGGCCGAGAGCCGGTACACTCATCATGTGGATTCCCCCGTATGCAGGTTGGCCGCCTGCCGCATCCCATTTCCTTTTTCCGCAACAGCCCAACCTAATTGCTTCAAAGTTAGGATTTCCAGTCGCAAATGAAACCGCGACCCAGTAATCCTTGATCATCATCTTCAGATTCGAATGGCACCGCCGCGACCTAGGTCTTTTTTGCATGACCATCCCCTGACCTCTCATATACATTCTATTTATGCACTCTCAGCCTCGAATCATCGCTGTTGAATACCGGCGATTCAGATCTTCGGGGCTCTCCGCGTTTGTTAGTCCTTCCGTTCGGGGTTCGGCTGAGGCGGTGGCCAAATTGGGTACACCAGACCTACGATGACCCGTGGATGGCGTCTGCCGAGGACGGCACCTGCTGATATAGGTACCTGGTAAACTTGTGCTGGTGTGAATTACGACAAAAGTGCGAATAACATCAACCGCTAAAAGGAGTACACATAGGAGATAATCACACGCCGCCTATAGAAAGCGGCCGGCAATCCGCTCGAGGCGGGATGGATCCTGAAGTCAGGTTGGGACAAATCTACAACAAGACTCGAACCTGCGCAGAGCGGAATCATGAGCGTAACATGCAGGTCCCCCTCCGCCACCTATCAAATCTCAAGCCGAAACGAATACTTTTCAAAACTTGTTAGAAAACTTGTTCCTGAAGAAAACTGGTCAGATGGGACGAATCTATGCCGTCTGATAATCTACTGGTACCCGTAATGATCAGGACTCTGTCACAGGTTCCGACCCGGGCTGATCCGGCCTGGGGTACACTTCAGGAATTACACTACAGGTACACGCATGATGACACACCTTAAAAATGGGTTCCCGGCGGGTCACAAGAGTGATGAATTGCCGAGTCCGAGATTCCACAAGAAGTATCGACTATTCGGAGTTTGCGCTAAGGGTGACTATATGACGCTCTCCACGTATAAAATACTACACATGATTGTATTTTTCCTGCTTTGCTGGGTCGCAAAGGACGCTATATCTGTGGCAAACCCAAAGCTCTAGAAACGCAGCTGACACGGCCTCTGCGGGACCGCGCTGCAGGGATGGGGTACACAACCCCCTGGACGTCTTCAACTGCGGCTACGACACCGACCCCTGCCACAAGCTCCTGTACATGCGTGACCTGAACTCGACCCAGAAGGAGGAGCTCGGCCAGCGCATGTTCTACGAGCGACATGCGCACATCCGTTCGCTGTTCCCAAGGCGCAACATCCGGATGGTGAGCATGCTCTGCGGGTCGCGCCATTGGCGTGGTGATGCGGGACTCGTGCCAGCCACGCATGCATGCGGCTATGGGTGATAATCTTTACCCGCACTACTGGTACTATGTGTTCTCCCCTGGGATTGACAAGTGTGTTTATTGGGACAGGCGTGCGCATGGGACGACGGCTACCGGAGCGTCGAGCTGCAGCTCCGCAGCATGGGGTACCGGCGAGTGTCCGGCAGCTCAGAGCTGGTCACAGACGGCGGCGAGGTGAAGACCAGTGTGAAAATGCAGCCCATCACCGATATGACAAATAAACGCCTGGCCTTTCGAGACACGGAGCAGAGAATTGAGGCATTTGCCGAACAGGAGTGGGCTCGATTCAATGAGATGTACGGGCCGGCTGGACACACTCCGGCTGGTGGCTCATGACCACACATCCATGAGCTGCTGCTCTCGAGTTTGGCCCTTGGCAGCTCCTACTAGCGGTTCTCGTGATGCGCAGTACGCCGCCCTGGAAAAAGGGGCGAGCCCAAGACTTGCGTGGGCAGGTGTAAATAAATGTGATCATCAGCAGTCGGACAGCAGAGCCCGGATGGGAAACAGCAATCACAGTGCGCCTGAGATTGCGTTGGCAATCTACAGGAAACGGAAGACCTGAAACTCCCGAAAGAGGGGACCGTCTGCCGTGACGTTATAACGCACGTAAAAACAAGCTCGAGGGTGGCTGGGATATATTTGAGCATTGGTATGTACAGGTGAGGACTCGCCGGTAAGTACCCTTTGTTTTCACCCTCCAATTGGGCCCTTGCACGTAACCTATAAATAGCAAACGAAGTTTCGCCATAATTTTGTCTAGATTCGACCACTGGCAGGTAGGGCAGATTCCTGTCCGCGGTGTTCTTGTCATTGCGTCGGCAGCCGCGCAGAAGGTTGGGTAACAAGCACCGCAAGTTACACAGATGTGGGGTATGCACGGTGCAGTGAGCTCGGCCCGGTTTAATACTGCAGAGAGCAGTGGGTACTCTGCGTTTCTGTAACTCTCAGCACGCCAAATGCCGTTTGCAGGATGATCACGACGAACGTAAACAGCGGGGTGGCAGTTAATATCCTCCTACTTCGGCTTCTCATACTGTACTTTTGGTGAAGCTGGGTCACATAGCCCCCCCTCTCTCTCTTTCTATCCAGCTCTGTTATGGGAAGGGCCAGGGATGCATCGTGTTGCTGTGCGATGTCGGCCTGCAACTCGCGCCAACTTGGATGTGCACCAAAGGCCCGATCAATGTCCATACACCTGCAAGCAAAATAGTATTCTACTGAACTGACTGTTTATTGGGATTCAACGGAATTGGCGCTATGCTGGTTCTCCGATATCCATCCGCAGGCAATCGCTCGCAGAGCATCACCCCCCTGGCGGGTGGCGCACTCCCGGGGCTGCGTCACAGCCGGCAAGGAGGGTGCGGCGCGAGTGCCGCGGGGCCTATCTCCGCCAGGCTGCGGGTGCCCATCAGCCGCATCGTGGTCACCAGCTCCTCGCGTAACATATCCAACACTCTCTCCGCGCCCGGCTGCCCGTAGCCCGCGGCGCCCCACAGCATGGGGCGCGCCATACCCACAGCGCGCGCTCCCATCGCCAGCGCCTTAAAGACATCCGTCCCACGTCGGATGCCGCCGTCGAGGTAGACCTCCAGCTGGCCCTGCAGCCCCTCCGCGCGCAGGGCCGCCATCACCTCAGACAGCACCTCGATGGAGCTGCGCGCAAAGTCCAGCTGGCGGCCGCCTGCGGCATTATACAGCGCGCCGGTGAGCCCCCACCTCCATAGCGCAGCCGTTCTCACTACTCGTGATGCCGAAAGCCGTAACAAATCACCGAGAGGCTGCCCCACCGTGGTTGGACACCACGATGCCGGCGACCAGCGGATGCTTGGCGGCCAGCACCGCGTCCTCGCCCGTCTGGATGCCCTTCAGGACGATCGGCATGCTCGTGAGCGAGCGCAGCCAGGCGAGGTCGTCCCACGACAGATTTGGGTCGAAGAAAGTCCTCAGCGCGCCCATCACGCCCGCGCTCCTGCTCACCTCCTCGCGCTCGCCCTGCATGCTGTGCGGTACCTCGCTCGTGAAGCGGTTGCGCATGTCGCTCTCGCGCCGCCCCGGCCACGCCACGTCCACGGTGACAAACAGCCCCTGGAAGCCCAGCTGCTCCGCCTGTTGCACGATGGCCGCCGTGCGCTCGCGCTCGGAGCTCACGTACAGCTGGAAGAAGGCGGGCTGGCCTGCGAGGGGCAATTTGGAAGGGGGCGCATTGCTCAGCCGTTGCGGGCAGCGTTTCTCAAGAACTGTCTCGACGATTGCATAGCAGCATCGAGGGCGGCCGCACCTGGGCTCCGAGCCGCCGCTATTTCCCCCAGCGGCTTGGACGACAGCGTGGGCACCATGTACGGCAGGCTGCGCGCGCCGGCGGCGCGCATCAGCAGGCACTCCGCCTCGGGGTGCGCCATGCCCACCAGCGCGCTGGCGGAGATATAGAGCGGCGCGGCGCAGGGCTGCCCCAAGACGGTGCACGCCGTGCTGACGTCACGCACAGGCCGTAGAACGCGTGGGCGCAGGAACAGCCGGCGGAATGCGCCCGTGTTTTCGCGGAGCGTAGTCTCCGTCTCGGCGCCGGAGCTATAGTAGTCCCAGCCGTAGGGATCCATGGCGGCCCGCGCAACCGCCTCCATGTCACTGACGTTGATGATCGCGCCCAGCGGTGGCCTAGTACTCGTATCCGTCGTACCGTTGCCGCTGCCGGCGGCTTCACCGGGCGTCGGTGCGGCGGCAGTCGGCTCGTCGGGATCGAGCTCGCCAATCAGGGCACCCGCAGGCAGGCACTCCTGCAGCAGCGCTGCACCCCGCGCGCCGTGCGCGGCCTGGAACGCGGCAGTACTGTCGCGCCCTGCCACGCTCAGCAACAGGGCCACGCCCCCAGGGTGCTGCGCCACGAACGCGGTGCAGTCGTACACGCGCCCTTCGATCGCCAGCCAGCAGCTGGAGGCGCTGCCGTGGCGCGCCAGCTCGGAGCCGGACACCCGACGAGTTGCAGGCGCCATAGCACGTCACACCCACCCAACCAGTCAAGGTGTGAGGGGACCACCTCCTGTAGATTCGAAAAGGCGGCGGAGGCGCTGACTCCCCCCGGCGGGCAGGCAGACCGAGCTGGCGAGAGTGCCAGGGGCGGACCGGGCTCGGCCTATGTCATCCTATCCCTTGTCATGTGACAGGGGTGGCTGCTACTAAGCAGCCCGGGCCGGGTGCAAACCATCTCGGGATGTGCACTCGGACGGAGACTGATGCGTTATGACGATATATACCTGTCCGAAAATCTTCGGATTGGGCGCGATGTTATACCGATGTGACACGAAACGCTAAATGCCACTACAATATATATAGAGAAATATTTCAGATGTATTTACTCCTGCTCATCCGAATCAAGCACATTAATACCACTGTTCTTTTTACATCATGGCTCTAACATATGCGCACTACCAACAGAACTGACAGCAACTATGACGGACCGGGCGTCTTCCGCCCCAGTGCAGGGTGTTCACCGGTACTACCCTTTTGTGGTTGAGGACCGCGGCCGTCTCGGGAAGTCCGCTTTGACGGTGGTCTACATCTTCGCGGTGCTGTTGGCTGTGCGCAACTTCCCTGGCGGTCCTTCCGCCCCGACCTCTTGCTTTCTTGGTGGTCAATCCGTTCAGGCACTTCGAAACTTTGTCGCCAGCCAACCTGCTGAGTTCCGCCGTCACCTGTCACGCACACGCCGGGGGCTGTTGCAGCGGGTCTCGGCTTGCGTGCATGGTACCCTGGGCGGCATTCTCTCTGCCGGTGTGCAGATGGCCAAGTCTGATGCGTGTGCTCGTGCCCACTTTGCGTCTTCTCATGTTACTGTTTCTACCCCGCAGTCGCTGTAGAGGACCTTTCTGATTGCCTTTTATTTTGGTGATTTCCGATATCGCCTTCTGTTGCTCGCTCATGTAAGTAAACAGGTTGCTAGGAAAAGAGAGACATAAGCCTGAAACCAAGGTGGAGCAGGAGGCCAGGGAGCCAAGAACCAAGGGAGAGCCAAGGGAATCACGAAGTCGCCAAGTTGCCAGGAACCAAAGGGATCACCGCCCCGGAATAGGCCATCAGCCGCGGCGAGGACGCTTGCAGCCAATGACCCGGGTCATAGCAACACAGGCCGACCAGCGAGGCGACGCAGGCGCAAGAGCACCATCACGTGCCGCGCGCGGCCGCGACCCCGCCAAGAATGTTGTCTGCATGTACTATTAATTACATGAGCTAGCAGCAGAAGGCGATATCGGAAATCACCAAAATAAAAGGCAATCAGAAAGGTCCTCTACAGCGACTGCGGGGTGGAAGCAGTAACATGAGAAGACGCAGAGTGGGCACGAGCACACGCATCAGACTTATGCACACCGGCAGAGAGAATGCCGCCCAGGGTACCATGCACGCAAGCCGAGACCCGCTGCAACAGCCCCCGGCGTGTGCGCGACAGGTGACGGCGGAACTCAGCAGGTTGGCCGGCGACAAAGTTTCGAAGTGCCTGAACGGATTGACCACCAAGAAAGCAAGAGGTCGGGGCGGAAGGACCACCAGGGAAGTTGCGCACAGCCAACAGCACCGCGAAGATGTAGACCACCGTCAAAGCGGACTTCCCGAGTCGGCCGCGGTCCTCAACCACAAAAGGGTAGTACCGGTGAACACCCTGCACTGGGGCGGAAGACGCCCGGTCCGCTGCCAACTTAGCATGCTCCGCCTCGATCGCCGCGATTCCCGGGATGCACTAGCGGGGGTCGTTGCTCCAAGTGGGGGTCGTGGAGAACACGCACGCGAAGTCGATCATGTAATCGCACGCCGCCCCCCCCCCCCCCCCCCACCCCGCCAGCGCCAGGTCCGACGGCCGCGAGCGGTCCGCTGGGCGCAGCCCACTCGTCTCAAGGGTCAATTCGCCGGCTCCCGAGCGGTCCCGGTCAAGCACCGCCCCCGCATCAATTGCCACAGATGCCCACAGATTCTTCAAAGCGGTATGCATGGGGTGCTTGTAGTTCGCTACGGGGCATAAGGGTAGATGATCCACGATGAAATCCGTAGCGCTCCGGTTCGAGCCATCCGTAGAGCGAAGCCATAAGGGATCAATACCACACGTTGGTCCAGGGCAAGTGACAAGCGCGGAACCTCCGCGCGGGCAAAGGCCCAGTACCCGCGCAGCGGCAGCATCAGACTTGGCCATCTGCACACCGGCAGAGAGAATGCCGCCCAGGGTACCATGCACGCAAGCCGATGTTGTCTGCATGTGCCATGTATTAATACCACTGGTAGTAATCCTTTAAGGGAAAGTAAAGCTCGCCCCGGGACATGGACCGGAGCCGCCCCAGCACTTGCACCAATTGCATTCGTAGGTCTAGCATAGCCCTTAGACCATTATTGCCTCATTCAAACCCCGAAGGCGAATGCATCGTCAACCGGGTAAACCCAGAACACGCCACCACGATATTGCCGAAATACATGGACCATGAATCGATTCCGGGACCTCGCACATATACGAGACGACTTAACCGAGCGGACAGGGAATGTCCTTTGTAGTGGTATAGCTAATATAGTTACATGCGCTAGCTGCAAAAGGCGATCAGGAAACCACCCGAATAGGCAATAGAAAACTGTAGGGTTTCCTTGGGAGGAACGACCTAGGAAACCCTGGTTTTCGCAGCGCCGTCAGGGTTGAGTAACGACCCTGCCGGCCCGGGACGCTAGGACCGGCCGGCGCCGGTCCGGCGGCGCCCTTTATCCGAGTATACAGGCCGGCCGCGGACCGGGGGCACCTTCAGGTGTTGGAAGGCACCCGACTATATTGTCTTCTACGACTGGTACATTTTCGTTTCGTCTTCGACTACAAAAATGCAAATTTCTTCTGCGTTATGTAGTGTGTTTGATCCCGGCACTCACCATGGCTCGCTCCGCGAGTACGTCTTGGGCGTGGCTCTTTGTCTCGCTCGTGTGTGGTGCTGTCGCCATGCTTTCTCGTCTCTGTTTTAGCAGTAGACAAGTTTGAACTCGTTTGGAACGAGTTACTGGACTCCCGCAAAGCTCTTCGTGAGCAACTCGTTACGCGCGAAAATCATCTCATTTCCTAGGTGGCGACACTCTACATGCAGACGGGGCGGCTGAACCTCCCCCTCTCGTCGCCGCTAGCTAGCTAGTCTATAGACAGGTAGTAGCTGATACTTCTGCTGCTCTACTCCGTATCGAACGAGAGGTTTCTGAACTTAGGCAGGCAGTCGCGTCGTCGAGCGGTCCGTCCACTTCGGCTTCAGCTTCGAAACGCGTTGCGGAGGGGGACGCCGACTACGACGTCTTCCAGATCTTTGACCTTTTGGCACCGGCGGAGGAGCCTCTGCGTGACTTGGTGGAGGACGGCACCGATCTTCCTGCTTCCTCGCTAGCTTCGTCTGCGGAGCTGTTCAAGACGATTACCGTGGCACTGGCATTGTGTACCACTGTGGCTCTTCCGATTAACAAGCGTGGCAAGAAGCTGCATGTGGAGCACGAGTACATCGCGGAAGTCGCCAAGGAGTTCGATGCAGTGGACCCTCTCGGCGAGAAGGGCTCAGCGGACAACAAGGAGCTGAAGAAGGCGATTGAGAAGGTCAAGGCCAAGAAACCTTCCTCTTATTCTTCGCGCGCGAAGCCTACTTCCTCTTCTCGCAAGCCCGAGTCTTTTCGCCGTGGGAGCGACAACCGGAGGGAGGGCGGCCGTCGCGAGGAGAAGTCTTCTGCTGGTCGGTCTTCTGCTGCGGACATCCCATGCATGTTATCGTTGCCAGAGGAAGGGACACTTCAGTAGGGACTGCCCGAGTGCACGTCGCCGAAGCTGTGGAGTCTGCAATCCTCCTGGCATGGCCAGTGATGGTGTCTCGAGTAGCTGCAGTTAGGCCTCCGGGCAGCTGTTAACCTTCCTCCGGGAGCTGAGCTCAGGCTCGTGTCATAGCAGCTCCGATCTCCTCAGGGAAAGTCACCTGTTAGGTGGTGTATCTCCGAGAGATACCTCGTATGTAATATAGATTATGTCCTATGCGACTCTGTGCTGCCCCTGGCAGTTGCCTCTGCAACTTTCCATAAGTTGGCCGGCGATGCATTCGTGTAAAGAGCGGCACACCCTGTGTGACGATTCATATCTCCCGTTGTGTCGGAGCGATATTTAATTCAAAAATACTGTTATTTTCAGTTTCAGACGATTTCGAGTTCAAACTCACTGTTTGATTCATGCAGCAGTCATCCATGCTGCTTGCTGACCACTATGATGTTGTCTGTGGCGTTGGCATTTTGTGACAGTTTTAACGTCGGCTAATTTTGAGCTTCCTCATGAGCCGGCTCTGTACGTCAATTCTTTTGTGGAATCGGCCGGTGTTATCCGTAAAGGCTGGCAATTTTGGGACAGCATCACTGACTCAGTCAGAGACAGTCAGGTCAGAGATTGGGTGGTCAGAGATTGGGTCAGGCATGGCTACCGTATGAACTGGGTTGATGGTCCCGCACCACCCAGTCATCTGTCAAATCACCCTTCCGCGCTGCAGCACCCCGATTTTATTGATGGGCAGATCGCTTTGTTATTGCCGCTGGGCCATATCAGAGAGGAACCTATGCGTCATGTGGTGCTGAACCCTTTGGGTGTGGTTCCCAAACCCCATGGTGGACTCAGGCTGATCTGCGATCAGCGTCATGTCAACAAACACTTGGTTTACACTCCCTTCAAGATGGAGTCGTTATCAAAGTTGTCAGACCTGGTGAATCCCGGCGACGTGCTGACCAGCATGGATCTTGACTCAGGCAGTTACTGGGTGTTCATCTCTGGCTCCGTCAGTAAGGCACATTTGACTACTCAGAAAGTGCTGGCCGATGTTTAGCGCGCTCATGTCAACATCAATTTCAAAAAATCCAGTCTAAACCCCAGCCCCGGCATCACCCACCTGGGGTTTGATATGGACACCGTGGCTGGCACCTTCTCTGTGCCTCACAAGCGATGGATGCCCTTCATTTAGCTCGACATCCAGTCCCTGCAGCATGGCCACCGCAAGCGCCACAGAGTCAAGTTCTTGGCCAGCTATACTGGGAAATTGATTTCCATGGGGCTAGCGTTGGGCCCTGTTTCTCGTCTCTTTTCCAGAGGTTTGTATGCCAACATTGCGCAAGCAGAACGGTGGGGTCACCACGTTGCCCTCTCTGAGGAATCCCGTGAGGAGCTACGGTTCTGGGCCCGAGTGTCTAGGCAACAGTTTACTGGGCGCATCGTTCCTGACCTGGACAACAAACTGTCCGTTTTTCTGGAGTGTGATGCCTCAAGCATCGGCTGGGGCTGTCTGGCCAGACCGACCGATGGCAGCTCAGACCCCGTCGCGAAAGCTCACGGCTTCTTCCTTCCGTGGGAACGTGTAGAGTCCTCGACACACCGTGAGACTCGTGGTCTACTCTTCGTCTTGAAGTCCCTGTCACACCCGATCGCAGGCAGACGAGTGCAGGTCCAGGTAGATAATAAGAGTATGCTACCAGTTTGCCGGCACGGCTCTCGCTCGAGCTTGTCACTGAACTCTGTTGCTCAACAAGTCTACCTCCTGTGTCTCTCCTTGGGAGCGTCACTCTCTATTGTGTGGGCCTCACGAGATGAGAATCCGGACTCCGACGAGATCTCTAAGATGCTCGACAAAGATGACTGGCAACTGCTGCCCAAAGTTTTCTCGGCGCCTCAGCTTGAAGTGGAGCATCCACCATATCGACCGGTTCGCATCCGATCTGAACCATCAAGTACCGAGATTCTACTCACGTTTCTGGTGCCCTGGATGCGAGGGCGTCGATGCTTTCAGCCACTTCTGAGGCGGTAGTGTGAATAGTTGGATTAATGGTCCATTTATCTGCATTGGCAGGGTTATACGCAAGCTGAAAGCTGACCGCGCGGTTGCTACATACAGTTATAGTATCGTTATGGCCTAGTCAGTCATGGTGGACTTTGGTAGCTCCTGACGGTAGGCACCTGGCTGACTGTGTGGTCGATTGGGTCATGCTCGACAGCGGCGAGGAGCTATTCAGTTCTGGCGAGGGCAGTGGTAACAGCCGCCCGAGCCGCTCCAGGAACTGGCGCGTCCTTGTTCTGCGTATCGACTGCCGGCCTGGCGCGCGGCGCACCCCAGCACACCACCGCTGCCTCCACCCGAAGTGGTGTGACCGTCACGGCTCATGAGCCAGCCATCACCCGTCGGTGTACCTCCGCCTGGCCGAGTAACCCGGTGGCTTCCTCCGATGTGGCCGGCACATCTTTGTTTAATGCTTTGATCTCATCAGCTCCACGGCAGTGGGCTGCTGGATCTAATCGTGGCTATGCCTACATATGGAATCGCTTTGTGATGTTCTGCGAGGCTCGGACACCCCCCATGTGCCCAATGCCAGCAGCCTCGATTGTGGTGGCTATGTTTTTACAAGCTCGGATGGACGCCCGTTCTACCAACAGCTATTCAGTGATCAGGTCTGCGTCTGCGGCTATATCACAGATGCACCGGCTGAATATGCATCCCAGTCCTACCTTATCACCGTGCTGCGCCTCTGTCCGGGCGGCAGCCAAGCGCACCCTGGGGCTCGCCGTGAAGAACGCCGAGGAACCCTTCGCATGGTCTGACATCACGAAGCTGGTCCGCCTTCGCTGCAAGAACGACTCAGGTATTTGGTCCTGGATAGTGGCAGTCGCCGCAGCAGTTAGTTTTGCCGGCTTCTGCCGCTACAGCGACCTCCGGGTCCTTCGGTGGGAGGACGTCTCCACTGTGAGATTCAGATGTGACATACAGGTGACGAAGCACTACTACTAGCGACTATTATTTATCCGTGAAGGCTGCTGCTGGTGGCGGCACGTCCATCCAGTTACGTGCGAGTACATCCGGCGTTATTGCCGGCGGGCGATAAATCCTTTTTGTCATCATTCTGGTATTCGTACCAGCCCGGTGAAGCGTACATGGCACTGACGTACAAGGTACAAGGTTGTCCGTGTAGTACCGGGTAGTACGCGATATATTTATGACGCCGGTACCGGGGATGTAGTACCCGGTACCCGGTACCCGGGCACGAACCCTAGTCGTCCTGTGGATAAGTACGACTATTAGTACATGGGAGCGCAAATCGCAGCCGTACGTATTTGGTAACACTGGGGAATTTGCAGTACTAGTACTGCTGATCGGGCCTGCCAGCCGTCCGATCAAAGGTCATCAGATGGGCGGTTTGGCTGCCATGTTTTGCCAAAGAGTGCTCACGTTACATAAATATTCGCGAGGGGGAGGGCGGGGGCAGGCAGCGGTTTGCCGAAGAATGATTGAATTACAATATTCGCGACAGCTGCCATCGGGGGATGTGGCCCCGGGGGGGGGGGGGGGGGGGGTGCGGGGGCGGGGGGACCACGCCCGCCCCGCCCCCCCCCGCCCCCCCTCGCCGCCAGCCGCTCCCGCCTGGGGGGGGGGGGGGGGGGGTAAAGGGGGCGGGGGCTACTGCTTGTTCTTGTTCTTGCGTGCCCGGGGGACCCTCCGCTTCGACGATCTCGCTGCCTCCGCCTCCGCCTCCGCCTCCGCCTCCGCCTGCGCCTCCGACTCCGCCTCCGACTCCGCGACCGTCAGTTTCTTACCTCGGCGTTTCTTCACTGGCCTCTTCCGCTTCTTGTCATCCGTCAGTGTCTTCACCACCCCGGGAGGCTGTGCCGTCGACGACGCCGCCATGAGCTTCCTTACCTTGGCGTCGGGACGCCCCCTGTGCCCAGACACCCACAACAAGCCACAATCGTTTCGCCTTTAAGCGGCTGAGGATGCGGCCTCCTCGGCCACCACGAGTTGCGCCGCTGGCACTGTGGAAGCCTTGGCGTTGAGGTGGGCCTTACGGCGCTCCCGGACGAACCTGCGCGCGGCACAAGTTAGCCACGAGTGGGTGCGTGCTAATGCGGGGGATGGAGTGTTTTGTTGCGCGCCCACCTTGTCACGGGTTTCCTCATGTCTTTCTCGTCCTCCTCGATGCCGGCGGCGCGGACACGCGAGACAACAAGGCTCGCCGCCCACTTTTGCCCGGGGGGGCGAGGTCGGCCATGGCGCTGTGAGCGGTGAAGGGGGGGGGGGCGGCCGAGGTGGAGAAACTAACACCCAGTCGACGACCGCCTTCCGCAGCAGTCAACGACACATCGGAGGCGAGGAGCAGCGCGCCACTACTATTTATATGCACGTATTGTCAAGAGCTAGTCGGTGCGGCATTGTGTCGGTGTAATTTCGCAATGTTTATTGTTGAAGTAGCACGGCGTAATGGATACGGCGAGTGAATCCGGGATAATGTGTGCGACGAATGTGCGCGCGCAGCGGTGTGCGGCGGTGTGCGGCGGTGTGCGGCGGTGTGCACCGATGTTAATATAGTGTGAATATTATATCGGCCGTAGACGATCAGGTCTGGCAGCACCGCCCGTGCTTGTAAATAAGCGACAATGGGTCTAGTCTCCCGCTAGTCTGTGCACCGCAAGTGCACTCCGCAAGCCTCGCCTCCATCCGCGTCGGAACCGGTAGTAAGTGTTGTTGTGTGCGCACATCGTGACAACATTAAACGGTGGCAATTGCAATTATTAGCGGTGGATAATGTGAAGGCGTTTTCGAAATCGACAGAGAATGAGGCGGTGCTGGCGGAGTGCATTGGCGGTGCACAGAATAGCGTGTTGCTGGGGTTTTGGCTGCATCGGACGCCGTATTCCCACCCATCCGGCACGGAATGTCCGGTTTTCACACATTTGTGTGTTAATAAAGCAGTGTGAATATTACGCGTCTTTTACGCCGGGTGGATGGGCATCCGGCGTCCGATGCACCCCAATTATTTGCAGCACGCTACTCTACGCACCCCCAACGCACTCCGCAAGCCTCGCCTCCATCCGCGTCGGAACCGGTAGTAAGTGTTGTTGTGTGCGCACATCGTGACAACATTACACGGCAATTGCAATTAGCGGTGGACAATGTGAAGGCGTTTTCGAAATCGACAGAGAATGTGGCGGTGCTGGCGGAGTGCATTGGCGGTGCACAGAATAGCGTGTTGCTGGGGTTTTGGCTGCATCGGACGCCGTATTCCCACCCATCCGGCACGGAATGTCCGGTTTTCACACATTTGTGTGTTAATAAAGTGTGAATATTACGCGTCTTTTACGCCGGGTGGGTGGGCATCCGGCGTCCGATGCACCCCAATTATTTGCAGCACGCTACTCTACGCACCCCCAACTCACTCCGCAAGCCCCGCCTCCATCCGCGTCGGAACCGGTAGTAAGTGTTGTTGTGTGCGCACATCGTGACAACATTACACGGTGGCAATTGCAATTATTAGCGGTGGGTAATGTGAAGGCGTTTTCGAAATCGACAGAGAATGAGGCGGTGCTGGCGGAGTGCATTGGCGGTGCACAGAATAGCGTGTTGCTGGGGTTTTGGCTGCATCGGACGCCGTATTCCCACCCATCCGGCACGCACGGAATGTCCGGTTTTCACACATTTGCGTGTGAATATATATAGTGTGAATATTACGTAGGCGTCTTTTACGCTGGGTGGATGGGCATCCGGCGTCCGATGCACCCCGAATCTCACCAACACGCTACTCTACGCACCCCCAACGCATTCCGCCAGCCCCCCCTCTTTCCGCGCAGGTCCTACGTTCCATTGTATGTATATACATACATACGTACATGTATTGCTCCGAAACCAGCCCAAACTTTATGAGTGCACAAGTGTAAATGGGGGGGGGGGGGGGGGGGGGGGGGGGGGGTGTGGCGGCGGGGCATCCACTCACACATACCCCAGCGATGCATGACAAATATTACATGCCGTGGCGGGTCGGCGGGCCGACCCGGCGGGGGGGGGGGGGGGGGGGGGGCGTCTATTCAACTACACGTGCGACAGTGTCGTTTCGTGGAGCAGTATATGTGCCCGGCCTCATTTATACCGCCCCCTACCTGCGCTGCATGGTCTACCCCTAAGAATTACTTAGCACAAACCGTCATTACTTAATAGGAACCTAGCACAGCCAGGCTTATATGCCCGCTTTCCCGATCAACTTCTACGCACTTTCCGTCCCTCAACCGCCGGACATGGGGGTTAAGCCGCCAGCCTCGGCAGTTGCTTAGCCAGACTTGGCATCCCGTACCGTGTCCATGGCTTCGCAGCTCTGCCGCTGGCACACGCCGAGTCCGGCGCTTGCTGCCGCGGGGTTGCGCACGCATGCACGCACGGTAATACGCCGCCGACGCCGCCACGCTTACTTCCACCACCTTCGCCAGCCGCAGCTTCGCACGCCTTTCCGCCGACATACGAAACGCACGAATCCCCCCCCGTCCCCGCGTCATGTATATTATATTCGAGGCGACTATGCGGGGCGCAGCACACGCCGCGGCGTGGGTCGGCGGAGCGACAGGCGGCGGGAGCCCTAATGGCCGGGCAGTATCCACACCCACACAGGCACCGCCGCTCACCTCCGACGCGGATGAACCGCCTCCCAAAGGAAACATGCCGGTTGGTGGTAAGCCCAGCAGGCGTGCGTGGGGTGCCGGCGCCGGTACTGGTGCGACGGAGCTGTCGCGTCAGGAACCGCACCGCATGTGGAGCAACACATGGCGGTGCCGGCCCCACCTATGTCTAGGGCCACCTCCTCACAACACCCCGCCACGACGGCGTCGGCCACCGCCGACGGCGCCGTTGCGGGGGGGGACGCCCTGCCAGGCGACGATGATGCGCCTGGTGCGCCGCGTCAGGAGGCAGAGGAGGCCGTGGTCGAGGCGACTGATCGGGCTGAGGGGGTTGTCGAGGCGAGCGAGGCTGCGCTCGCGCCACCCGCCCCGCAGCCACCTGCGGGACATGCCGACTTGCTCGTCGCCATGTTGACCGGAGCACTACGAGCAGTGGCGGGAGGCGGCCACATGCACTATCATGTGCGTGTCCTGGCCGGACGCCCGTCATGCGTGGACTGCGGCCAACGGACGGACTGGGAGTGTTGCTGCGACGGCACTCCGGCTTTGTGCGGCCCCGAGTACCCATGCATGGCGACCCATCAGCGGGCAGTCCCCTGCCCGACCACGGCCACGAAGAGGGCGGAGTTCCGCCATGTCAGGGACGCGTTCCACGACGCGACTCGCGCCGCCGTGTGTGAGGCTTCCGAGAAGGCACGCGCGGCTGGTAGGGTGCGCAGGGTGAGGCGGCGGACGGCCCAGGAGCTGAAGGAGAGCGAGACATGCCGTCAGTGAGGTCGGGCGCAATGTCATTGGGTGGGGCACACGGACGTGTAACACTTGCACTTTGCGCGTACTGCTGGGTTACATCCAGGCTGCGTCACACTATGCAACCGGAAAGGCTGCGTTGCTACTGCAAACAATGCGACGCCTCACTCTGTAGCAACCGCTGCCGCGCCTATCCCACAGCCGCTGCCCCGGCCGCCCCCCCCCCCCCCCCGCGCGGGATCCCCGCCATCAGCAGCTTGCACTTGCACTTTGCGCGTACTGCTGGGTTACATCCAGGCGGCGTCACACCGGAAAGGCTGCGTTGCCACTGCAAACGATGCTACGCCTCACTCGGTAGCAACCGCTGCCCCGCCCATCCCACTCGGGATGCTGAGAGCAGCTAAAGGGCACCGGGGGCGGGGCAAGAGGGAGCAGGGCCAATGATTGTGGAAGAGCGGGGACCCGCTTGCATGCCATCGTATTATATCTTGCACAATATCTGTTGCTGCACTCATATCTCACATCACTAGCTTAGCTATAGTGATTCCCCCCCCGCACTGCGTACGCACAAGCCTGGGTATACGCATCAACTGCCCGCCGGGATGAGAAACTGGTATTGGTAGTGTGTCTGTGGGGTGGAGGGGGGGGGCAAAAGAGCTGCCAATTGCTGCCAAGCTGGTGCGTTACATTGGGGCAGGCGCTGGGCAGACAATTGGGGCTCGCTTCAGAGCATTGTCTAGTGCCTATGCGGCTGCGCCGCCTCCGCCGCATGCAGACTCTGCGGGCTCACCAGCACCGCCACCTCAGTCATGCGGCCCTGCATCCCGCAGCCCGCCGCCGTCAGCCAGATCAGAGGTATCCAGAAGCCAGTGCTGGGGTTGTTGCGGCATGACCGCATAGTTTTCAGCGGCTGCCGTCCACAGCTTGTAATGCATCCCTTTCCGCCGATTCCGCTGTATGCGCTGTCTTAAAGCCGCGCTGCCCCGGCCGCCGCGCCTTGGCGCCGCGCTGCCCCGGCCGCCGCGCCTTGGCGCCGCGCTGCCCCGGCCGCCGCGCCTTGGCGCCGCGCTGCCCCGGCCGCCGCGCCTTGGCGCCGCGCTGCCCCGGCCGCCGCGCCTTGGCGCCGCGCTGCCCCGGCCGCCGCGCCTTGGCGCCGCGCTGCCCCGGCCGCCGCGCCTTGGCGCCGCGCTGCCCCGGCCGCCGCGCCTTGGCGCCGCGCTGCCCCGGCCGCCGCTGTCTTGGCGCCGCGCTGCCCCGGCCGCCGCTGTCTTGGCGCCGCGCTGCCCCGGCCGCCGCTGTCTTGGCGCCGCGCTGCCCCGGCCGCCGCTGTCTTGGCGCCGCGCTGCCCCGGCCGCCGCTGTCTTGGCGCCGCGCTGCCCCGGCCGCCGCGCCTTGGCGCCGCGCTGCCCCGGCCGCCGCGCCTTGGCGCCGCGCTGCCCCGGCCGCCGCGCCTTGGCGCCGCGCTGCCCCGGCCGCCGCGCCTTGGCGCCGCGCTGCCCCGGCCGCCGCGCCTTGGCGCCGCGCTGCCCCGGCCGCCGCGCCTTGGCGCCGCGCTGCCCCGGCCGCCGCGCCTTGGCGCCGCGCTGCCCCGGCCGCCGCGCCTTGGCGCCGCGCTGCCCCGGCCGCCGCTGTCTTGGCGCCGCGCTGCCCCGGCCGCCGCGCCTTGGCGCCGCGCTGCCCCGGCCGCCGCGCCTTGGCGCCGCGCTGCCCCGGCCGCCGCTGTCTTGGCGCCGCGCTGCCCCGGCCGCCGCTGTCTTGGCGCCGCGCTGCCCCGGCCGCCGCTGTCTTGGCGCCGCGCTGCCCCGGCCGCCGCTGTCTTGGCGCCGCGCTGCCCCGGCCGCCGCGCCTTGGCGCCGCGCTGCCCCGGCCGCCGCGCCTTGGCGCCGCGCTGCCCCGGCCGCCGCGCCTTGGCGCCGCGCTGCCCCGGCCGCCGCGCCTTGGCGCCGCGCTGCCCCGGCCGCCGCGCCTTGGCGCCGCGCTGCCCCGGCCGCCGCGCCTTGGCGCCGCGCTGCCCCGGCCGCCGCGCCTTGGCGCCGCGCTGCCCCGGCCGCCGCGCCTTGGCGCCGCGCTGCCCCGGCCGCCGCGCCTTGGCGCCGCGCTGCCCCGGCCGCCGCGCCTTGGCGCCGCGCGGGGTATCGAGTCCTCCCCTCCCTAGTGAGCGCGTCCACCTGCGCCTTGCGCTCGGGGCCGTCCTCCTCCGTCACCACATTCTGCAACCCCCACCGCGTGACGAACCACGCAGCTCCTTGCATGCGCTTGTACATGTGCCCAAGCACCGCCTAGGGACGCGAAGCTCCTTCTCGGTCATGATCGCCTTCACCCGGGCCTCCTCGAGCAGCGGACCGGCGTTAAGAATGGAAAACGTTTCCATGTGGTGCAAGCAGTCCTCCATGACCCAGCCGGACTGCACCGTCACCTTGCCTGACCCTGCAGTCATGGAGGGGAATGCCGTCACGCCCACGCCCACGCCCACGCCCACGCCCGGGGGGGGTGGGGGGGGGGTTACCTTTCGATTCTTGGACACTGCAAACGAAGGGCGCAACCCGCGTTCAAAGTTGCTGGGTATCGGGACTAAAGCCTGGCGCCGGTCTTCCTGCTTCATAGCTCGGAATCCAATGTGGCCCTGCACGGTGACAAATTTCCTCCATAAGTCCCTTCCCAAGCCAAAAAAAAACAGGTGGAACGGCGCGAGGGGGAAGAGGTTGATCATGCTGACATAGCCCAGGACCACATGCACATGGCACACGCCATGGCAGCCAGTGTTCTGCTTGGCCTCCGCCAGCCGGGTTGTGTTGAACGCACGCCGGGCAAGGTGCGTGATTCACTGGACAAGTCATCGCCTTGATGGACGGTTACCAAGCGAGCATCCCCGTCCGCATCCACAGGGGGGTGCTCCTGGGCAGCCGCCATAGCCTCCACAACCTGCCACGCCGACCGGGCGGGTGCGTGTGATTCCATACAACCGCAGTTGAGTGGTGCCACCAGCACGCAGGCCGGGCCCACTCACCTCTGAACGCAGAAGGTCCACAATGTCACCGTCCTCGAAAACAGCGCGCCACTGGGTCGCCCCGCCGTAGTCCTCCAACACCCACTCGGTAACGACGCCGGTTATCACGCCGTAGTGCCATACTCCCCGGAACTTCTTGGCGATGACCTTCATGTAGAAGTCGCCGGGATCGCCTTTCCATATCACGCCCTCATCGCGGGTTCGACGCCCGCCGGCGGCCACGCAGGCGCGTCGATGTCCATACCGTCTTCGCCAACGGGGTCCTCCCCCACGCCCATCACATCGTCCACCTTCGAGCCGCCGTCGTCCGAGACCGGCGCCCGCGGGCCGTTTCCGACGGCTGCAGCTACTCCTGCTGCCGTGCTTGTTGCTGCTGTTGCTGCTGCTGCTCCTGCCGCCCCTGCTGGTGCTGCTTGTGATAAGGCGGCCTTGCGGCGCAACTTAGCCGCACGCTTCAACGAGTGGCTACAGTTCGGGTATTTCCGGAAGTGCCGCTCTCGCGCCGTCCTTTCACTACTACCCGTCACGATGCCGTGGCAGTGCTTGCATGTGTACACGCCATCCTTCGACACACTCGCTATCCATCCCTTTGCCGGCATGCCTGCTGCCGCGCGCGGGGGGCGAGGGGGGGGGTTGAGAGTTGGGGTGGATGTAACCCACCACCGGCAGGCAACACAGATGCGAGTGCGCGGCTGTCCGCGCTTGATTCAACGGTGAGCGGCGGTGACCGTGAGGCGACCCCGTACTTCATGCGCGTGCTGGGGCGTTACACAATCATCAGCAGTTAGGGCGGCTGCATTAAAACGCGCACCTACGAACACCACCTACCGCCTACCACCTACCGTACCACCTACATCCGCCCACACCTCCGCCCGTCGTGCCGCACATCGCGGCACACCGCGGCGATGTGCAGCGATGTGCAGCGAGTACTTGCAGCCGCCTGTACTTAGCCCGGGTACTCCGCGTCGGCGGGCGACACGCGAGCCCGCGTGCGCATATCAATTTGATGAAATTATGGAAACGAGAAATTCATATAGTACTTTACAGGTCGCGCGCGATAGTCGTCGCTACTGGGTATGAAATCCACGTCCCTCGTCCGTCCCGTATCGTCCCCGTATGTCGTCGTTCGTCACCAGTAGGGCACATTTACGTCACATCTGAATCTCACAGTGCTCCTTCCTCTCGACTTACCTCGAATTCCGATTCGTGAAGCGCAAGAACGACCAGCACCGCCTATGTGGCAAGGTGCGTGTCGCTGAGATGCCCGGTGCCGTGGTGTGCGTCTATGGACTCCTGCGCCGGTATCAGGCCGTCATGATCCGTTGGGCAACACCCACCATGCCAGTGTTCCCGGGGTTCAGCGGCACAATCCTACGGCACAAGGGCGAGCTAGGGATAGTTCCTTCCTCCTCCCCTATTGAGTACCCCACATTCAGACGCTACCTTGCGCGGTGGTTGGGTCCGCTGCTCACCCCTGCGATGATTGAGTCCGCTTTCCTGACCCGGTTCGGCACCCAGTCCAGCCGAAGTGGCGGCGCTTCCGTCGCCGCTAACGCAGACATCCCGTTCGCAACATGGGGCCAGCATGGTGGCTGGAAGTCAACCTCTGCTCAGCTCCGCTATATGGGGCTGGATGAGGAGCACGTTCTGTCCGTGTCGCGTGCGATCCTGTCACTTGCCGAAGAGGACGAACTAGACGATAGTGACGGTGACGGTTCACCATCCGACACTGACTCGGATCCCTCCCGGGACGCAACTTAGGTCCCGTTCTAGTGGCAATTTTATACCGTGCTGGTGATGCCCCATTCCTGTATCTGTTCCTGATTGAATGTAATTCCTTGTATAATTTGGCTCACATATGTCCGTGTACGGGCCCCGCCAGACCGGCCACTGTTCTTTCATCTGTTGGATCTGTCGGTCCCAGCCGACCCCGTACATTTTGATGCAAAATCTACGCTGTCTAGCTGCGAAAACTGTAGGGTTTCCTTAGGAGGAACGACCTAGGAAACCCTGGTTTTCGCAGCGCCGTCAGGGTTAAGTGACGACCCTGCCGGCCCGGTACGCCAGGACCGGCCGGCGCCGGTCCGGCGGCGCCCTTTATCCGAGTATAAAGGGCGGCCGCCGACCGGGGGCACCTTCAGTTGTTGGAAGGCACCCGACTATATTGTCTCCCACCCACCCGCCCGGAGACAATTATTCGCTTTTGTGGTACGTTTCCGAGTTAGAATAGGGATAGTCTGATTAGTTGTGAAAGCGCCTGAGGTGGGGAGTGAATATCATTTTGATATACACCATCCCACAGGGGTGTAGCGTGTCCGATAAGCCCAGGTGCGGCAGCAATTAGTCAGGCTTTCCCAGAATCTTAGCCGTAATGAGAGGCCGAGAGCAGCATATATAGCGGAATGTACTGTCCTGATGAGCCACGTGATCGCTGTTGGCATGTAATTTACATACACCGGCGGGGGCTCGGGACGTGCAGCGCCTTTCCGGACACCATTCGGTCTGGCGGCCCCGTACCATGCAGTCGTGGATCTTTCGATCCCAACTGATCCCGTACATGTTAATGCAAAATCTACGCTGTCTAGCTGCGAAAACGTCAACTACATCAGTTGCGAGGTGGAAGCAACACCAGAAGAGGGTGCGGTGTAGCTACTTCTTATGATACTATATCGCGGTACATTAGGCTCTATCGAATTTATTTTATGGTTTAGCTGTCGATTTCCCGAATAATCGGGGGGGGGTTATTCAGGGGACTTTTGTCTTCTTCGGGGAGCGAAACAGTACATAAAGAGCGAGGTCACAACTGCATATGAGTTAGCGCGCGACCACTCGCGCCCTCGTGCGCTGCCACGCAACACGGTATCATAAGGTGTGCGGCCCGCACCAGCCGCCGTCACTCCCACCTTATCCATTGCCCAACAACCTTAGGCACCCTCCCTGCCCCGCCGCGAATCCCGTGATGGAGCAAAGCATCGAGGACGAGGCGGGGTAATCTCGGCGTCCCCGGCTGCCACAAGTCCGCCGCGGAGGAGAGGTTCGACATCGATCAAGAGGAGGCAATGGAGATCGAGCTGATTGAGGAGGAGGAGCAACCGCTACAGCACCGACATGACGAGGAGGTGGAGGCACACCGGATGCATATGGAGCAAGAGTTGCGATGCAGGGGGCATAGTGGCAGCGAGTGATAGCGACAACGAGTGACACTGACAGCGAGTGACACTGACAACGAGAGAGCTTTGACACCGAGCAGCAAAGTGACAGCGAACAATGACAGCGAGCAGCAAGCAAGCAACAAGTAGACGGTAGGCCGTGAGGCCGAGAGGGTCAAGCGCGTAGCCATAGCAATCTGTAATTGTGGTTTACATGTTTGGCACTCCGTATGGTATGTTTTCATTGCACCGCACTCATGTAGCACTTGCATCAATGCGCAGGAGGCATTAAATAGGGAAACCTGCCTTAATGTCCAATGGCAGTACTTTACACAGTAATGGACTTCCCTCACGAACAAAGTGCACAAGCCGCAAAATCGGAAGTCGGAGAGGAGGGGCAGCTAAACTTGGAAATTAATCCCACTAACATCCTTATAATAAGATATTCCATAAGTTTGCGCGATTAAAGTTCTATTGCTTCTCACGATTAAATGCTATTAGAGTCGTTATATATGTGCTAGTTATCTTTATCGCCGGTTAGATCACTTTGGCGGGTCCCGGTTGGCATCATGCCGCGCAAACGACGTGCCACGTAGTCTTGGCACCTACGGCGGATGGAGCCCCGGCATTCTAAACGCGCTGAATAGGCGTCGGCTATATACAGATATCAAGCGGCAAACCCCCCACCGGTACCGTATCCGCCGCTAGTATTACATGCGGCTCAGCAGATTCCGGGCGGCTGAGGTTCCACCAAGCCCGCCACCCTTGCTAGGGGCCTTGCCATTCTCGATCCAAAGCGTTAAACACTCGGCATTACTGTGGTTAACGATGGCATGCCCTAAGAACATCTCGGTATGGGCGGTTGAGAGCAGCAAAATTGTAATCAGAGCACGTTGTAATCAATTTCAATCTCAATCCATTTTTGCGGCATCAATCGGAGTGCTGCCTCGATGTAGGCTAGACGCAGCGCGTACCGGCCTCTTTGGCCGCTTGCGGCGTGGTGAGCGGTAACTGACCCATGGGATTAATGTCGCAAACATTATAGGTACAACAAGGACCTTGGTCACGGAGCTGTCGTTGAGCGCATGCAAGAGCAACATCTGGAGAGGGTCATGCACGCGAGACATTTTCTGGAAGTGGCCTTGCAGTACTCCCGCCAAAATAGACCTCTTTGTTTTCGAGATCATGGATCAAGACAAGACCCGTTTTCCTCATCTTGTGCCATGGGACATGCAAGGAGTAGGTGGAGAAGAAGAACCTCATGCACTGTCATTTGACATGCGTCGAGTACAACGGGAGCCAGCCGGATGATGTATACTACTTTTTCGACTACTTCCCTCATGACAGTAGCACAACCATCACCGTAATGTACAAGACTATCAAGAAGGATATCGACAGGCGTGGCGAGGTATTGGACACTGTGTGTTTCTGGCTCTACAACACATGCCGGGAGAACAAGAAGTAATGTGCTTATGCCCATGGCTCGTGCACATGGGTTTTGCAAAGAAGTTCGTCTCTCTTTCCTTCTAGTAGGGTAAGCCCCCCCCCCCCCCCCCCCCCCTCCCCAAGCTCCACACCACACACTCGATACTATGTAGACAGGTCCACGAGCTGCTAGGTGGGTGCTTACTTACTTTATTGCCCGACACATTTTCCAGGCACACCCATGAGCGCGTGGACCAGGTCTTCTCGAAATCCTCCGCGTGGGTTAACGACCACGCCGCATTCACCAAGGCTCAGCTTTTGCACGAGCTTCGTCCGGCCTTCACACCGACATGCAACTTTATGGAGCTTGAGGGAGTGCTCGACATCAAGACTTGGCTTGGCAATTGTCAGACAAGGCCAGGTGTTGAACACGGTGACGTCTAACAAGTTCGTCGTCAAGCAGTCGGAGGCGGTGATCGGAGATGTAAGATTTGCAATCGTTGGTCCGATACCGCGGAGCATCGGGCCCGAGTTCATTCTTCGCGGCGTCCCCGGCGGCACCACGGTGTACCTTGCTTCTCGCCCCCTCTACCACTCCAAGATTGACCCGGGCAAGGCTTTTGCTGAGATGGAAGGTTGCAGACATGTGGAACTTCTCCGCGGATGAGAGGCGAGAATGGGAGAGGGAATTCGCTTCGCTCCGTGCATTGGAAACGAGGGATCGATC
The DNA here is from genome assembly GCA_006384855.1 of Tetraselmis striata. NCBI lineage: Eukaryota > Viridiplantae > Chlorophyta > Chlorodendrophyceae > Chlorodendrales > Chlorodendraceae > Tetraselmis > Tetraselmis striata. The sequence goes on from VCJN01002785.1 coordinate 203,619, forward strand.
TTTCTTTCCGCTAGCGTTTTGGCCCGAGTCTACCACGGAGCTTGACACATGCTGGCTAGCCGCCTTGATACATGGCAGAGATCATGACGCCGATGATCCCATGTCGGCACGTATGCGTTCCCAACCTAGGTTGGGCCAGACATGGCAAGGCATGGCGCGCATGTACGCCGACCTTCAGGAGGAGCTTTGGATCTTGACGTACAACCCCATCTCCATCAACACCTCCACTCAACGCCGGAAGCGCCGGGCGGGCGGGGGGGGGGGGGGGCACAAGCGGCAATAACAACGGCTGAGCACGCGGACATGGCCGACTGCGCGGAAGGTCTTCAGGAGGGGGGGCTTGGGTCGCAACCCCGGTGGATAATGAGCACACTACCCGCCGTCGCGAGTTTGACGCCCGTCCCGGGAATTTGGTCGTTATGGACAACAACGCATACAACCCCGACCCTTACCGCGAGGAGGGTCTTCTCGGCTATTGGGAGAATAAGTGCCTTGTGGCCTACGCGAGGTACCGATATGATGTCCATGATTTGGATGGCTTACCCGAGGACCACACCGAAGTTGGGGACTTGGACGTCACCATGTGCGAGCCTTGGTTGTCAACGCCGCCGCAGGGGACGCCCGACATCCCGCTCACCATTGCCATCGCGGTGGCCCGACAGAGTCGAAACCCGGAACCATACTCATTTTGTGAGGCCATAAAGAAGATGAAATGGTTGCCTATCACCAGTTTGCCTCTATCGCTCGTCAGCTTGCGTTTCCCCAACGTCCGCCGGACTGCCCGCTAGCTAGTGCCAACACGAGTTCCGTGGCACCAAGCTAACTGCCGTGACAAGCATGAAGGGCGTTTCGGAGATCAAGGACTCCAGACACAAGAACCGTGTAGTGCGCCGGCCCTTGGCAAAGCTTCGCGACACCATGCAATTGCAGGAAGAGGCGAATAGGGAGTGCGAAGCTTTGTTGCCCCTTGACGGCACAAGGCACATGGAGATCACTTAGAGCTTGCAAGACTTCGTGCCGCGCTCAGCGTCCACAAACTCGATGTCGACAACAAACGCAGGTGGTTCAACGACCACCGCTTCGATGCATACGAGAAGTGCGTTTTCAGACAATATAACGATAGTGGTGCGGTACGTATCTATAGGAGTTGTGGTGGGAGGGGGGGGGGCAAGTATGCGATATATTAGTGCCGTTTAGACAATGTGATCAGAGCATTGCAACTATTACACTTAAGGTATTGCCCTCGCACGCCTGCCCCACAATCATACGCCGTCAAAAACAATGATATGATGGGGTGGCGCGTGTCCAAACAACGGTCGTTCCTCGCATCCGTGCTGCGCACGCCCGATTTGCGCGTTTTGCACGGGCAAAAAATGGAATTAAGTGCAAGCAATGGGGTTGAGTGCAATTGTCACTCCAAAACATGCGGTTTAAGAATTTCTTGCAAAATCGCTCAACGGACAATCTACTTTCACAATTAAACAACCTAACATTTAATTTAAATGTATATTCTAATGAAGTACATGTTGCGGCATGTACTCCCTTAGCTTCCGTGCTGACGGGTCATTGTCGCCATCACTGTTGGCAGGCCGGCATCTTGGCAAGCTGTCACAGCAGCCAGGTCGAGTTGGGCGGGTGGGCCTATGGTGGGCCCGTCGGCAGGCAAGCTAGGTTTGATGTCGACGCGGCAGCGGGGCGGGGCCGCCGCGCCTTGCTCACGGTCAAACCTACTATCATGTTATCTGTACTCGTACCGATACTCGGCTGCCCTGCATCGATACTCGTACAGCAACGCGCGATATACCGGTACTTGGCTGCCCGCAGGTATGTGACATGCTCGGATATGTTGTATTGCTTTCACTGGTTTCGGAGCCTTGGCTGCGATCCAAGAGGTCGTTGGTTCGATTTCCCTATCACCCGGAAATCGGATATCAATCGTCTATGGATGGGACATGATGATGGAATGTAAGCTATACTCGTGCCAATACTTACTCGGCTGCCCTACATTGATACTCGTACATCGCGATATACCGGTACTCGACTGCCCGTGTACCGGCTAAATGGCTATATATGCGGCTGCCCGCAGGTGTGTGACATGCTCGGATCTTTGTATTGCTTTCTCTGGTTTCGGAGCTTTGGCTGCGATCCAAGAGGTCGTTGGTTGGATTTCCCTATCACTCGAAAATCGGATATGAATCGTCCATGGATGGGACATGATGATGGAATGTTAGCTATACTCGTGCCTATACTCGGCTGCCCGATATTGATACTCGTACAGCGCGATGTACCGGTACTCGTACTCGGCTGCACGTGTACCGGCGGTATATGCGGTTGCCCGCAGGTAAAAGTAAAGTTCGCCCAAGGACATTGGCCGAAGCCGCCCCAGCACTTGACCTCTAGCGCCAACTGCATGCATAGTCTGGCATACCCCGCCGTGGACCATTGCCTCATTCGAAACGGGCTAATCCATCAAATCGGTAAACCCAATACACGCTGGGACGATTTTGCCGAAAATACATCAATCAGGAATCGATACCGGGACCTCTCAAGCAAGTACGAGACGACCGCTCAACCGAGCGGACAAGCGATGTATACCGGCTGCCCGCAGGTGTATGACCTGCTCGCTCGGATCTTTCTTATTGCTTTCATATTCGCAGATAAGACGTACGCGCGCGGTTGCGCGCGGACCAATCAGGGGTTTAATGTACAGTTCCTGCAAAAAATTTCCCGAATACAACAACCCCCACGATTTTCTGGGACATCGTTGGCTAAAACATGATATCAAATTGTAAAAGCTTAGTATATGGGCAGTACAAAATAAAAAAATGTCATTAGTGTTATCCGTAATCGATTCGCAGTACGACTAAGATATATTTTCCATTTTTCCTTCAAGAAAAGGTAAGTTATCAACATATTATCTATTCGTTTTTTCTAGTTGCCCGACTTGCCGTATTTTGATTTACTGGAATGCCTGGTTGTATATTATGTATGAACCCCCGCCTACCGGCGGGATTCCCCCCACCCCCCACCCCACCTCGCTAAAGGCGGGGGATGAACCCCATGGGAGGGGGTACGGGGGAAGGGGATTATCCCCTCCACCAGATAAATTTTCAAAAATACGGTCAACATAAAGCATTTTCGCTTCATTGGACCTGATTACTGCATGACATCCGCGCTTGTTTATGAGATGAGCTGGAAATACCCATGTGAAATCCATAATTGAGAGACTGTTGGGCAGAGATGCTTACAGACGATTCAGTAGGATTATCACTGTTGCCGCCTTGTGCTTCAGATGTTCACTGACCTTGTCGTTACGGAAGAAAGTCTTCTTGCATAACGCATGCATTGCGGCACTAAAACATATGCGCACTAAAAGCGTAACTATAAGCAATTGTGAAAGGTTGCTAGCAAAAGATGTAAGCCTGAAACCAAGGGTCAAGCAGAAGGCCAGGGAGCCAAGAACCAAGGAAGAGCGAATGGAACAAGGAGTCACCTGCCGAGTAGGTAAGAATGAGATAAGGCCAAAATGGGACAATCATTTCCCACGCAGTTTTAAAGTACTCTTTGACGGCAACAATACGTTGCATGAATGACATCCTCCCACGGTTCCTAACTAGGAACTCCGGCACCAACACCCCACCCATGGTTTCTTTGACCCACAGCTTGGGTCCGTACTTGGCCGAGCGAGGCAGCCTCAACGCAACTTCTTCCGCATGCCGGTATGACCACTTCCTCAACGATGCTCGTGGGTCGGGCAGCTACGCCGCGGCGGTGTGCGGGGCGTGGGGCCGCCTCCAAGCGGCCACTGCTGGCCACCTCAGCGACGCAGATGCGCGCGTGATGGAGCGGGAAGCGGAGGCGGCGTCGGGCTCGCAAAAAGAGCTAGCGGCATTCTAGACCATGCCAACAACTCCCGGCTTCAAAATGAGGTGTGCGCTCTCCCTGCCACATGTAGGAACGGAACTTGTTCAATCAGCTCGATGCGGCGTCGGGCATGTGGATAGTGGCCATCCCCACCGCGCAGACGGTCATGACTCCGCAAGAGCTGCGGGCGGTCGCGGCCGGGTACTTCTTTCTGCCTAGCTCGTTCTTGGCCCCGGTGGTTGGGAGCAAGATCATTCTGCCCTCGACAAAGCACAACCCCGTCACTATTTACCTATATGGCGACGCGCTCATGAACCTCCCGGCACCTGGAGACGCCCACTGGCGTGTACAGCACGACGCTATATTATCGCATACGCCTTCCGCGATCAATGTGTTCACAATCTAGGCATCGTTGTACGCCGGGACGAGGTGGATGACTTGCTCCAGCAGGCAGTGCCTCTCGGCAACACTGTACCCAGGGATGAACTCAAGGACCAAGTGCCGGACGCAGAGCTCTCCGGTCCGGCGTTCAACGTCGTGACCGGGAGCTATGATCCCCGGACCTTGAAGTCCACGGCGGTGGTACAGAAGCTGCGAGGGGCCGGAGGGGGGGCGGGGGGGGCGAGGACGCGCGATGGCGCATGATGGCTGGGCTCACCTTATTATGTCTCGTCGGAGGAAATGGCTTTCGTCGGAGATCTCCGACGAAACGGCTGACGGCTGTAGGAAATCACTCCTCCGACCATTCTCCGACGATGTTATATGGCGCGAGACCGCTTCGTGTGACGATCGTAACTTGGGGGGTTGCGCGTCCGATTTCCTACAGCCGGGGTATCCGGGTGTGTTCGGTACGATTCTACGATCCCGGAGGTTTCGTTCGACGATCGTAACTTCTGCCTTAGCGTAAGTCCAACCCTGCCCTGGTGAGCATCGTCGTCGATCAATTTAAAAATTGCGACTGCGCCCGCGCAAGCGCGAGCATTAAAATCCCCCGGCAGTCGTGCCCCCGCCCCGCCCCGCCCCGCCAGCCATCCGACTCCCTGCTTAATGTGAAGTATGGCACACGGAGTTGAGCGGGGCTGCACACCCGCGTATCGGCGACCCGTGCGCAGCGTGCAGGTTACTCCCGCACTCAGTGAGCACCAATAGGTGCTTACAGCCAGCAGACCGATGTCGGCTTACCCTCCTCCCGGGGTGGCTCCCGGGAGTGCGGACGCCGGGGACGTCGTGGCGCCTCAGACAACCGCAGTAGGTGCCGCCTCCCCGCTGGCTACCGTGGCGGCGCCGGAGGCAATAACGTACACGCAGGGGCAGGCTGTGGACGTCGCTTGGGCGCAACGGCTGGCGGCTACCCTCGAGCAGGCGACCCGCGTGGGCCTCGCCGCCACCGCGGAGGCCCTGCCATCGAAGAGCCTGGTGGCGCTGCTGGCGCACGCAGGCAAGGCGCTGCAGGCCGTGCCTGTCCTGGTCGAGGTGGGTCGGATCGTCCGCCCCGGCTGCGAGGCAGCTGCCTGCCGAGCCCCGCCCCCCGCCCCCCCCCCCCCCCCCCCCCCACCCACCTTGGGAACATGCCTGGTGTGGCTATGAACGCATTGTGTGGTGTATGATGCTGCAGGTTGCGCCGGCGGAGGATGCCACTGTCACTGTCGTCGGCGACACTCATGGTAAGGCAGCCCCGCCCCTGCTGCCCTTGCTGCCCCCCCTGCTCCGTACCCCTGCTCCTCCTGCCCCAGGGGCATGTCGTTCGAGTGGTCGCATGCAGCACCGCTGAGAGCATCCCTGCACCCTCAATCCCTACGAATTCCCGCAGGCCAATTTCATGACGTGCTGCACATGTGAGTGGCCTGGCCAGCGCCCAGAGCAGCATGCCCCCACCCCCTCGCGATCTCACATCCCCATGCCCGCTTGCTTGCCTACCCGTCATCCCACGGCACTGCCATCAGCAGCTGCGCAGCGAACTGATCACTCACCACCCCTCCGCAGGCTGGATATCGCGGGGCCGCCGTCACCCCAGTCGATTTACATTTTCAACGGTGTGGCGCCTGGGCCGTCAGAGGGCAGCCGCGTGCCCAACCCAGCCTCCCACACCGCGGAACCAGGCTAGCGACTAAACCCTCCCTCTCTCCCTGTGGTGGCCGCTGCCCTGGCGCTAGGCGACTATGTGGACCGCGGCGCCTGGGGCGTGGAGCTGCTGGCAACACTGGCGGCCTACTCCCTGGCTCTGCCAGGTGCGGGAGGATGGCCCGCGTAACCAGGGGAAGGGGGGCAGGAGAGGGCGCAAGAGGGAGAGACGGAGGGAGGGACAACGCGCAGGGGGCGGAGCAGATCGATGGAAGCAGAAATGAATGCTGTGCTCGTTTGGTTTCTGAAGTTTACTTCATACCAGTTTTAGCCTCTTCTTGGGTTTGAGTATTGAAAATATCTTTTGGCTATATTGAAGTGCCGCCCCTGCCACTGATAAGGGAGCGTTTATTTGTTTTCTACTTCATTTATATAAGCGAAGTGGATTAGGGCTTTGCTGAGGGAGCCGCCCGGCCAAGCGCTGACCCCGCCAATGCTTCGCCCCGCCAGGCCGGTTCATCCTCCTGCGCGGCAACCACGAGAGCCTGACATGTAGCAGGGCGTACGGCTTCCACGGCGAGCTGAAGGGCAAGTACGGCAAGGCGGCGAAGGCCATCTTCCGGGCGTGCGGGATGCTCTTTGCCTCGCTGCCGCTCGCCGCCCTCGTCGCCGGAAAGGCGCTCGTCATGCACGTGCGTACGCGCCCCCCGTGAGCCGTGGCCAGGCGCGAACATGCGGTGAGGGTGGGGATGAGAGGGAAAAAGGTGCCAGACAAGCTGTTGGATCCCACCAGCATCACACACATGTTTGACATCACCAAAAACGTGGGCATGCTGGTGACAGGACTGATGCCTGAGGCGGGGGGGGGGGGGGGGGGTGGGGGGGGTGGGGGGGGGGCAAGAAGCGTGGACAGAGGCTCACCGATCAGCTGTCGTCGCGCGCGCAGGGAGGGCTCTTCCGGAAGCCGGTCGTGCCCACCAAGGCACGCGGCAAGAAGCGAGGGCGCTCGCGCCTGCAAGAGGGTTTGCCCCTTGCCTGCTGCGCCCCCTTTCCTCGCGAGCACTGCGCGGCAATTGGGGCCCGGCGCTGACTTGTTCCCGGCGGCTGCGCCTGTCGCATTCCTCCCATGGATGCAGCCCCGCTGGTGATCGGGGACCTGGAGGACCTCCGCAGGGCACACAAGGGCGGGCAGGATCCCCACGGGCTGGGGCAGACGCAGGTGGCGGGGGACGTCCTCTGGAGTGACCCCATGCCGACGGAGGGACTTCAGGTGGGCCTCCCTTACCTTTGCCATACTCAACGTGAACTCGGGACGCCTTTCGCCTATGCTCATTTCCATGTGCATTCCAATACCGATGCCAATGCCAAGTCTGATGCCGATGCCGATACCAATGCCAATTTCGACGCCAACGCCAATTCCAATGACAATGACAATGCTAATGCCAATGCCAATTCTGATGCCAATGCATATTCCAATTCCTGTGCCAATGCCCATTCCGATGCCAATGCCAATGTCGATTCCGATACCAATTCTGATGCCAACGCTAACGCCAATGCCACTGCGCATAAAGGCTAGGCCACAGTTGGTGCTTATGCGGAAGCAGATGACAATGCCATTGCTCTGCATGCCTCTTTCTCGCATATAGGTTTTATGGGTATGTGGAAGAATCTCCTGATCCCCCCCCCCCCCCCCCCCCACTCGCGGCGCAGATCAATCACGAGCGTGGCATTGGGCTGATGTTTGGGCCGGACCAGACACAGGCGTTCATGGAGGCCAACGGGCTGTCCCTGGTGCTGCGCTCTCACGAGGGGCCCGATGCGCGCAGCCGCGAGGACTGCCCCATGCCGCCCATGTGCGCGGGGTACAGCGTGGACCACAAGGTCCCCGCCGGTTGCCTGATGACGGTGTTCAGCGCACCAGACTACCCGCAGGTCCGCGCCTCGCCCTTGCAGCCCAGCTCGCTTGGGATGTGCTTGCCTGCTGCTGTGCACTCGCTTGCCGTGCGCAGTAAGCCATCCTCCCGATGCCATGCCTGCGCCAACATGATCTTCGAACATACCCAGATTAAATGTCAAGAAAGCAAAAGCTAAAGACCACCTCTGCAAAGATCATATCAATGGCGTCATTGTGGGGAATATTTTTGGAGTTGACATTTTGTAATTGTGTCGTTTGGAGCTCGCCATTGATGCGTGTGCGCCAACCCTCTGACCGCGTGCTGGCGCCACGCCCCGCAGTTCCAGCCGGTGGACGACCCCAGCGATCGCTTCAACAACCTCGCGGCCGTCGCTGTCCTGCAGGCGCCGGACTGGGCCACCCCCGTGATGAAGCAGTACAGTGCGGTGCTGCCCAGGCCGGAGGTGAGGCCGAATGGGGCGGCCGCCCTGACCGTAGATACCAGATACACCGTTCCATTTTATTCCCTTTGCAGGCCCCATAATCTGATGGGCATGTACATCTCATCAGTATTTCTGTCTTTGTGGATTCGTTATATAGTCACATGAGGTTTGATTGTTGAAGAGGGCCTTTCTGATTGTCCTTTTTTTTGGTGATTTCCTGATATCGCCTTCTGCTGCTAGCTCATGTAATTGTTGAAGAGGCCCAAAGGAGAACATTTATAAATCGATTTGCGCAGGTCATAGCCTTGTCTGGGATATTTGTACCCATTTACACATAGATAAAATGTATACTTATATTTAATTAAATGTGTGAATATTCCGTCTAAATAGAGTCATAGGTAGCGATTCGCGATTTTCTGATGCGTTTCGGCGTAGTAGGCCTGAGCCCATTTCATGCGGGCGTGCAGGCCGCGCCCTTTTACGACCTTTGCCTGCCGGACAGCGACGACGAGGGCCCGGAGGGCCTGCGCGCCGCCGGCTACGAGACGGAAGCGAGCGGTATGTCGGGGGATGATGGGTCGGTGGTGTCTGCGTCGGGCCTGGAGGACTGCGACACGCCGTCGGCCCGGGACGAGGAGGACAGCCCCGCCAGCAAGGCCCCGCGCATCGGCTTTCCTGCGGAGGCGGACAAGCTGACCGTCACGTGGGGGCAGCCCGCCCTGGGCGCCTGCGCGGACGGCGAGCTCCACGCCTGCGGCGGTGCCACAGCGAGCGACGCGGCGCGACCCGGCCTGCCGCCCGTAGCGCAGGGGGTCACGGGGTAGCAGGGTGTCGTGCAGGCTTCAGGCTGCGTTGTCAGCTCTTAGTGATTTTTCACGAGATATTGTGAACATGTGAACGCGAGAGAACAGGAGAACTCCGCCTTGCCCCCCTCTTGCTTGGTTGCTCAGCCGCACTGCGGATATGGCCATGGTGTTTTCATACGGTCAACACTGTCAGGCAGCTCTGCTATGCACCACCACCAGCTTCGACAATTCGGCAGTTCCACCCGCCGATAAACAGCAGTGCGTAGCATCCATGCCCCAGGCGCGTGATTGGCTCAAGCAAGAGCTGCATCTGCCTTGGGTACTTCCCTAGATCCCTGGGAGTGGTCAATCAGCGTATACGGGTGCCGACTCATACATTAGAGCCCTTATAATTCGGCCTTGAATTGGGCTTGCATGCAACGTAAAGGCAACTTTCACTACGGTTCTGCTATACTTTTGTCTACATTTGACCTTTGGCAGGCAGGACACGTTCATATCCACTGTTTTCTTTCTTCTTATTACTGTGCCAGCACCCGTACCCCTGCATCACGTGCCACGAGCACGCACCCGCCCACCTCACCGGCGTGCCTTGAATCTTGTCCCGGCTATGGAAACGCCTCAGAGGAGTGATTGCTCCGTTGGCATGTGGAATGCTACATTGAAGGGTGCAGGCACTTGTTGGCCGGGATGCGCATGTAGCTGGCACCGGCAGCCATGGAAATCTTGGACAGGATGCAGCTCGTCAAAGGAGACAGAGAGGGGGCGTGGGAGCGAGGGAAACCTTCAATGGAGAGTCATGACTGATGGCAAAACATCAGATGCATAGGAGTACAAGCAATTAACTTGGACGCACCCATCTGCCCGCACCAGCTCTGCTCAGTGTGCAAATTGCCGCCTCGCGAGGCACTGACACGGGCAGTACACGGAACGCGGGGTCTGCTGTAATCAGAACTGGGATCGGACTCCATTTGTTTGGTAGGACTGGCCAGGCTTCGCCACCCGGTTCCCATCCTTGTCGAAGAACCTTCCTCCATTGATGATCTGCGGGAATCCTGTGGCGACCCGCCTGTGGTGCAGTGCCACACAAGTGCCACCCTGAGAATGCGCAGGGTGGAGATTAATTTTGAAGCGCAATGTGCAAGCCTGAGCCTGCGGACAGTGGGCGGAGGATGCGATGCCACCCTGATTAAGCGCACGTGTTTTAAATAGTACAGACGCGGGCGATGATGTTCACCCACCTGAACGCATCCCCTGGCGTGAGATACTCCACGGCGCCGCAGGCTTCCTGCACAGCAGACAAAACGTCCTACCTCAGGCACAAGAAATAATGCAGGCTGCGGATCATTACAGGATGTTGGAGACTCGGACGATGGGCGTTGCGGCGATACCTGCATGCCCCGCATCTTGGGAACAAGCGCCGCTGCCACAGTCTCCGGCTCCTCCGCCATCACGTTGAAGAACTTGCGCGCCCCCGGGGACGCCTCCTGCATGTGCGGCAGAGATACATCGCGCGGCACGGTGTCAACCGCAGGCCTCCAACCCGCGAGTCAATCCACGCCATTGGCACAATCACAGCACAGCGCCAGTCCTCCTCGGCCTACCTCAAGCAGCAGGTCTGTCAGCACCATCCCTGGGGACAGCTGGTGGATGCCAATGGACGAGATGCCAGCCGCCTTCAGCTCCTGCAGCCCAACCCAGTGTTAAAGATGACAAGGAACGACGCTGATTGGTGTGCCTCGCATGGCGAGGAGGGGGGGGGGGGGGGTGTGCTGGAAGGTACATGGCTTGCGGTGTCTGACCTCGGCGACTGTGCTTGTTAGCTGCGCCAGAGCTCGCTTGGTCGCCTTGTGCGGCGCGGTGGATGATGAGAACGAGGCGCCCCTGCCAGCGAGGCATCATTCGCCCTCTCAGCACTCCGGCAGGGTAGCCGCTTGCACCACCACGGGCTCTTCTATCACAAACGGCCCAACGCACGCACCACGACGAAAAGCCACAATTGTAGATGTGATACACCGGCACGGCCGACTCGGGCTGAGACTTCATCAGACGAATCGCCTCGCGGCAGCAGAGCATGGACCCTGTGACGTTTGTGCCTGGCAGCCATTGGCAACCAGGCAGACCCGTACACACACGTGAGACACTGAAGCAATTGCAGGCGGGTGAGTGAGCTGCCATGTCTGCTCTGCCCACCACCTGATAGCTGCGAAAACTGACCTAATGTCATAACTAGCCTGCGCCCTCGCCCCTTTCTTCTGATGGGCCACCAATACCTGCAACCTCAACAATCTCCTCTGGTTCCATGTCCATGAGCGTACACCGCGTCCGGCTGATGATTTCACCCGGTTGACGGCACAGGAAGCAGCAACACGTCACGGCGCGTCACAGCAACAAGTCAGCTGGACATCCCCGGTTGAAGTATTGACGAATTGAGGGGGAGTATGCAAGTGAGAATTAGTAACAACTGACAGTCAGGAATAGTCAGAGATGTTGCTCGCAGCTCCTCACCTAGCCATCCCAGCATTGTTCACCCAGTGATTCACCGTCCCGAGCTTGGCTTGGCTTTCTTTCGCTAGATAAGCAACCTGCCAGCCAACGACCGTGCACTATCTCATTTGCTGCCTCAAAGTCACTTCACTTTTTTCCTGGAACGGATGTATTTTAGCTGTAAAACTACGTATCCGATGCGCATAGGGAAACTGCATGCATGACATTGATGCAGGCTGGCAGTGAAATCCTGCTGTCAAATATTCTGTCTTACAGAACGAAATACCGTCTGCCGCATGCAGTCAAAGCTCACCTGATCGGGGGATGAAACGTCACAAGTGACTCCGAACACCTGCCATATGAGGATGCGGACACATACGCCCTCAGATATATCCCGGCTGCGCTCGGTACCTTAGCAGGACACATGATGCACGAGTCGTGGGTGCCCCTGCACTGAAGCCAGGATGGCACCTCTGCACCCTCCCCGAACTCGGTCTGCAGCGCGTCCTTGGCAAGCTGGAGCCTCTCCGGATTACGCCCACAAATGAGCACCTTGTCTCCTGTCAACAGCCCGTATGCTGCTTGTCAGTATCAAGTCTGTATCTCGCTTGCACATTGTGAAGCTTGCAGCAAACGATGCCCGCCCGCAGCATAGCCTCCAGGCACTGGAACAACGACCGCCTTTGCCATAGCGACTATGCTGAAGAGGGCGCGCAGGAATGTGTCTGTGGGAGTGTGCCGAGTGCGGCTAGGATGCCCAGCGGCGGGCGTGCGCCTTGGCCGCACCTTCGCTCAGGAATTCGCGGGCCATGGCGAATCCAACGCCCTTCGTCCCACCGGTGATGACTACCCCCAGCTGGCAGCTCACGCAGGCTAGCTGGAGCTTGCATCGACCGGCACTTCTGCGTCGTGAAAGGAGTGGCGTCCTCGCGGTGGCGCCGCGAGATATCACTCTAAAGGATCCCGCGCTGACCGGGGCCACCTGGCTGGAACCTACGAACCGCAGCATCATGTGTCCTGCTGCTGCCAGTGCCTAGTATTGGTGTGCTTCTATTCGAAGCCGGCCAGTTTTAGTGCGGTGGTATTTTTCACTATCATTAACGCGATGAGGAGGACGTAGGCACTTCTTCTTAGTCGACAAAGGGTGTTCTCTTGCCGCCCTGGGCAAGAAGGACCATCAGACACGCAGGCGGCAAACCCAGTTTCGGCCTTCGATCAGGCGGTCACAGGGAGACGCAGCCGTCCGTTGGGAACTCGACGAGTCGACAATTTACCGACAAAGTTTCAGGATTAGTGTCGACTTGATCCCTGCCGCACTTGGTCACGGCGTGTTGTGGCGGCGTGGATCGCAAGGAGCCGTCAGGATGGTGGGCACACGCGCGGCGCGCAGCCGACGGCGCGCGCGCCCGAGGAGCAGCAGGCGAGTGTCGTCGTCGTCGTCTCGTCGGCGATAGCGACTCGCGCCCCGCGCGGGCGGCCCGGCTACCTGTACCGTACTGGCGGTCGTGACATGCACCGGCGCGAGCGACTGCTATCGTAAGGGTGGATAGATATTATTAGGTATATTAATTTCATCAGGGCCTTCACAAGTGCGCACCATATACAGAACTAACAGCAACAGGGTGGATATTATTTCTCTTACATTAGGATTACATTATTTCTTCTCACATCACTGCCTTAAAACGTACCTGTATGCGCAGTACTAAAAGCAGACCAAAATAAGCAGTAGCGAATTGTGATCGAAAGGTTGCCAGCAAATCAAGAGACATAAGCCCGAAACCAAGGGTCAATAGGGATGGAAAATACTATTGCCGACCTGCCAAGCAGTCCTTCGCAGCCTGTACAGACTAGATTTAAAATCCTGAATAAATCCTTAATTAAAATCCTTATTATTAGTTTGCGCATCAAGCCATAATGGGGATTTTCTCATCATATACACCCCTCCACATAAGTCCGGGTTTTGCCTTTTCGATCGCAAAGCGCATGCATGGGCGAGGATAACGCCGGCTGCATGTGCATACATGCTAACTACAGTGGGAATAGTTCGGGCAAACGCCTATTGTGCGCTTTATACCCACCCGCGCGACAACACGACCATTTGTGGGCGCCCTTGTAAAAACGCGAAATCAGTGCAGCATGATGCGTTGGCGCCAGAAAATTGTGGGTTGCGCCAACCGTCCAAACCTATGGAAATAGCGGCACTCGTCGCACCAAACTCGGTGGTTACGGCCCTTGGCATAAGTTGCACACACCGTGTGTGTAGGCCACTGAAAGCATGTCGCTATAGGCACGACATGACACCCCAACGACAACTTGGCCACTATGGGGAGCAATTTTGGGGTGAAAATGCTGCTGTTTCTGTGGCGAACGCACGTAGGAGAGGCGCTCGATGGCCCCCTTGGCGTAGGGCAATGCTCTACTATGGGGGCGCGTGGTGGAATGCCGGTTGCACCGTTTCGTGGGCGGGGTGGCGCGGTAGGGGCGTGGACTTTAATTAATATGAAATTCCTTGAAAAATGATGTGGAAAATGGCATTTTGGCTGGTAGATGTGTGTATCGCTAGGAGGCGGCACATGCCAAGTGTTGGTGATTCGTGGTCATCCACACACATAACGCTCTCGCACAGCCTAGTATGGGGCTTAGACACGCACTTGGCGCAAAGCCACGCGCCCGATATGGGTGGGCACATAAGGCAGTGAGGGGCAACTTGGATGATCATCTTTGGGGATTTTTCCCGGGGCCTCAAAAATAGATTTTTTGATTTGAAAAGATCGGTTTCGACGCAGATTTGAACGAGGAATCGCGTGTTATTTTTAAAACAATTCTCTGAGCAAACCCTGAGAAGTTATAGCGTTTTAAAGCGAAGGGGGTGTTGCTGCGCGTGGCCGACACTGATGCCACGCCAGTATCGCAACGCGACATGTACTGGCCGCCGCCCACACGGCTGCACCCCAACCAAATGCACCCGAGCCCCTCGCCAATGTGTCTCCTCACGCGTTCATGGCCATCCCGCCGTTTGGTTGTCTATTCATGCGCGTCGGCGTGTGCGTGATACCGACCCTGGTTTTGGTGCAGTTGCAGGCGCCGCCCATCCACGCACCAAGTGCACCGTGACACCCTTGTCAAAGGTCTTTTAGCTTCGGTTTGAGCCACTCGTCATGCAGGTTTTATAAAACCCTCTGAGATTCCAGGGTTTCATCTCATATACCCTACGTTCAGGTACCCTAGACTTCTGAAGTCTTGAGACTGCCGAAAAGGGACCCCAAACTTATGTGCAGGGGTGTATATCTCTTAATATGTGATATTGTCACCGCGATATTTTACTAGGTACCGCATACGTTTATTCGCCCGCCCCGCATCACCTGCATTCAAGGCGCTGTACAGGTAATCCTTGGGTGTCCCCGCGGGGGTTGTGGCCGGGTTGCACATTATGATACAATTACGCACCCGAGTATTTCCCACTGCCCGCCGATTGGCCCGGATTCATGCCATGCCTGAGCGGTTCCTTGAACACTGCCCTGCATGTGGCGGAGGTGAATCTGAGACTATCGAACAGATGTTGGTGGAGTGCCCGCGGTGGGGGTATCACCGTCATAATTTTGGGTTGTTAGTTCCGGAGTTCAGGGATTTTATTAGTAGTCAGGTTAGTGCGTCAACGCCTGAGGACTTAACTGCCTTTATTTTGGGCGGGGTCCCCCCCCCCTCCCTTCACGGCGCCCTGGATTTTACTGGGAATGGGAAATTTTTCCAGCTATGGCGTCGGGCCCTCCCTTACATTGCCTTTTTTGTTGCACATGTATCGCACTCCCGAAATGCTTTGCTCCGCGGGTTGGGGCTTGCCCCAACTCGCATTACTCGAATGGGCCGACGCCCAAACGGGTAGGGCGGACCTTTCGTGGTCAGTGCCGGGTATTTTGATGGCAGTGTTTTAGACGGTGATCCAACAGTGTTGGAAATTCCGTCACTGGCCTCCAATTAGTCTTGCGAAATGCTTCGGCAATTTGCTTGATGACTATAACGGAGCGTCGCCTACCCAGGGCTTTCCGTAACTGGATTGCTGCCTAAACGGCCGTCGTAGAGACGCTGCAAGGGTTTCACTGGTGCCAGTCCTGTCCCGGGGGCGAAAAAACAAATCCTTAGACCATACAGGTGTAGATTACAAGAAGGGCAATTCCCCAGAATTACCATACAGGCACGCACAGGTACCCATACCATTACTGTATATGCGACTCTGTGCTCATCCACGGCGTCCGGCTCATCGCCGAGAAGCTTGGCCCACGTGCCGTCATCGTCCACACAGACCTTCGCAACGCTTACAACGAAGCATGGCGCCGCACCATCATCCAGCGCCACATCGATTGCTCTCCACTACACCCTGTCATCCCTGCGCTCCTAGCCTCCCTCTCCACGGACTCGTATCTGGTCGTGGACGACCGGTCCGCCCCTCTGCGGTCGGAGGACGGTGTGCAACAGGGCGCACCTTTGGCCACGACTTCCTTTTGCGTCGCGATTCACCCCGAGGTGCAGCAGTGTGATACCACGTTGGAGGTCAATGACGGGGCGGCGCGCTTCAACGCCGACGATGGAATTTTGGTGGGCCTTCCGGAGCACGTTTGGCCGGCTCTTCACGCCTTCCGCACGTCCATCAAGGCGTCCGTGGGGCTTGAGGTGCGCTTCGACAAGATGCCGGCGTACAGCGCAGACATGGAGGCCGCGCGGCGTGAGGCTCCGGCCGACATCGAGTGGCCAGAGCTAGATGGCCATCACGGCATCGCGGTCCTGAACGTGCCGCTCGGATCGCCAGAGTATGTGCAGGCGTACATGCGCGGCAAGGCGGAGGAGCTACGAGAGGAGGTGGACGCTAGCCTGAGCAAGCTTCTGTCTGCCAAGCCCAGCCGTCGGTACACCCACGCCTTGCATCACCACGCATGGGCCTTGCTCAAGCATTGCATGCAACACAAGGCGGGGTATTGGCTCCGCAATTGTCTTCCGTCCGAGGTGGAGGCCTTTGCGGAGGCGGTGGATGCCGCCATCCTCGCGGCGGCCGAACGGGTGCTAGGGGTCTCTTTTGATCCCTCCACGTACGGCACCGACACCAATCCGGTGGTCACCGATTTCTTGGCGGAGCTTTTGCACGACCCCGACCCCATGGCAGCGGAGGTGGTTACCTTGAGCGAGGATGCAGTGGCCAGGGCGCGCAGCAGGCTTCACCTCCCCACTCGATTGAAGGGAGCTGGCATCCGCCGCATGGCTACCGTTCGTGATGCCGCCTTCATCGGCTGCATGAACGCCATCCTCCCAAGGTTCCTGACTAGGAACTCCGGCACCAACACCCCCACCCCTGGTTTCTTCGACCCACAGCTCGGGTCCGTACTTGGCCGAGGCAGCTTAAACGCAAATTCTTCCGCCCGCCAGTATGACCACTTCCTCAACGATGCTCATGGGTCGGACAGCTACGCCGCGGAGATGCGCGAGGCGTGGGGCCGCCTCCAAGCGGCTACTGCTGGCCATCTCGGCGACGCAGATCCACGCCAGATGGAGCGGGAAGTGGAGGCTGCGTCGGGCTCACAAAAGGAGCTGACGGCATTTCTAGACCAGGCCAACAACTCTCGGCTTCGAAATGAGGTGTGCGCTCTCCCTGCCACATGTAGGGAACGGATCTTGTTCAACCAGCTCGATGCGGCGTCGGATATGTGGACAGTGGCCATCCCCACCGCGCAGACGGTCATGACTCCGCAAGAGCTGCGGGAGGTCGCGGCCGGGTACTTCTTTTCGCCTAGCCCGTGCTTGGCCCCGGTGGTTGGGAGCAAGATCATTCTGCCCTCGACAAAGCACAACCCCGTCACTGTTGACCTATACGACGACGCGCTCATGAACCTCCCGGCACCTGGAGACGCCCAGTGGCGTGTACGGCTCGACGCTATCGCAGACGCCTTCCGCGATCACTGTGTTCACGACCTAGGTATCGCGGTACGGCGGGAGGTGGATGACCTGTTCCAGCAGGCAGTGCCTCTCGGCAACACCGTACCCCGGGATGAACTCAAGGACCTAGTGCCGGACGCAGAGCTCTCCCTCCCGGCGTTCAACGTCGTGACCGGGAGCTATGATCCCCGGAGCTTGAAGTCCACGCTGTTGGAGTTCAAGACTATGCGGTACGTACGGGGTCAAGTACACTTCAGTGCCCCGAGCCACAGCTGTGGATCGGTTTGAGCGCTCCCTGTTGGGCGACATACAACGGGGGTTGGCTGCGCGGGACGCGGCGTGGCACAACACAGAGCCCGGACAGAAGGGTCCTCTTCGAGACATCCTGGATATGTCGGAGTACACGGGCATGGTCTTCGGCACAGTGGGTGAGGTGAGCAAGGGGGTGCACCGCACAGTGCGTGGTATCGCATGCTTGGCTGCGGACCGGGGTGCCCTCTCATCGCGGGGCACTCGGTGCATCACCCGGGCTCACCAGGAGGCCTTGCTCGCAAGAGATTTCCTCGGGGTCCTGAGCTTGGTGGCCGCTCGAGAGCGTGCTCGCTGCCTCATCAGACGGCGCAGATTCGTCTCCCATCCCGTTGCTGAAGCTGCACAGCACGTCCGAGGATCACCTACACACACACGTGCTCGCGTGGCCCGGACTCTGAACCGTGTGCGCATCACTCATCCATCCCGCCTTATGCGGGATGCGGGCCGCTTTTAGGCGGCTTGCTGTGTTGATTTTCTAATTCTGGGGAACTACCCTTTTTGTAATTCACACCAACCATTACTGTATATGTTCTAAACTAGTTTATGTGGTTTCTCTACCTGTACGAGATAGCCCTGGCGCGGCGCCCGTAGCGCGTGTGTGCGCGCGCACGATTGCGGGGGCCGGTCAGAGCCACCACCTGCCTTCACGGCGGACCGACCGGTCACTCTCCTTTGCTGTGGCACGCTCCATCGAGCGCACCACAGCAAAGTCGCGGCAATTTTGCCGCGCAGGGTGCCGGTCTTCCGCCATCGTACCATGTACGGTGAGCGACGCCTTTCGGGGCCCCCCTGGGAGAAACCCGTTCGGGTTTGTGTGGTTAATGTACGCGCGCCGCTTGCGACGTGCTAACTACTACCCGCGAACGAGCTGCTGATTACTCGCCCAACGCGAGGAGAGGACGAAGCTGCAGCGCTTCCCCATTCAGTGGAACAAGGTCCAAGACCTTCGACCAGTGTCGACCAACAGTAACCCCTGGCTGCCCTTTCCCGTGTGGGCATGGCTCGATATGTACGGGCCCCTACTCGGCGTAGGTGTCGCGATGCGCTCCGATTGGGGCGTATGCCGGCGTATGCCCGTCGTCTAGTACAGATTCGAGTACAAAGTGACAGTACACTGCCAGTGGCCAAGCCAGCGCCCAGTGGCACATGGCTACTCCCACGCCGCGGCACTCCTACTGTGCCGCGCACCGTGGACCCTGACGCCGACGCGGAGAGGGCCAGCAGAGCGACAGGGCGCTATGCTCGCCCCCCTCGCGACATCCATCGCGCCAATTCCTGTACTCCCGACTCCCCTTTTATGAGACATCGCGTCCGTCGTAATCTCGGCAACTGGCAAGCCGCTGGCGCAAATCGAAGTGTTCTCAACTGGATATCCCGAGGTGTACGCGTTCCTTTCTTGGACGGGCTTGCCCCACCTTCTTTTCATCAGGGGGTGTCAATGGGGGATGCTACTCCTGCTCAACTGGAGTTTATGGACGGTGAATTGGCTCGCTTCCTGGCCGTTGGGGCCTGGGAGCGAGGCTACTGCGCAAAATGGGTGTCCCGGCTGTTCCTGGTTCCTAAGCCTGGAACAAACAAATGGAGGCTCATCATTGACCTTCGCCCCCTGAACCGCTATTGTGAGACGCGCGATCTTTCGTTTGAGACGCTTTCGCATTTACGCAACCTGGCGCGCCCTGGGGACTACATGTTACAGATGGACCTGCAAGACGGGTTTTACGCGGTTGGAATCGCCCCTGAGGACAGGGATTTTTTCACTGTCGATTACCGCGGCACTCTGTACCGACTGGCTGGCCTTCCCATGGGCTGGTCTCAGTCCCCCTATTACTTCTGCCAATTCACCAACGTCCTCACTAGGGCATTGCGTCGTAACCCGGTTGAAGCAGATGGCACACCTATTTTCCGGCGACGATTTGGCCTGCGCATGTTGCCCTACATGGACGATTTCCTGTTTCTAGCTCGGACTCAGGCTGAGGCCATCTGGCAACGTGACTACATCGAACGCCACCTCTCGGGCTTTGGTCTGCTGCGCAACCCCAACAAGGGCGTGTGGGAGCCCACCCAGAAGCTCGTGCACCTGGGGTTAGAGATTGACACATCGGGGTCACCTACTCTTCGTGCGCCCGCTGAGAAACTCGCCAGCATAGCTCGCGCGGCCAAACGCCTAATCCAACGAGCCAAACGCGATCGTCGGTGGCTGCCGGCTCGCGAGTTGGCCGCTCTCGCGGGCAAATGCCAGTTTCTCTACTTGGCCATTGCCCCTGCCCGTTTCTACCTTCGTGAGCTGCATGATGTGCTCAAGACGCGCGACTCTTGGTCCGGCCGCGTCAAGCTTACCCGCCAGCTCGAGCGCGATCTGCAATGGTGGGTGGGTGTGCCCACCCAACACAACGGCCGCCCCATTAACCGCCCCGTCGAAACCGGATACCTACACGTCGACAGTTCGTCTTACGGCTGGGGTGCCGTTTTGAACGAGCACCATGAAGCTCGGGGTTTTTGGTACGACGATGACCGCAATGCGCACATTACCCTGAAAGAGCTCAAAGCCGTCCGCTTGGCTATCGAGTCCTTCCTCCCCATGCTCCAAAACCGCCACATCCGCTTGCACGAGGATAACCAAGCAGTTGTCGGCGTCCTCACTAACCTCACCTCTCGCTCTCCACGCCTCATGGCTGAGCTACGCAAAACGTGGTACCTCATGGACACGCACGGCATCACCCTTTCCGTGCGCTACATCCGTTATGCGGCGAATATCTGGGCTGACCGCCCTAGTCGCGAGGTTGATTGCGACGACTGGCAGTTCAACCCTCGTCGATTCGCCTCGCTCACTGCTAAATGGGGCGCCTGCACCATCGACCGCTTCGCGACTTCTGAAAACGCCCTCCTGCCCCGCTACAACGCCCGTTGGCGTGACCCGCGGTGCGAGGCCGTCGACGCCCTGCGCCTCTCCGACGCTGCATGGCGTTGCGAACGTAACTGGTGTAACCCTCCGTGGAACCTCATCGGCGATCTAGTCTCCAAACTTGAGTCCAGCGGTGCCCCAGCCATCGTCATTGTTCCCTACTGGCCTGACAAAGCTTGGTACCAGCTCCTCTCGGAGATGTGCTCCGACATGCGCTCTTGGAAGCCGCGCCACGACCTCTTCATTCCTGGCCGTACCGGCGACCGCCTTCCTGTGGGCGCACCCCGCTGGCCTGTCGTCGCCTTCAACATTCCCGCCCGTGACCCCCGCCCGTGGCCTGCTGCGCCCGGCATTTTCTAGTCGGCAAACCAGACGATCCTTGTGAAATGTTCTAAACTAGTTTATGTGGTTTCTCTACCTGTACGAGATAGCCCTGGCGCGGCGCCCGTAGCGCGTGTGTGCGCGCGCACGATTGCGGGGGCCGGTCAGAGCCACCACCTGCCTTCACGGCGGACCGACCGGTCACTCTCCTTTGCTGTGGCACGCTCCATCGAGCGCACCACAGCCCGCCCAACCCTCCCTGGCTGTGGGATCGTATGCCTGCAAATTCCTGAATATCACAACCTGTAACCAGACCTGGCATTCTTCGGCAAACCAGACGATCCTTGTGAAATGCAGCAAATCCATCACTCGCGCGCGTAGCTCGCGCGAAATATCGCGGACGATTCTGGTCGTCCCATCAGCAGCATGGCATCGATGATCATCGCGCCGCGCTGCCGCGCGCGCGCGCGTTTGCAGCACAACCCTACGCTGGCTACTGCGAACTACCGGTACCAGCAAGCCAAGCCAAGGGAGACGAAGACGCGCAGGAGGGCAACGACCAGTGGGCCTCCGCATCACCATCGGACAGGTGTTCCGTACAGGGTGCCCACGGATACAGTAACGTGTGGCGCAGCTAGACGCGCGCTTCTGCTTGCTCGCCGGCGCGTACGCCAGCTGTATATTGACGGGACAGTGATTGAGCCTGCCCGACTGGGCTGATCCGACAGGATGAGCTACTGGCTGGTGAGCCTGCCGCTCCTGGAGAGCAAGGAGCGGACCTGGGACATGCTGCAGCAGAAAACCACATATGACAACAACTGGGCGGTCAACTTCAAGTTTGACATCCCCGAGCTGCGCGTGGGGACGCTGGACAGCCTGATGCAGCTTAGCGATGACCTGGTGAAGACGAACATCTCCCTTGAAGCGGTGGTCGGCAAGATCCGGCGCACCATCGTGGACGTGTGCGGCAGTCCGGCCGCTGCCTGCGCTATTGATGGGATCCCAGTGGACAGCTACCTCACCGGCTTTCAGTGGGATGAGGCGAAGTATCCCTCCAGGCGCTCACTGCAGGAGACGGTGGTGAAAATCCAGGAGGATATGGTCAAGCTTGATGATGACCTAAAGGTGTGGCCTGCAGCTCCCGCTCCGCTCTTTATGCCTCATTACAGCTGGTCGGCAAAGTTGGGACAACAGAGGCAGCCGCATGGTACAGGGCACAAGGGCTCTGGGTTTCAGCCATTCACTCTGACTTCATCTGAGAATCAAGACCAAGCCAAACCCTCGAATCCACCATGCAACCTTCCTATCTGCAGATACGTACAGCATTGAAGTCAGAATGCATGCCCCACCCTCCCTGCGCAGGTGCGCGTAAGCGAGTACAATACCGTGAAGACGACACTACAGAACGCGCAGCGCAAGACTCAAGGCAACCTGCTGGTCCGTGACCTGAACAGTATTGTGAAGCCAGAGCATGTGGTGGACAGCGAGACGCTGGAAACGCTGGTGCGCAGCCAGACAGCACTGCCTGAAAGGGCTGTGTTGTTTCCAACCTGCGTCTGGCTGACAGAATATGTGGGATGCCGCAGATGGTGGTGGTGCCCAAGTACAACCATGCTGACTGGCTGAAGAACTACGAGACGCTGACAAACTTCATTGTGCGTCCAAGAGCCAATTATCTGCCATACTGAGTGGCGCTTGTTTCCTGTTTTGCCCGAGCTGCTATGCATGGCGGAAGGCGCGCTGATTTTCCTGTCATGCCCTACAGGTGCCGCGCTCATCCATCATTGTATCACAGGACAACGACTACGTCCTCTGCACGGTGACCATGTTTCGCCGGATTGTGGATGATTTCAAGCAGGAGTGCCGTGGCAAGGGCTACACAGTGAGTTTGGGCCACATGCGGTGTTGCTCATCTAGCGCGCTGTTTATCGGGGCGCTACACACTGACAAAACATGATGTGCGGACATGCTGCTGCAGGTCCGTGACTTTTCGTTCAGCGCGGATGCTATGGAGACTCAGCAGGCCGAGTTTGGCAGCTTGAAATCAGAGGCAGCTGCGAAGCTTGAGTCACTGAACGATTGGTGCCAGTCGGCCTTTAGTGAGGTGACGACCTGGTCCTGACACTGCGACCATTTATTGTCTGGCTGGTTGGGATGAGTGGCCCACGGTCGAGTATGACTCGCAATTGACACTTGCTTTGCTGCCCTATCTCAGGCATTCTCCTCCTGGATTCATATCTGCGCTGTGCGGCTGTTCACGGAGAGCATTCTTCGGTATGGGCTGCCCCCGAAGTTCCTTGCAGCGGTGATGAAGCCCGGCAAAGCAGAGAATAAGCTGCGCTCTGCGCTCGGGACCATGTTCAGCTCCTCAGGTACGTCAGCGGCGTCTCGTACACTCAGCCGATTTGTGTATGAAGTAAGCTGAGCGCACAGACTTACTGCCGGCTTCACTGCCTTCTGCAGGGGCGAAGTACTGGAAGAGTGAGGGCAAGGAAGATGTGACCATTGGGTATGACGGAGAGTATCAGCCATATGTGTCCTTCTCCATTAGCCTAGATTAGAATGTGCATCACACCAAAGGCTGCTTTAGGCCAGCATGTGTGCAGTCAATCATGCAACCAGAAAGTGGCGCAGCCCACCCATCCATAACGCCACCAGCCACGGCTAAGCCAATGCACCCCAGGCAGTGGGAGATGAGGTACCTCAGCACTACCTCTTAGCCGCATCCTTCGGTTTCACCACCGACTATTCGTCAGGTATGTAGGCAACTATGTGCCACCGTCTACGTCCATCCACCATGGCCAGACACATTGCAGGAAATCATCTTTAGCCGTAGCCTATTTGTGCCACGGACGGCCCTGCTGTGAACCATTCATGCACAAGTATGTATCGTGCACCGGTACATCAGTGCGGCATTGCAGTGCATCACACACATGCGCTCAATGCACCATTGCAGTAGGGCAGTGAGTAAAATTCCCTCTACTCCAGCTATGAGCTAGAATATCGCCCTCCTAGATTCATAGCGACTACTGCCAGGTGCAGATAAGGGATGAGCGTGCTATCAAGTAGAGTGGCTTGATGAGCTGCAGCCACCATAAGCATATGCATGTTGTGATGCCTAAATATCGCATTGTGCATTTAGTACTTGCCAACATCACATGCAAGACGGTAATATCTCTCGCACTTGCACTCAACAGTTGGTCTCTTGGATATATTTTTCAGCGGTGCAGTCAACACACAATATCATGCTATGCGGATTTTGCCATGTAAGGCAGGGACAAACTGTTTTGGGACTGATGTTTTGGGAAATGACCTCCATGGGACAATGTTTTGATTTACGTGTTACAGCAATGCAGTTTCTGCTAATCAATTAAATGAAGAACCTCATATATAGGTCAGCAAACATCATTCTATGCTACACATGTACATGTGCCGTTTGGGTAAAAGCAAGTGAAAGTACTTGCAAGATGATGGTGGGAATCTACTTCGTGATGGCCGGACAATGATTTCAAATTGATACAATTCGCGCTCCCCCGTCTTATCAGTCTGGTGATGTAGACTAGGCACACCCAAAGCTTGTATGGAGTGAACACAAAACAAGACGGACCTCAAAAACTGGTACCATTTCTCGTGCATGCGCCACCTCACAACACGGTGCGAGGGGGCAAACCGCTTTTGGATCATTCTACGCCCAGCCCTTACCTGGGAAGTCGACTAAGTGCACAACAAGGCTTGAAACGTACTATCTACAGGACATCAGGCTAAACTTTTCAGAACTTCATGGAGCAAACCCTTGGCTTGCCAGGAGTACCAGCGGCATAGACTGAAAATCGACTTCACCAGCCAGCGAAGCTTGACTTACCAGCACTCCAGATACCGATCTTTTACCAGCCGCCGCCGCCGCCGCCGCCACGGCCGCCGTAGCCACCGCCATCGCCGCCGTAGCCACCGCCGCCGTAGCCGCCATCCCCGTAGCCACGGCCGCCACCACCACCACGGCCACCACCACCATAGCCGCCGCCGCCGCCGCCGCCGTAGCCGCCGGTTTGACGAGGGGCGCCCTGTCAACACATACAATAATAAGAAAAATCGAGCCACCGAGGATCCATATTCTTGCGACGAGGGAGGGAGAAACAGTGATGCGGAAGTCGAGAGAAATAAGTGTGGGGGGGGGGGGGGGGGGGGGGCAATGGCACCAGCATACCTTGACGTAGTCGCCGTTGGGACCAGTGACGTTCACGGCCTTGAGGCGGCCGTCGCTGCCCTGCTCGAGATCATATTCCACTTCCTCGTTCTCATCCAGACTGCGGAACCCCTGGGCATAAATCGTGCTCTACAGTGGGAGACAGCAAGACGGGGGCAAAAGAAAGCAACACTTCAATACCGCTACCGACAGACCGGCGGAGGCGGAGAAGGCCTGCTTCTCAGAGGCGCGTAGCCGACCCTTGCCCGGCCGAATGAAGGATCACCCTTGCACTTGAACCCGCAACGAGCTAGCAAGTGATAACTCATACGTGGTAGCGGAGTGCACTGGGGTCGACTCCCGCTTGAACGCCGCACGGCCGTCTCGCGGTACGCGAACGTTCGGGCAGCCCTTTTCGAGTCGCGGCGTAGTAGCCCACTTCACTGGTAAAGTGAACAGGGGTTGGGAAGGATAAGTTCAAACCACTGACTCACGGGGGCGCGTCGAAGCTTCAAGCGCGCAATAAAGCCTTTTCAATAACCATGCGACCGGCGGTTTCGATATGGAGACTGGCTTCTGGCCAGATCTCCGCGGCTTTGCGCGGCCTGCTGGGAGGATATTCAGTGAGACGAGTATTCGGTGGACTCCGGGACTGACACCAGCGATTCGTGCCAGTACAGGTAGTCACCACGGATCTGTGATGGGTTGAAAAGTGTACTCGGCGCCACGGTATACAAGGTTTACGGATGCGGCATAAGCACAAACCGCTTTCCACTACGCGCTGATATCGGAGAAAGCCGCAGCGTCGATCCGAAAAAATGAGGCAGGGCACTCGGCACGTTCGAACAGGCGAGCTGTGGTTACAGGTAGCCACCACCAGCGCAGCACCTGATGCACGAAGATATCTTCCTGGCCGTCATCGGGCGTGATGAAACCGAAGCCTTTCTGGCTGTTGAACCACTTCACCTTGCCAGTTGCCTTAGTCGCGGGAGCAGCCATATCGGCGGATCGGTATAACGCTGTTTGCTCTCAAGTGGTCAGTGCTGAGGTCGCGCGAAGCTGTTGGACAGCGCGTTGTGTTGCGCAGCTGTTTCCTGCCGCCGATGTTGGTGAGTGGTAAGGATTACATGGATAGTCGCTACGTACAGCAGCAAGCAGCACTGCAGCAGCACTACTGCACTTCGTAGCATCAGGCACCAGTACCGCAGCAGTATATTGCAGTGAACCGCTGGTCATTTCTCCTCATCTGCCGATAATGGGGTCCGCCTGGCCTTAAAAGCAGTCGTGCGAGCTCGGGGCAGCCGACGGGCCGCCGGGCGGGGGTGCGGGCGGTAACGGTGCCTGTAGGGTACCGGTACTGCTGGTACCGGCACAGCGTCCTCGTCGGATATTTTCGCAGCGCGCAGAATATCGGCATCGTATAATCCTTCACGTAGCAGTCCGCGTACAGTACCGCAGTCACGACTAGGTCAGGCGCGTCCCAGGTCGCCAGTACCTGCAGCTTTGGATTTCTCCTCTGCTGTACTGCTCAGTGTATCACGGAGGATGTATATAGCATCGATTACGAATACAATGCGATGATTACTTTGAAATAATGATGACTAATTTTCATTTGAAAATATCTTGCAGCCTGATTGCTACTATATAATTACATGAGCCAGCAGCAGAAGCAGGCGATATCGGAAATCACCAAAATAAAAGGCAATCAGAAAGGTGCATCCTGATTGCTACTGCTACGAACGATTGCTACCTGCAATATCCCACCCACCCACCGCCGCCTGGGCGGGCCCGACGACCGTCCTCGGCCCTCGGAATCGCGGGCCCTTCCTCCGCCTCCACCCCCGGCTGGGGATGGGGGCGGGGATCGTGCACGGGTGGCGCCTTGGTAGCCTTGGCCCCGCCCGTGCTGCCACTGCCGTGGAGGAGCAGTGTGAGCTGGACACCGGCGTCTTACGTCGTTGCTGGTCCGGTCGAGTCCATGTTCGCTGTTCTTTGAGCACCCTCTCCCTTCCTGTCCTGTCGGCGCCTATACATTACATTCGGCCTAGTGCCGCTATTGGAGTGGCACGGGATGTTGTGCCGGGAAGGGAGTTCTACGTTCGGCGGAAGGGGACGCGACCGAGCTGGCGGCGGATCTGGCGCTGGGCGGAACAACGTGCGCTGGACACCGGCGTCTTACGTCGTTGCTGGTCCGGTCAAGTCCCTGTTCGATGTTCTTTGAGCACCCTCTCCCTTCATGTCCTGTCGGCGCCTCCACATACATTACATTCGGCCTAGTGCCGCTATTGGAGTGGCCCGGGATGTTGTGCTGGGAAGGGAGTTCTACGTTCGGCGGAAGGGGACGCGACCGAGCTGGCGGCGGATCTGGCGCTGGGCGGAACAAAGCGCGCTGGACACCGGCGTCTTACGTCGTTGCTGGCCCGGTCGGCTCTGCATTCCCTACTCGTTGAGCACCCTCTCCCTTCCTGTCCTGTTGGCGCCTCCACATTACATTCGGCCTAGTGCCGCTATTGGAGTGGCCCGGGATGTTGTGCTGGGGAAGGCGTTCTACGTTTGGCGGAAAAGGACGCGACCGAGCTGGCGGCGCATCTGGCGTTGGGTGGCATGCGTCTGTTGCACGCCCGTGGCGCCCCGTTCTGGGTTGGACCCCCCCCCACTTCCGCTCCTTGTTGCGAGACCTCAACTTCGAAGCTCCATTCCTGTCGGCGCCTCCACACTACATTCGGCCTAGTGCCGCTATTGGAGTGGCCCGGGATTGTGTGCTGGGGAGAGCGTCCCTACTGCATGGAGCGGCGGCTGGCTGGTGGCGATGCCTGGTCGGAGGCTACCATGGCGGTTCCCGCCTCTGTTGGCCCGTAGCTGGATTTCCTTCTGGATTTTCTTCTGGATTTCTGTGTGGATTTCTTGAATGTTGCGTCTAGCTCATGTAATCATTGCTACCTGCACCGGGTACTTAATCCTTACTTGACGACTACCTTTACTGGCGCGAACGGAAATCGAAGCCATCTCGTACCTGTGGCTTCGTGGCACCTGTCAAGAAGCTAGGCGAGGGCAGGGCCCCGGACGTGCGGCCTATGGCGGTCGGGGAGGCGGAGCTGCGCGCAGCGGAGCGGGCAGTGGTGGACAACATGAAGGAGGCATATGTGTCGGTGCTTGCTCCATCTCAGCTCGGCGTTGGCATTTCCGCGGGCGACTCTATGCTCATCCACGGCGTCCGGCTCATCGCCGAGAAGCTTGGCCCACGTGCCGTCATCGTCCAAACCGACCTTCGCAACGCTTACAACGAAGCATGGCGCCGCACTATTATCCAACGCCACATCGACTGCTCTCCAATACACCCTATCATCCCTGCGCTCCTAGCCTCCCTCTCCACGGATTCGTATCTGGTCGTGGACGATCGGTCCGCCCCTCTGCGGTCGGAGGACGTCGTGCAACGGGGCGCACCGTTGGCCACGACTTCCTTTTGCGTCGCGATTCACCCCAAGGTGCAACACTGTGACAACACGTTGGAGGTCACCGACGGGGCGGCGCGCTTCAACGCCGACGATGGATTTTTGGTGGGCCTCCCGGAGCACGTGTGGCCGGCTCTTCACGCCTTCCGCACGTCCATCAAGGCGTCCATGGGGCGTGATGTGCGCTTCGACAAGATGCACGCGTACAACGCAGACATGGAGGCCGCGCGGCGTGAGGCTCCGGCCGACATCGAGTGCCCCGAGCTAGATGGCCATCACGGCATCGCGATCCTCAACGTGCCGCTCGGATCGCCAGAGTATGTGCATGCATACATGCGCGGCAAGGCGGAGGAGCTACGAGAGGAGGTGGACGCTAGCCTGAGCAAGTTCCTATCTACCAAGCCGAGCCGTCGGTACACCCACGCCCTGCATCACCTCGCAGCATGGGCCCGGCTCAAGCATTGCATGCAACACAAGGCGGGGTATTGGCTCCGCAATTGCCTCCCGTCCGAGGTGGAAGCCTTTGCGGAGGCAGTGGACACCACCGTCCTCGCGGCGGTCGAGCGGGTGCTAGGGGTCTCTTTTGATCCCTCCATGTACGGCACCGACACCAATCCGGTGGTCACCGATTTCCTGTCGGATCTTTTGCACGACCCCAACCCCATGGCAGCGGACGTGGCTACCCTGAGCGAGGATGCAATGGCCAGGGCGTGCTGCAGGCTTCAGCTCCCCATCCGGTTGAAGGGCGTTGGCATCCGCGCGCGCCGCATGGCTAGCGTTCGTGACGCCGCCTTTATCGGTTGCATGAATGGCATCCTCCCAAGGTTTCTAACTAGGAACTCCGGCACCAACACCCCCACCCCTTGTTTCTTTGACCCACAGCTTGGGTCCGTACTTGGCCGAGCGAGGCAGCCTCGAGGTAACTTCTTCCGCATGCCGGTATATATGACCACGCACTTCCTCAACGATGCTCGTGGGTCGGGCAGCTACGCCGCGGTGGTGCGCGAGGCGTGGGGCCGCCTCCAAGCGGCTACTGCTAGCCACCTCAGCGACGCAGATGCGCACATGATGGAACGGGAAGCGAAGGCTGCGTCGGGCTCACAAAAGGAGCTGACGGCATTCTAGACCATGCCAACAACTCCCGGCTTCAAAATGAGGTGTGCGCTCTCCATGCCACATGTAGGGAACGGGTCTTGTTCAACGAGCTCGATGCGGCGTGCGTCGGGCATGTGGACAGTGGCCATCCCCACCGCGCGGACGGTCATGACTCCGCATGAGCTGCGGGAGGTCGCGGCCGGGTACTTCTTTCTGCCTAGCCCGTGCTTGGCCCCGGTGGTTGGGAGTCAGATCATTCTGCCCTCGACCGAACACAACCCCGTCACTATTGACCTATACGGCGACGCGCTCATGAACCTCCCGGCACCTGGAGACGCCCATTGGCGTGTACAGCACGACGCTATCGCAGACGCCTTCCGCGATCAATGTGTTCACGATCTGGGCATGGTTGTACGCCGGGCGGTGGATGACTTGTTCCAGCAAGCAGTGCCTCTCGGCAACACCGTAACCAAGGATAAACTCAAGGACTAAGTGCCGGACGCAGAGCTCTCCGGTCCGGTGTTCAACATTGTGACCGGGAGCTATGATCCCCGGAGCTTGAAACCCATGTTGCTGGAGTTCAAGACTATGCGGTACGGGGTCAAGTACACTGCAACGCCCCGGGCCACGGTTGTGGATCGGTTTGTTTGAGCGCTCCCTGGTGGGCGACATACAACGGGCTGGCAACGGGGTTGGCAACGGGGTTGGCAACGCGAGATGCGCGCGGCACAACACGGAGCCCAGAGACAGAAGGGCCCTCTTCGAGACATCATGGATATGTCGGAGTACACGGGCATGGTCTTCGGCATTGTGGGTGAGGTGAGCAAGGGGGTGCGCCACACGGTGCGCCATGTCGCATCATTGGCCGCGGACCGGGGTGCCCTCTCATCGCGAGGCACTCGGTGCACCACCCGGGCTCACCAGGAGGCCTTACTCGCAAGAGATTTCCTCGGGGCCCTGAGCTTGGTGGCGGCTCGAGAGCGTGCTCGCTGCCTCATCAGACGGCGCAGATTCGTCTGCCATCCCGTTGCCGAAGCGCAGGACGTCCGAGGATCACCCTCACACAAACGTACACGCGTGGCGCCTACTAGTCCGTTGCTAACACCCGCTCTTGGACCCTACGCGCTGGCCACGGTATGAAATGAATGATGTGCCTAACCTCAGCAATACGTAGTGATGACATCTGACGACATGCAGCTCTGCCCTTACAGCTTGTATCCCTGGGAGTTTTTTGATGCTCAGCCATACCTGTGGGAGATTACTGGCAAGGAGCTGCCTGATTCGGCAACACGGACGACTCGCCTGGATGTGAACGAGGGGGATGAGTACGACCCGCCCCCATCCCCCACGCCACCGCCCAAGCGGTCCAGGTATAGCCTTACTGCAGTACCTGCGCTAGCTTGCATACAAATTGGACAGGCAGCTACATATTTCTTTCAACTTATGGCGCATTGTGCTGCTAGATTCCGTCAGGGCTGGCCATGCTAGCGCCGCTACGACAGGGCCTCAGGTGATGTGGAAGGAGGGAGGCACCACCCCAGCTTCAAGAGCGCCAAAGGACCTTACATCCGCCATCACTGGACTGATACAAGTGCAAGCTGAGAAGATGAGGCAGAAGATGAGGGATACCGCTGCAGGTACATCGGCAGCGAGCCAGCCGACAATAAATGAGTTGATTGCCATAAGCGGTACACCTACGTTGCCGGAGCACATACGGCATGGGGCTGAGAGGATGCTAGAGCAGAGACTAGGGTTGTCGACGGAAGGGTCATGAAGCGTTGGTTATTGTCTGTTTCTCAGCTGCGCAAATCGCTTGCGTCCTGTCAGCAGCGATGTGTAACAGACAGTTCATATACCTGCAAACAGGAGGAATGATTGCGTGTTTTGGGTTTATATACCTGCAGGAGGCCTGCAGATATCTGTACGTGTTGTTGCTGTTGCTGCTGCTGCTCAGAAGCTGCAGCAGCAGATATGGAATATATGTGGAACGTATACATCATAGGCCTGCATAAATCTGTACGTGATGTTGTTGCTGCTGCTGCTCAGCAGCTGCAGCAGCATGCGGATATGGAATATATGTGGAACGTATACATCATAGGCCTGCAGAAATCTGGAACATCTCGCATCAAACACTGTGTATTTTAACGGTTGCTTCTGGGACGCACTCTTCCCAGGGCAGCTACATGATCGGTGAGCAACACCCTCTGGCTGATTTTGGGATGTTTTTTGAGGCCACGTTCGGATTCTGTGACCTTATCCTGCCGCAGAGGCCGGAAGCAGTCACCAATCCTACGCTCGCTGGTCAAAGCAGAGCCTAGGGGTAGGTTGTCCTCTATAGCTATGTTGTGTAAATAATGGATGCATGCAACGACAGCCTTTGTTATGTTCTGTATGTTGCCACACATAGGACGGCGCAAGATACCAAATCTAGCGACCAGCGGGCCAAATGCACACTCCACATTTATCCTGCATCTACTTTGATAAAAATTGAAGTTGTCCTTGGCCTTGTCTTTCCTAGCCTGCGCGATCCCCCAGGGTGTAACCAGGCAATCGCTACAGACGTACGCTTCATCTCCAGCCAGCCAGTACCCTTCTGGTAAAGGCCTTTTTGTCCAGTGCATGTCCCAGGGAGCACATCTTCCAAGCAAGGCTGGCATGGGTGCTACCTTGGGTGGACAGGTCGAAGTAGACAATCCTCATGCGTGCGTCCGCAACCGCCTGCAAGTTGATGCCGAAGAACCCCTTCCTGTTCCTGAAATGCTTGACGTTTTTCACAGCTGCTTTGGTGGGTTTAGCGATGCGCAATGCCATTCCATCCACTGCGCCAATGCATCCACTCATTACCCACCCACTCCGTGCCTGCATCTCCTCCGCCATAGTCTTCAAGAGGTCGGTGTCGTAAGGCTTGAATGGCTTGTGATAGAGCACGTCAAGAGCATCTATGACTGGCCATATACACCCCTCGTAAAGGGTGGTCATTCCAAGGCCAAACAGATCCTCAGAGTCCTGGAAATTCGCACCAGCTAGCCACCTCAAAGTGGCCGCTAATCGCAGCTCCAGTGGGACCCAGCTGCCTGAAGACCTCACCGCATGTAGCTTTCCTGCGTCGCTGATGTCGATGAGCGGCGCGAGCTCGTCAACTAGCTGGAAAAAGCGTTGCTTTGTCTCCTTGAAGCGGCGGCGGAAACGCTTGTCCCCATAGCGACGAATTCTGCGCTGCGCGTCTCTGCGCTCCTGGGTCCGCTTCTCGTTTGCTTTCCTATCGACGTGACGCAGACCGCGGTTGCCATGTGTAGCGGACACGCCGTCGTTGTCGCTATGGTCAACGAAGCGCGGCACCACCATCGCTCGCAGCAGCTCCAGCAAACCCTAGCGGCAGAACGAATGCGCACAACTCTTCGTCATCTGAGTCCCACTCGCCGTCGGAGTCCGAGTCCGGGTACGCGGTAGAGTACAGTAGTGCTAAACCGGGCGCCTCGCTCGGGGTGGGGGTGAAGACGGGGAGGACGCATTTTGGCGGGAGGTGGAGAGGCGGGCTGCGGGCGCGGGGGACATATGCACCGCGTTTCCGCCGCTGCGCGTATGTATGAAATGCTGTTTTTTGCGGCGGCACGCGTGCGCTTATTCGCCCAATGCCACCGGCTACGTGGCAGCACGATATCGCGTATCGTTAGGGCGGCACGCGGCTGGGGCGGCACGCGACCCGTGGTATGAAACGGACCTCAGACCCCATACCCATAGAGCGTGGCCTCCGACAGGGATGCCCCGCTTCCCCCATCCTATTTAACATATTTATTAATAACGATATATTCGATGGGGTAGAACATCTAGGGTGTATGTGATGTACCAGGGTGCACCGACACATTAGCGGCAAGGCAACCATTAAGGGTGCCAGGTCAGTTATACGCGGACGACGCTGTTGGTATCACAGGCTCGTTCGATAACCTGCATGCCATGTTCGCCCACTTCTCGCAGTGGGCGGAGGACCATTTTATGGGGTTTGGGGTACTTAAGTGTGGGGTGATGGCATTAGGCCGATATTCCGACGAGACCGCGTTACGCGAACAAGCTGCCCGATGGCAGCTTGGGGGGGGAACGGGTACCGGTTGTAAATGAATATAGGTACTTGGGTACGGTCATTGAGTCGGATTTAGGTATGCAACACATAGTAGACGACCGGGTTAAGAAGGGTAAACGCGCTATTGAGGCGCTCGATTCGGTATTAGTCGGTGGACGGGACATAATTATTCCTATTAATGTGCGTGTGTCGGTTTTTTAAAACCTGTGTATTGCCGGTTTTAACTTATGGGTGTGAAGTATGGGGCATGGATAGAAGTAGCGGCGCAAATAAATTACAAACCGTACTCAATCAGTGCTTGCGTTGCCTCATTGGGGAAGGTAAAAACTCCCCTGGGGTGGCCACTGCACCGATGATGCGGGAATTGGATATTGCGCCCATAGAGGCTACGGCCGCTGCGGCACGGGCTCGGGCGTTCCTTAAAGCATCCCACTTGAACACATGTATAACCCATTTAGTAGATCAGCCAAGTCGGGCGCGCACTAACACGTGGACGTCGGGGACTGTGCGGTGGTTAGATCGACTAGCTAGCTAGGGCGAACGTAGGGCTAGCTGAGGGGTCTTCCACTTCCACTTCCACTTCCACTTCAACTTCCACTTGAGTGGAGGTCCCTAGCCGCGCGCCATGCCGCTAAACTAGTAAAGGCATCGGTGTGGGCGCGTTACGAATCGTCGGCATCGTTAGCACGCAATAACACCTGGGGTATATATGTCCAGGCGTCCTATGCGTCAAACCCGTTGCCACAGTACGGTGTGGATGTCCCCGCGGGGGTTGTGGCCGGGTTGCACATTATGATACAATTACGCACCCGAGTATTTCCCACTGCCCGCCGATTGGCCCGGATTCATGCCATGCCTGAGCGGTTCCTTGAACACTGCCCTGCATGTGGCGGAGGTGAATCTGAGACTATCGAACATATGTTGGTGGAGTGCCCGCGGTGGAGGTATCACCGTCATAATTTTGGGTTGTTAGTTCCCGAGTTCAGGGATTTTGTTAGTAGTCAGGTTAGTGCGTCAACGCCTGAGGACTTAACTGCCTTTATTTCGGGCGGGGTCCCCCCCTCCCTTCACGGCGCCCTGGATTTTACTGGGAATGGGAAATTTTTCCAGCTATGGCGTCGGGCCCTCCCTCACATTGCCTTTTTTGTTGCACATGTACCGCACTCCCGAAGTGCTTTGCTCCGCGGGTTGGGGCTTGCCCCAACTCGCATTACTCGAATGGGCCGACGCCCAAACGGGTAGGCCGGACCTTTCGTGGTCAGTGCCGGGTATTCTGATGGCAGTGTTTTAGACGGTGATCCAACAGTGTTGGAAATTCCGTCACTGGCCTCCAATTAGTCTTGCGAAATGCTTCGGCAATTTGCTTGATGACTATAACGGAGCGTCGTCGCCCACCCAGGGCTTTCCGTAACTGGATTGCTGCCTAAACGTACGGCCGTCGCAGAGACGCTGCAAGGGTTTCACAAGTGCCAGTCCTGTCCCGGGGGCGGGGAAAAAAAACAAAAACGAACCCGGGCGCAATGACGAATCGTCATGTGGATAACTACGACTATTAGTACATGGGAGCGCGAATCTCACCCGTACTATTCAACAAGAGTGGGGAATTTTGTGTACATTATAGCTAGTACTGCTGAACGGGCCTGCCCGCCGTCCGATCAAAGGTCATCGGACGGGCGGTTTGGCTGCCGTGTTTTGCCAAAGAGTGCTCACGTTACATAAATATTTGCGAGGGGGAGGGGGGGTGGGCAGGTAGCGGTATGCCGAAGAATGTTTGAATTACAATATTCGCGACAGTTGCCGTCGGGGCATGTGGCGGGGGGCGGGGGGGGGGGGGGGGGGGCGGGCGGGCGTGGCCCCCCCCGGCCCCCCGCCCCCCCGCGCCCCCGCCGCTCCCGCCGGAGGAGTGAGGGGAGGGGGGTAAGGGGGCGGGGGCCACTGCTTGTTCTTGTTCTTGCGTGCCCGGGGGGCCCTCCGCTTGGACGATCTCGCTGCCTCCGCCTCCGCCTCCGACTCCGCGACCGTCAGTTTCTTACCTCGGCGCATCTTCACTGGCCTCTTCCGCTTCTTGTCATCCGTCAGTGTCTTCACCACTCCGGGAGGCTGTGCCGTCGACGACGCCGCCATGAGCTTCCTTGCCTTGGCGTCGGGACGCCCCCTGTGCCCAGACGCCCACAACAAGCCACAATCGTTTCGCCTCCAAGCGGCTGAGGATGCGGCCTCCTCGGCCACCACGAGTTGCGCCGCTGGCGCTGTGGAAGCCTTGGCGTTGAGGTGGGCCTTACGGCGCTCCCGGACGAACCTGCGCGCGGCACAAGTTAGCCATGAGTGGGTGCGTGCTAATGTGGAGGCGGTGCTGGCGGAGTGCATTGGCGGTGCATAGAATAGCGTGTCGCTGGGATTTTGGCTGCATATGACGCCGTATTCCCATCCATCCGGCACGGAATGTCCGGTTTTCACACATTTTTGTGGGAATATAGTGTGAATATTACGCGTCTTTTACACCGGGTGGATGGGCATCCCGCGTCCGATGCACCCCGAATCGATCTCACCAACACGCTACTCTACGCACCGCCAATGCACTCCGCCAGCCCCGCCTCTTTCCGCGCGCGTCCTACGTTGCATTGTGTATACATACATACGTACATGTACTGCTCCGAAACCAGCCCACATGTCTTTTACGCCGGGTGGATGGCTGGGCATCCGGCGTCCGATGGACCCCAATTATTTGCAGCACGCTACTCTACGCACCGCCAATGCACTCCGCCAGCCCCGCCTCCATCCGCGTGGGAACTGGTAGTAAGTGTTGTTGTGTGCGCACATCGTGACAACATTACACGCACGGCGGGAATGGCAATTAGCGGTGGATAATGTGAAGGCGTTTTCGAAATCGACGGAGAATGAGGCGGTGCTGGCGGAGTGCATTGGCGGTGCATAGAATAGCGTGTCGCTGGGATTTTGGCTGCATCTGACGCCGTATTCCCATCCATATACACGCGCGCCGTATTCGCTCTTTACACGCTCTATAGTAGGC
Organism: Tetraselmis striata; assembly: GCA_006384855.1. NCBI lineage: Eukaryota > Viridiplantae > Chlorophyta > Chlorodendrophyceae > Chlorodendrales > Chlorodendraceae > Tetraselmis > Tetraselmis striata. Next base: position 240,467 of record VCJN01002785.1, read on the forward strand.
TGCCCGTCCATGGGCGGCACATCCGATGGCACATCCGGCTTGGACGGCACATCCGGCTCGACAATGGTTCAATGATCATATTGGTAATATAGAGGTGTGATTACACCGGGCTCCTTTGTCACCGGTATATTGGCACCGTTAAGATTCTAGTTCGAATTTCGCCACACGTTTTCGTATGGGTACCGCTTGGACTTCCCGATGCCCAGCGGCGTTAGCGACAGCATGCCACAACCTTGCTACACATGACGCACCCGCACCACGAGAAGAGTTCACCTTCTGCCTTTGCGCTAACTGACCAGCTAGCGCGACACACCCACCCTGCTATGCTACCTTTTTTATTGCGGACAATACGGCTCCACAATGGCTAAATCAATGTTAACTATCAGTATATGTCGGTACTTTTTTCTGCCGAGCCCATGTATGGCCCCGGTGGTTGGGAGTCATATCATTCCGCCCTCGACCGAGCACATCCCCGCCATTCTCGACCTCTTTGGCGAGGCACTCATGAACCTCCCGACACCTGAAAACGCTCAATGGCGCGTGCAACACGATGCTATCGCTGGCATCTTTCGCGATCAATGTGCTCACGGTCTAGGCATCGTTGTTCATCGGGAGGTGGATGACTTGTTCATGTTGGCAGTGCCTCTCAACAACACCGTACCTAGAGACGAACTCAAGGACTTGGTGCCGGACGCGGAGCTCTCCCTCCGGACCATCAATGCCGTGACCGGGAGCTATGATTCCCGGAGCTTGAAGCCCACGCTCTATATATACCGGGGTTCAAGATTATGCGGTACGATGTCAAGTACACTGTGGTGCCCCGGGCTACTACGGTTGTGGATCGGTTTGAGCACTCCCAGCTAGGCGACATGCAACGGCGGGGGCTGGCACTGCGGGATGCGGCGTCGCACAACTCGGAGCCGAGACACAAGGGCCCAGTTCGAGAAATCATCCTCGACACATCGGAGTACACGGGCATGGTCTTCGGCATTGTGGGTGAGGTGAGCAAGGGGGTGCGCCACACGGTGCGCGATGTCGCATCATTATTGTCCGCGGATCGGGGTGCCCTCTCATCGCGGGGCACTCTGTGCATCACCCGGGCTCATCAAGGGGGCCATACTGTCAAGATATTTTTTCGTGGTTTTGAGCTTATTATTTGGTGGCGGCTCGAGAGCGTGCTCGCTGCCTCATCAGACGGCGAACCTGCCATTGCGTGCGTGGATCGCCATCGCTCACATGTGCCCACGTGGCTCGGACTCCCAACCGGGCGCGCGTCACTCATCCATCCCACCTCTTGGGGATGCGGGCCGTTTTTATGCGGCTTGTGTTGATCTTTCAGTATTGCGCTTAGCTTAGGTTTTCTTGCTGGCCTTTGTGATTCACACCAGTACCTGTCGAAATCATATAGCGACTAATCATCCGCAAAAGTAAACGCTGCGAGACGGACGGGATATATTAAACCCGTACGGTATGTTCATGGGGGTTAAAATCCGTCCACCGTTTTTCGGGTCTCGCCCACCGCCCGGCGTGAGTAAACCTTATATGGAAAGGCGCGTCGTATAAATAAGATACAGGCAAGTGCTGCGTGCTAGGAGATCAACACAAAGTAAGTACTGATACTACACACGCGGATGAACGGTTATCATCGGCCTCTTGCGCTTCCGCGCGGGAACCCTCACCTGGTCGTGTGGGGCGGCCGGCCTTGCCGCCGGCGGGGTACGGGTACCGCCGTATCGTTCGCCCGCCTCAAGCACGCTGGATCGCCGCCCCCCACGAAGAGCTTCTTTAGCCGCTGGTGACGGCGTGTTTAACGCGGGTTCTGCGAGGTTGTGTAAATACTCGTACCACGCTGCGGCCAGGTTAGTCCTGCTCAAACTCGCGGTTGGGGGGTGTCACACAAGGAGTCAAACTATACCGGAGTCGCAGCGGCAGATCTACTGACGCCAACAACCTCGACTGCGACTCAGAGTAGAGGCTGTCCTGACCTCGCACAACTCCCACACGTGCTGATCCAGCGGCGTTGAAGAAGAGGGCAGGTCCCCCGTTTCCAACGTCAGCCACTCTCGCTGCAGCTCCAAGGTGCATAAACTTGACAGCGCATAGGCCACCATGGCGACGGACACGCCCATCACTGTGTCTCCCCCGGAGCTGAGGTTCCGCTTTGAGCTGCGAAAGCAGATTCCGGTCACCCTCACGGTGAATAACACGAAGGATGTGCCTGTAGCTTTCAAGGTGAAGACCACCAGCCCTAAGAAGTACATTGTTCGGCCCAGCACTGGGGTGGTGAAGCCTGGCGCTAGCGTAGATGTGCAGGTCATCATGCAGGCACAGAAGGAATACCCGCCAGACCTCAACAACTGCAAGGACAAGTTCCTTGTCCAGACAGTGCCCCTGCCTGCGGATTTCGTAGTGACTGGAGACAAGCCGGAGGCTCCCGCGGACGCGTTTGACAAGAGCAATGCGGAGAACATCACGGATCTGAAACTCAAGGTCGCACTGGTTGCTCCGCCTGCTCCACCCTCTCCGGTGCCGGAGGGTGATGAGCTGGATAGCTCTGACCTCAGCGCGGGGCGCTCCGGTGGGCCGAAGTCGGTAGATGAGGCGAAGTACAGGAGTACTCTGGATGATCTAGCTGCGGCCACCAAGGAGGTAAACACCCTGAAGGACCAGATCAAGAAGTTGATGGATGAGAAGGTTTCCTTGAACGACAAGATCGGCGAGCTGCAGATGCGGGCAGAGGGCAAGCCCTACACGCAGGCTGCAACATCAAGCGCTACCACAGCCTCTCCAACGACTGTGGGATTCACCCTGTTGCATCTAATCTTGGTTGCCATTCTGTGCTTCCTGATTGGTCATTACACCTGATCTGTGGAACAGCAACATGGTGATAGGTGCTTACATAATTTGCTGGGCAGCTCGCGATCCTAAGCATGGACTCGGGCTTGCGCTGGCATGCAATAGAAAATTGCACAATGTCATCGAGTGTTGATTCTACATATCTTTCAAGTCACATGATTGCACCAGCTACGAGCATCGCCTTGCAGGTGCCGAGACATTGCTGTTGATAGCGAGCACGGGGCAGAAAGCGGGTTCGGCCAGGGGATGGCGGGGCATGCTTCACGCTCACTCAGGCTGAGCATACTGCACCTGGTGTGGAGCCACATCCCGAGCGGCATATTCACTGCGTTGTCTCAGAGAGGGAGACATGTGATCTGTGTTGTTTTGCAGGTGGAAGGGTGAGATGTGATAACACCGTTCCTCGGGATGCGATCTTGCCAATCCTGGGTTTAGTGCAGCACTGCTGTTGTCACTGCCAAGTACCCTGACCGGAGTACATGTACTGTAGACGGTACTTACATGGGTCATCACATCTCACATGGCATGAATACAATCTGTCTAACTGCTGCATGGTCCCACTTGCTCTTGCTGTTATTTCCTGTGCTGAGCATGGATGTGTGTGTACTCCACGAAGTGAACAAGCGGCAGGTAGGAAAATTACATGTTCAGAGCTTGCATCTTGTTGTGAAAGATGCAGCCCAGCCCTGGGGGAGAGAGGGGGCCGGGTATAGCCGGTTGAGGGCGATTCCATGCCTAAACCCGCTTTAGAGATGCAAAGAAGTTGCCGCACTGTTTGCATTTCCCCCCAGTCGCCAACTTCATCGCGCATGTACGGCAGTATATCTTGCATTCGCAGCTGATAGGTCTGTACTCCGGTTTTTTCTCCTTGCATACAATGCATAGCTGAGCTGGCTCTTGCTGCCCAGAAGTTGTTGCTTCCACGGGCACAGTCGCGCTTGCATCCATAGCGAGGAAATACCACGTGTCCGTTGATGCTGACTTCCGTTTACTTCTATGAGGTTACCATTGGTCTATCTGTTTGTGGATTGTTGTAGATTATGGTGAACCAGTCAGAGAGATATGTAGATATCAATGACCTCCACTGCCACAACAGCAGGCACGCATCTGTACCAACAGCTGGCCACTATCCTCACGGAATGGCGACAGACTTCGGCAAAGTGGTAAAGCCTTGTCGCGATGTCAAGATCAGTAAGAACTGTAACGACCCTGCAGCTTGGTGCGTGTAGGGGGTCTGTGGTGGTGTAGAAGGTACCGGGGCGGAGGTTTCCTGTCCTGTGTCCCGAGGCGGGGCAGGCAAAAGGAAAAGGGTGTAAAGACAAATAATGTATGGCGCTGAATTTTTTATTAATTTGAAATACACAGAGCATTGATACGAACACAGGCGGGGGTCTGTTGTCACTACTCGTACATCTAGGGGTAATCCTTACCGTGTAATCCGGGTATAATTTTTTTAAACTCATCGGTAAACAGGTACGTGTTAACATGCCGGTAATGCATCAATATGAAGAAATCTAAATTAAAGATTTTAAAAGTATCGATGGTCCCTGGAGGATCGTACATTAATTACACTACCGGGTTCATTGCTAGTCTTTTATTATAGTAAACCGGCGGATGATTTCGTCTATAGACGGGTGCTGGTCGACGAATGACCGACGAATGGTCGAGGAGTGACGGCGACGAATAGCGTTATATATGCGAGCGGCGTGGCGCTGCTGCATGTCGCTCGACGCTTGCCGTCGCCGGAACCTGACCGCCGCCACTAGCTTGCCACTGATGGTAGAGCTGCAGCGGCGTCGCACTCCGCTCTGACCGAAATATCCGGGGCTCAGAGGTATCCAGCGTACGAGTAACAGCAGGTATCAAGGGCTTGAGGCTTCGCATGGTTCAAAGCCTCCGGTGAGCGAAAGCAGAGCGGAGCAGTACCGCACGAGCAATATATGTCAGTTCGACATCATGGGCAAGAAACGGCAAGGCGGCGGCAAGGTTCAAGACGGGCTGGAAACCAGGCAGAAGCTGTTTAAACCTACGGATAGCGAATCTCAGGGGTGCGTTTGCAACAGGGTAGCAAGCTAGGATGGGGTGATTTCTGCCTTGATGGTCTGTGCAGAGATAATCGGGTATTCCCACTCACCTTGTTAACTTGACTGCCTTGAGTGCCGGGTTTCTGGGCAGGCCGTCGCTTACATTTCTCGCAAATGCCTTTTACGTTATTTCAGTCTCAAAGGACGGACCTATACAGTCTCCATGGCCGTTCCAGGATCGGTCATTGAGAATACACAGACTGTGGAGCTTGCAACAGCGGTAGGCTCCGCAGATAAGGCATCATTGTGATCACACCAGCGGCGTTGCCCTGGCTGCATGAAGCGCTTGGCTGATTTTGAAACATTCAAGGCGGGGAATCTCGGCCTGAACAGCTTGCTGCTACAGGTTGCTGGACAAATCGCCAGGACTGCTGCCATATTTAACATTGACGAGGTTGTCGTAATTGATGATGCCCCCAACGCAGAGCCTGGTAGGTCTTGTCACCGCAGCCGCCTAGTGCGCCGTTTGACGGTTATTGTGCATGCTGAGTAAACACCTGCAGTGCGCGTTATCTATGAAGCACTATATGTGTGTCGCGCATGCCGCAGGCACAGTGAGTGCGGGTGCGGCATTCCTTGCCCGGATTCTGCAGTTCATGGAGACGCCTCAGTATTTGCGCAGGTGCGTTACACCGCAATCAACTGGCATTGTGCATCGCGGCCGCACTAGTGACGGCGCTGAAGTGATTTTGCTACGCAATACCCGCAGGGCCTTAATCCCTATGCACCAGGATCTCCGACTCGCTGGGATGCTGCCCCCGCTGGACGCCCCTCATCATATGCGGGCAGCGGAATGGTGCCGCTTCCGCGAGGGGCTTGTGGTGCGGTCAGATGGCAAGCTGTCGTACTGTGATGTTGGCCTCGACAAGGTAGTCATCTCTTCGTGACCGTGTCCCTGTGCCAGTGTGTCTTGGTAGCAGCATCATGCTGTTCCTTTTAGAGCTAGAATTAGATTCCCATTACACGCGATTCCCTTTTGTGATGACCGCAGGAGGCTGTTGTTGAGGGATCATTCCCAACCAAATCCAGGCTGACCCTGGAAATGGGAGAGAAGCCGCGCACGCGGCAGTACGGCTCCGCTGGCACGGAGATCCTTCAGGCTAAGCCTGTGCCATTGTCAGAGCCGAGGGAGGCAGGTGCGCACCGGCAAAACACCGCCTTTGATGGGACGAGACGACACTACATTTCTCCGCAAAACGCTGTTTATTGTTGCCAGTGTCCGCTTAAACCACCTCTCATTGCACATTTGTTTCTTTTCTGTATTCGGCCCCGCAATGGTAAGGCACGCACACATCATTTCTAAGGCCGCGAATATTTTCATTTATTTTCATGCGGGCATGTGGCAGATGGCTTGTACTGGGGCTACACAGTCCGCATTGCGACTGGGCTGCAAGGCCTCATGCAGGAATCCCCCTTTGACGGCGGCTACGATTTGTCTTTGGGCACGTCCGAGCACGGATTCAAGGTACCATTTGTTCTGAACACGCGTGCAACATGCCCGTGTAACCTATGTCAACTTCTCGACTCCGAACTGGCTGCTTTTCCTAAACATGTCGAATGATTCATTGTTTATTCTGGGATAAGAACAAGTGTCTTATAAAATCAGTGTACCTGGTACTGCAGGGCGCACCCCATTCCCTTGAGTTGAAGCCTTTCAAGCACATGCTTGTAGCCTTTGGAGGTGTCAATGGGCTTGAAGAGTGCCTTCAAAACGATCAAGTCTTGGAGGAAACGGATCCAAGGTACTTTACTCCACGCTTGTGATGATCACGCTTTTACTGAATGTTTCCTCTCCGTGGCACTCTCTCATCATCCAATCACTGGTAATGCATGGCTGAGATTCCCCGTCGTGTCAATGCTGTGATGATCAGAAAACTCTTCGATGTGTACATCAACACCTGCCCAACTCAAGGAAGCCGCACAATACGCACTGAAGAAGCCGTGCTGATATCAATGTCATATCTGCAGACGGCCATTTCAAAATATGGCGAGTAGTGGTTCACTGTCCAAAGAGCCGCTGCACATGGTTCCCCATGTGCACAGGCGACAGCAATGGCTATCGTGCGAGTTGTGGGAGCGCATGGGAGCGTGCTTTCCACCGTACCCCGCAAGCGCCAGGATTGCAGCTAGCAGTGGGTCAGGCATCACAGGCTGTCGTGCGGGCAGAAACACACTGTAATTCAAGCATGTCACCCGTGTCAGCTTGCAGTAGGACCCTGCGCCTTTGCTCGCTGCGGTCACATCCTGCTCAGCGGCTGCATTACCAACACTGCAGGGACACCACCGTGCATGCATGAGACGCAGAGCAAACCGTTCCTGCCGCCCGGCATTCGCCCTTGCATGTAGGCAACCTAAGTGATCGTGACTGCGCTGTGAATCATGTTTTCTTTTGCCGTCTTATTTACACGCGCCGTCAATCCGAACAAGGGCAAGGCTGGTAGCAGTAGAGCGTGGCAATTCAGGCATGTAACCAGCTACGGAAACATATCCAACAACAGGGGTGCGCGTATCCTCATTATATAGACATATATTGCGAGTACAGCCTGCTATGTGTGCGCCCTGGACACATGACAGTGGCTTCTAGATTACACATCAATACGCACATGCATAGATAATTCCATTTGGTGATTGACACTGTGACAATACCATTGTGTTTAGATACTCTAGAATGGATCCCCAGCTGAACACATGGTATCTTGATGCCTTCCAGAAATTCCGACCTACGCCGACTGCGGTCTGATGCAGCTACCACAGCCCGCAAGGCAACTGATACTAGCTGGCAGGGTTTTTATTGAGCCGTTACGGCTAAAAGCTAAGTTTCGTATGTATTGTCCAATATGTGGCGTGCTTTGCGGGGTTGTATATAGGGTGGTTGAACAATTTTAGTATCGAGTATGAGATAGAGGCAAGCAACACGAAACATGTTTTAGGGTTCTTCATAAATAGAGATATGCAGTAGGCAACACGAAACATGTTTTAGGGTTTTTCATTAATAGATATGAAGTGGCGGTGGATGATTCTAGCTAGGACACTAGGTCCGTGTCTAATTGCCTTTTCAAGGCTAGCGCACGTAGCAACTTGTGCTAAAGGTATTGGTATATTAGCAGCACATGTGCATCCATCAGGTATTGCGCAATCAGCGTAAGGCCGAGCTGGGCCTATAAGGTGTTGGGAGAAGGACACATGAGCACAACCCCACCGAGAACGAGCACGGAAAGCATCAGGAAAACACCCATAGTGTATGCCGGAATAGTGTAGTTACTAGCCCATGTATGTTGACAGGTAGTACTTATGGCAAATGCCGTATTGCGCACACTCTAACAGCAGAATCGTGCGCCAGGATGCTCAAAGTGGTGGCGTTATTGAGGGTCCGTAGATTTGTACCCATCTAGTAGCGAAGTTGCAGCAGTATTGTTGTATTTGCTAGGCGGGGCCATGCCAATTATAGCTTCTAAAATGAAATTCTTTCCCCCGCTCAGCTGCTACTCTGGAGCTCGCATCAAGTGGTGTTGCGTAGGTAGTACTAATTGTGCTCTACGTTTGGTATTGCAAGTGAATAAGCATCACAAGAGGGCAACCCCATGGAGAGATAGTGGAATACAGTAGCCGGCTTGACTGCCGCATGTATGGGAGGGGGCAGGAAACACGCCGGTGTCCTCACGTGATGATGACCATTATCAGCGGCAGCTGGTCATCCACATCAAGTCAGGGCTCAGCCCTAACACAACGGCCACAGATATACAGTCTACAGTCTTATACAGTCTTTTTGGTTGATACTAGCACCAGATCTCTCTTTGCCTCTAAGTTTAAGGAAAAGTCGCTACCTTACCTCGTTGTAGCCAACGTCAGTCCTAGCCAGCGACTACATGAGTCACCATGTAGACTCGTACGTACCGGGCTGCTACGACTGAGCACTGACCCCTCCACATAAATCCTAGGCCCCTTTCTCGGCGAATCCGAGTTTACGGATAGTAGGGCATGACTCTAGGGTTTGTAACCTGAAATCCTGGAATGTTGCACGTTTGTGTTCAGCCCTTATCACCAAAGGGTGTATTAAGCAGCCCGTTGGCAATAAGAAGTGTCCTACAAGAGTGGCCTTTGCGGCACATTGAGCGTTTCCAGTACCCCCACAACAACGGGGTTTGGAGCCCGGCACGTGCCGCCGCGCACGCATCGACCATTGTATGGTGGGATGGGCATGGACGGGTGGAGAAAAATGTCAGCAAAGAGGCTAGGTCGTTGTTGAGTGGGGTGGGGGCATTATGGCGTGCGCCCGTGCACGATGTGGCGTTATTCCATCACCACTGCAGTGTTGCCTTGTGGTACAGCTCTCAAAGTCGCAGCATCGCTTAGGCACTTAGAGGTCGTTTAGGCACTGTTCGATTTTTATAAACAATAGGTCGAAACCAGACGTTGTGACAGCGCTTGGTCACCACATTGGCGTGAAACTTGACGCCAAGTGGATCTCAAAACCTGATACACGGTGGCGGGACAATGTCTTGTGTGTACTCGGGCACCGATCACTCATACTTGGCTCATGCCCCGCTTGAGCGATGCCCACGGCCGCCATGCGTGCCGGATCCCCCCTTTCACATCATTATTTTCACTAGCATCGACGCATTAAGATGCACGCCATTGCCGTGCCACTACTAGGCTCACAATGGCGCGCTATCAGCATGCTGCCATGCACTACTATAGAAACGCTTTGCCCTATGGCAAGGAGGCCTTGAGAACCCTCTCCCGCTTGCGTTTGCAACCATCACATCAGCATTTTGTCCATGATTTTCCCCGTAAACCAGCGGCCTCAACTCGCAGGGGCTTGGTCCATATCGTGGATGATATAATTCAATGCCTTTCGCGGATAGTGAATAGTTGACATACAAAGGGGGATTTGGTATGAGTACGAGGGCAGCGGTGCCCCATGCTTGTGTATGCGCAGGAGGAGTGGTTTTGAAGCGCTATTTGAGGTTTTGAAGCGCTAGCGCCAAAAGCTCTACTTTTGCCTAATTTGAAATTTGATTTTTTAACAATTGAATCATGTTTTCGTCTTGACATGTTGTTTTCACCCCGCATTAGGGAAGGGCCCACCCTTGACCACCCGCGCCCCGCATAGGGGCCGCTTTATTTAAAGCGAGTACGGCGGGACCTATGTAGGCCACGTGGCTATGCTGCAGTAGTACCGGTACTAATTTTGCATGGTACGGTACACTACACGTGAGGCATACGGGGGTTTACGCTCATCGTACAAGGGCGCCAGCCTATACTCGCTAGCCCGGTCGCAGAAACCCGTGATTACGTGACCGCCCGTATATGCGCATGTTCCCGCCGTTATTCTCCCCCGGAAGTCGCAGCTCCAACGCTGCGCTCCACTGGCCACCGCCAAGCAGCGAGGTTGCGCGGCCGTCGCGCCGCTAAGAGCAGCCCCCGCCTTGAGATGTTGCAAGCGGCGGTGTCCCCGGACATCCTCGGAGATCGGAGGTGAAGGCGGGGAAACACCCCCATGCACCGCTGGCTCGATGATCTTGTGCAGTACACCAGTGCCGGATTGCCCGACGCGCGGTAGCCACTTGCCCACGCTCCTGGCCGAGATCATTGCCCGAGGGCGGCTACCTGGGCCCCGTGCACGGTTGGATATATTACCACCACCATTGTGCAAGGCTGTGCCGAGCATTGTAACGCTCCCCGTACCGGGCAGGTCGCACTGAAGTACGAAAACACGATTTTTTCCGAACAACCCTCCATCGCGAGTAAGTTGTCCCCGAGAACCGAGTCGTACAGACCCCCTTCCCACCCGTAGTAGCCGGATCCCGGAGAGGCCGACGCAAGGCCGAGGTCGTACAAGAATTATTTTCAGCAGCTCCCCGTACATGGTTGCTGCCCGGCGGCGCTATCAGGCGCTATAGGGATTGCGAGTATTATTTGAAAAGCCCCTCGTAGGGCTCCCCGGTCGTCTCAGGATCCGAGGACCCGCCACAATCAGCCACCCCGCTCAGCCCCCTGACGCACCCAGTCGGGCACGGGTCTTTTAGAGGTTAATAACGCCCACCACGTGGAGGTGGGGGTGGTGTTGCCAGGTAATCTGCCGCACCGAAGATCCTCCGCTCCCGGTGGGCCGCTGCCTGCCAGCGGACGCCCTTTTGCCTAAATGAATGTGTTGACGGCAACAACTATGGCAACTGCGTGGCAATGTCGGGTTTACTGCGCTATCGCGGCCTTTCCCAAAAAACCGTACGACCATGGTTAGCATGCATGCAACGCGCACACAGCCTCAGTGTAGCCGCGCATGTGCATGTCGATCGAATTTGCAAACCCCATACCTTTGAGGAGGGTTGTTGTTCGTGGCGCAATACCGAGAACATGTATGCAATCTATTTTGCCCCGTCGAGGCACGCGGTGCATTGTGGTTTGGGTCGAATTAGGTTTTAGGGTCAGCAATGGCATTGCAAGGCATTGTCTATGCCGTTGTTTTCATGGGTGCCGAGTCGGGATAGAACTTCCGTCCAACCATGGACAAAACGTGAGAGGGGAGGGGGACGGTTACAAGTTGACTTGCTTGAGAAATGGCGGTGACAGAAATTCCGTCCAAGATGGGACAAAATATACAAGCGGCTCAAATCTGATTTTGTGGAAAAGTGTACTAGAGAATATCGTCGCGGTTCTTACATACCACCTCACGTACCGGGCTCGCAGTACGTACCGCCAATTGTGGGCAAAACGGCGTGTAGAATGACTCCAAGAGGGCGATACGGGTCGTACCGTATTGGTGATATCCTACCGCATTTCAGCTCGTTGGAGGCATTATAATGCTTGCACGTGATGATGATCGCGTGACGATCTACAGAATAACAAGAGCGAAGATGCGAAGATCCAGCGCTTAGCGTCGCGCACCCCCGGAGTCGAGCCGGTGATCGGCACGCTTCAGGGGCAAGGGAGCGATTGCTGCGCGCGAGTGGGCAGTATTGCTGGACGGCGAGACGGGTGTGGGGGTGGGGGTGGGGCACGCGGGCGCCCGAGGTTGTCGCCCTCCGGTTCCGTCCGGGTGCGACGCATCTCCTCGAGAAATTTGCGTGGCGACTTGCCCAATCAGCTCACCACTATTATGACGGCATGCGAAGAGCGCTGCATAATGGCATGTGGGTGACCGCGGTGATTGCGGTGTTGTGGACGGCGCGAGGGATGAGAGTGGCTTCGGCGACGAAGAGAACGGGGAGAGATTGGAAGAATTACATAGGCCCTGTGCGCGGCGGCCGAGTGAGATGACCAAGAGCAACTGGCCGCTATCCCTAGCGGGGTCTTGCGCATTCTATACAAATCCTTCGTCGATGCTACATGTACTCGCGGGGCTAGTATATAGTGTTGAAAGCCGCGCGGGCGAGCATGGGCAAAATGATCACGTGCGTATTTTCCTTTGCAAGGTTGCATATTTATCGGTTGTGTATCACTTCAGCAGTACTTCGGTCAGGAGCCATTATCCTTGCCACCATACGGGCATGTAGGACTTCTCCCCCGGAGAATTGGTGTTGACTACCACATATTCCCCTCGGCGCTCTGCCGCCTCAAGTCTCTTCTCCGCCGCTGGAATCTCGGCTTTCTCTTCTCCGGGGCTCATTGGCAGATTTAGTCCCGGGCACTTCTCGAAGTCATTTGGACGTAGTCTTTGAGTGTCGTCCCATGGCTTCGCTTTGACGAACTATGACTTCATCCTTGAGTATATCCCAGCGATTTGCGTCTACTGGTTGTTAATGAAGACCGTCTTCAAGCTCATGTGTTTGAACGAATGGCCCGGATTCATTATCTTGTCCCACCACACAGAAGGCCTCGGCGATCTGATGGCGTGGCAAACCGCACGAGGAATTAAATTATGTTGAATCGCATTGTCACGTCATTCATCACCGGGGTTTTACATTCACGCACCGCTGTTGTCCCCGTTGCAGCTGCGACGTCGACATTTTTTTGCCCCATCTGTTGCCGCCATCTTCACGTGCTTGGAGAAGAGAGTGAAACGCTTTGGTACTTGTTCACGGAATGTTTGCTCTCGTCCTTCAGCTTCGAGGTATCTTTGAAATGGCCGAGCATGATGGATGTAGAAAACGTAGATTAGCATAAGCGGTCTAGCGACTGATGCTTAAAACACGATGGCACATTTGCACGAAACTATCTCAACTGGCATTTTTGGTGTCGATAGTGCATGCGATGATGTTGGGCGTGGGCTTCCTGACGTTTAAGGTACTACTCAGCGTCGTGATGCAAAGAACTGCCCATCCTCATTCATCCCGCCGTCTTGGCCCAAGTTAGAGAGTGATCGATAAGGTCCTTCGGCTTGTTTTTGAACGGCGGTGATCGCGGCTCCCGCGACAGACAACCAGGTGTTGTGTACGGAGAGCTGACGCATGTCGGGGGAGGGGTAGCGCGGCGGTACCTCTTGGTAGGGTGAGAATATGCGATAGGGTATGTTAAAGGGCTCAACCGGTGAGTGATGGAAGGTGGAAAACTCTCGGAGTCACTTACAGTGGGTACATCATTAAGTACTCTTGGCAGTACTTGGTGAAACATGGCTCTACTCGTTGCGTTTGGCGAATTGAGTTGATTGCATAATATAATCTGTTACAATATGCCGGTGGCATTGCATACCTATCTTGTAGCGGTGTGACTCGGTACCGCGAACATGCAGCTAGTATCCTGATAATTAAGGAGTTGTAGCGCGTACTGTATGTTATAATGAATATTATTGGCGCTTGGTTGTTGTGAGGGAAGGTGCGCGTGGTGGAGAGATTGAGTGCTATTCCACAGGTGTGATGGTGAAGTATGATCTTCTTACAGGCCTACAGGGCGCGGGCGAAGCCCGTCATCAGACGGGCGCGCGCTACGCGCCTAATGTGCTATATTGATTAGGATTAGTGAGGGTAAATCTTCACATTCCACCCCGCTTTGATGAATCTGAGTCAACAGATTCACGGTGGAAACCTTTGCGGGTGGCTCGCCTTGTGAGCAATGTATGCTGGCGAAGTCGAGATATGTTTAAAATGTTCAGGAAGCATGAAATGGTGCATCAGCGGCGAATGCCGCACAGTTTCATAGGGCATCCAGTCATCTCTGGTTTCCGGGAAATTCTGGAATCTAACTTTGAATAGTACGGTTTTGCCCTTTGATAATAGTCTGGAATATAGTGCCAATTACAGTCTGTGATGTCCGCAATGATTGGGTCATCAGTCCTGCGCCTCTGTCTGCCGATCGAGGCATCATGAATATCTATTTGTGCCGATACAATGTCCCAAGGTCTCAATTTAGAGACATGAAATACTGGGTGGCACTAAAGCTCAAGTGGGAGTTGTATTCTGTAGGCCTGAGGATTCACCTATTCGATGACCTCATATGGTCCTACATATCGTTGTTTGAGCTTAGGACATTTTTGTCCGTGTATATTAATCATATCATCTGTTTTTATCATTATTTTGTCACCGACTTGAAACGTTATCGGCTGCTTACTGTTCTTATCATAGTAATGTCTTTGGTATTCTTTGGTTGCTAGTACAATATTTTCATGCACCAGATTGTGTATATCCTGTATTTTCGACAAAATGTCTATGGTAGTTTCTCTCACTCCAGTTTTGGGATTTACAATAATATCTATTGGCAACCGAGGGTGGAAGCCATATATTGCATGGAATGAAGCAAATTTTGTTGTTGACGATTCTGTGTTATTGTAATTGAACTCGGCGAGGGATAGGTAGTTCATCCACTCCTCTTGGTTGTTGTAGCAGAAAGCTCGCAGCAACTGTTGCTCACTGATTTTATTCAATATTTCAGTCTGACCATCAGTCTGCGGATGGTAAGCAGTACTGAGGTTTAAGGTTGTACCAAGCTTTTTGAACAGCTCTTGGAAATATGTTGATGTATATTTTGTGTCTCTGTCTCCTATCATGCCGGTACTGAGACCGTGAAGTATGTGTATATTTTGATGTACAGCTGTGCCAGTTCAGGAGCCGAGAGGGCATTCTGGCAAGGTATAAAGTGTGCCTGCTTTATGTCCACAAAATATGTCCACAAAAGTGGCAATACAGTCATAACCATCCACTGGTGGTAAATTTACAATAAAGTCAAGACTGAAATATTCCCATGGAATGGTTGGTGTTGGCAGTGGTTGTAAAGCCGCTGCTGGTACAGGGCATATTTTTGAGTCAAAACGGTCCAATTCCTGGACTCAAAAATGTGCCCCCACGTGATCGCTTAGGCTGGGATATGTACCCATTTTTTGGTCACATTTCAGGTGCAATGCAATACTATACGATAGTACTAACGACGTACTTCAATAGGACTATTCACGTGCTCCGGCAGCCTGGATATCAGCGTTCTAAAAAGGGCACATCGGCGTGTCCTCTTCGCGCCCTCAGTCGCGTAAAGTACTATCCGCCTCACCTTGGAAGATTGCGGACGCGAGGGCGTGGCGACTGGCGTTTCGAGCCTGGAAATCGAGCCTCACTCGCGCAGAGAAGACGCCCCGGGCCTACGAGTCTATCGCCGACCTCAAAGATTGTGTTCGTCGCAACGAGATGCTACCTCTGAACCCTGCTGACAGCGACGCGGCGTTGGGGCGAGATGTCGGCGCAGGCGGCGGTGCGGGCTTCGCGTCCAGAGATGAGGGCTCCTTAGGCGGAGATGCGGGTCGGGGAGGCGGAGATGCGGCACCGCCACGTGAAGATGTGGCCCTGCGACTCCCACCAGCGGCACCCGAAGGCGCCTGACGGCTTGACGTGGCTTCGCGTTTCGGCTTAGGCGCCTGGAAGGGGTCGTCGTCCTCCAACTCTTTCGCCATCTTAAAGGAGGAGTCGGCCCACGCTTCTTGGAATGCTTATTGCGCAGCTTAATGGGCGACAAGCTGCTGCTGCTCTTGCCTCCATAGGCGAAGATGCGGGTCGGGGAGGGGGATATGCGGCACCGCCACGTGAAGATGTGGCCATGCGACTCCCACCAGCGGCACCCGAAGGCGCCTGACGGCTTGACGTGGCTACGCGTTTCGCCTTAGGCGCCTGGAAGGGTCGTCGTCCTCCAACTCTATCGCCGTCTTGAAGGAGGACTCGGCCCGCGCTTCTTGGAATGCTTCTTGCGCAGCTTATTGGGCGACAATAAGCTGCTCTTGCCTCCCGTGCTCAACGCACCGTGCGAGCGCTTCGTCGCACTCGAAGGTTGAGGCTCACTCGGCGGTTTGGCAGTCTCCGAGGGACCAAACCTGCTCGGGGGAGGGGCGGAGCTGCTCGAAGCTCTATCAAGAGACCTATTGCAGCGCCGTTTTGGTAGCCATCTCCGCTGGACCCCGGTGGCGGTGGTTGAGATGCGGGCTTGGAGGACCCGCCAGCCTGACGCGGCGCCGCTACGACCTGGTAGTAGCGGTCGTCGACCAAGACGGTGGGGGGTAAAGAGCTGGCTCGGTAACCTTCCAGTATAAGAGTTTATATGACAAAACGGGGATTTAATCGCCCATATGTTTTACCATACTATGCAGTTTGCAAGGCAGTACGGCTAATACCTGATATTTGCCGGCGGCACACCGCAGATTGCTGCAGCGCTGCACCGCAGATGCTGCCTTAAGGCATGTTTCAATTGCCTGGTTGGCTGCAAACCATTTATTAGTATGCGGGGCTGCATGGCATAGAAGGGATGTGAACACGCACCGGCTTGACGATACTATACAGTTTGCAAGGCAGTAGGGCTAATACCTTATATTTGCTGGCGGCACGCCGCAGATTGCTGCAGCCATTTGCCTGGTTGGCTGCAAACCATTTATTAGTATGCGGGGCTGCATTGCACGAAAGGGATGTGAACACGCACCGGCTTGACGATACTATGCAGTTTGCAAGGCAATACCGCTAATACCTTATATTTGCTGGCGGCACGCCGTAGATTGCTGCAGCGCTGCACCACAGATGCTGCCTTTAAGCATGCTTTGATTGCCTAGATGGCTGCAAACCATTTCGTATGCGGGGTGCATGACATAGAAGGGATGTGAACACGCACCGGCTTGACGATACTATACAGATTGCAAGGCAGTAGGGCTAATACCTTATATTTGCTGGCGGCACGCCGCAAATTGCTGCAGCCATTTGCCTAGATGGCTGCAAACCATTTAGTAGTATGCGGGGCTGCATTGCACGAAAGGGATGTGAACACGCACCGGCTTGACGATACTATGCAGTTTGCAAGGCAATACCGCTAATACCTTATATTTGCTGGCGGCACGCCGTAGATTGCTGCAGCGCTGCACCGCAGATGCTGCCTTTAAGCATGCTTTGATTGCCTAGATGGCTGCAAACCATTTCGTATGCGGGGTGCATGACATAGAAGGGATGTGAACACGCACCGGCTTGACGATACTATACAGATTGCAAGGCAGTAGGGCTAATACCTTATATTTGCTGGCGGCACGCCGCAAATTGCTGCAGCCATTTGCCTAGATGGCTGCAAACCATTTAGTAGTACGCGGGGCTGCATTGCATGACAGGGATGTGAACACGCACCGGCTTGACGATACTATGCAGTTTGCAAGGCAGTACGGCTAATACCTGACATTTGCTGGCGGCACACCGCAGATTGCTGCAGCGCTGCACCGCAGATGCTGCCTTAAGGCATGCTTTAATTGCCTAGATGGCTGGAAACCATTTCGTATGCGGGGCTGCATGGCATAGAAGGGATGTGAACACGCACCGGCTTGACGATACTATGCAGTTTGCAAGGCAGTAGGGCTAATACCTGATATTTGCCGGCGGCACACCGCAGATTGCTGCAGCCATTTGCCTAGATGGCTGCAAACCATTTATTAGTATGCGGGGTGCATGACATAGAAGGGATGTGAACACGCACCGGCTTGACGATACTATGCAGTTTGCAAGGCAGTACGGCTAATACCTGATATTTGCCGGCGGCACACCGCAGATTGCTGCAGCGCTGCACCGCAGATGCTGCCTGAAGGCATGTTTCAATTGCCTGGTTGGCTGCAAACCATTTATTAGTATGCGGGGCTGCATGGCATAGAAGGGATGTGAACACGCACAGGCTTGACGATACTATGCAGTTTGCAAGTAAGGCAGTAGGGCTAATACCTTATATTTGCTGGCGGCACGCCGTAGATTGCTGCAGCGCTGCACCGCAGATGCTGCCTTTAAGCATGCTTTGATTGCCTAGATGGCTGCAAACCATTTCGTATGCGGGGTGCATGACATAGAAGGGATGTGAACACGCACCGGCTTGACGATACTATGCAGCTTGCAAGGCAGTAGGGCTAATACCTTATATTTGCTGGCGGCACGCCGCAGATTGCTGCAGCCATTTGCCTAGATGGCTGCAAACCATTTATTAGTATGCGGGGCTGCATTGCATGAAAGGGATGTGAACACGCACCGGCTTGACGATACTATGCAGTTTGCAAGGCAATACCGCTAATACCTTATATTTGCTGGCGGCACGCCGTAGATTGCTGCAGCGCTGCACCGCAGATGCTGCCTTTAAGCATGCTTTGATTGCCTAGATGGCTGCAAACCATTTCGTATGCGGGGTGCATGACATAGAAGGGATGTGAACACGCACCGGCTTGACGATACTATACAGATTGCAAGGCAGTAGGGCTAATACCTTATATTTGCTGGCGGCACGCCGCAAATTGCTGCAGCCATTTGCCTAGATGGCTGCAAACCATTTAGTAGTACGCGGGGCTGCATGGCATAGAAGGGATGTGAACACGCACCGGCTTGACGATACTATGCAGTTTGCAAGGCAGTAGGGCTAATACCTGATATTTGCTGGCGGCACACCGCAGATTGCTGCAGCGCTGCACCGCAGATGCTGCCTTAAGGCATGCTTTAATTTCCTAGATGGCTGCAAACCATTTATTAGTATGCGGGGTGCATGACATAGAAGGGATGTGAACACGCACCGGCTTGACGATACTATACGGACTGCAAGGCAGTACGGCTAATATATTACCTGATATACCTGATATTTGCTGGCGGCACACCGCATATTGCTGCAGCGCTGCAACGCAGATGCTGCCTTAAGGCATGTTTCAATTGCCTGGATGGCTGCAAACCATTTATAAGTATGCGGGGTGCATGACATAGAAGGGATGTGAACACGCACCGGCTTGACGATACTATGCAGTTTGCAAGTAAGGCAGTAGGGCTAATACTTGATATTTGCTGGCGGCACGCCGCAAATTGCTGCAGCCATTTGCCTAGATGGCTGCAAACTATTTATTAGTATGCGGGGCTGCATTGCATGACAGGGATGTGAACACGCACCGGCTTGACGATGCTATGCAGTTTGCAAGGCAATGCCGCTAATACCTTATATTTGCTGGCGGCACGCCGCAGATTGCTGCAGCGCTACACCGCAGATGCTGCCTTTAACCATGCTTTGATTGCCTAGATGGCTGCAAACCAATTATTAGTATGCTGGGTTGCATGAATCAGCAACATGCGCCTGCGCCGGCCGCCGCGCGTTGGCGCCGCGCTGCGCCGGTTGCCGCGCGTTGGCGCCGCGCTGCGCCGGCCGGCTGCGGCGCGTTGGCGCCCCGCTGCCCCGGCTGCGCTAGCAAAGGAAGTGCGATTTGCAAAATCGACGGACAGGAGTCGATTCAAACTCTTATATGCGGTCGAGAATGATTTGTTATGATCGTTGATTATGATTAATGAGGTATTGCCCAGGGAGCTATGGCAGCGAGTTTCAAGCTGCATGAATCCCTTGTCACGGACCATACACGAACCCACGTTGCTTGCCGAGATGCTCCGAGAGATGCGCCCTTAAAGTCGCCGAATCTCTTCCGACGACCAACCACAAGGCGCATCCGTTGGTGTCGGGGTTTCTTGGGTGCTTTAACGCGATGAAAAGTGCACGACCCGCTGTCAACAGACTGTGGAGGTAGTCCATTCGCGGGAGGGCGGGCCCTTGCGTCAAGTAGGTGCTCGGAATCTGCACGCGATAGATTTCCGCCTTGTAGGCCGCCAGCAGCGGTAGGGGCAAATTCAGGTGAGTGAACCAAGGCGACGTGACAACGACAAAGGGATCCTTGCCTGGGGCAGCGTTACGAGAGCTAGGAGCGACAGTACACGGGTTTGTACGCGAGAGATGCAAGCGTTCATATGCCCCCACTGCGGAGATGCGGGTAATCCCACCCTCTACCTTTAAATTCTCTCCACCCTCCACATCTCTTGCTCGTCAGGCGTGCCAGCGGTGGCCTCAGCCACCGCTGCTTTGACGTCCGGGAGGACGTACCCGTCGTCCCCAATGTGGGCCTCCGGGTTCCAGTGCCGCATCTCTTGCCGCCGCCATGGTTCTCTCTGTCTCGCATACACGAACCCACGTTGCTTGCCGAGGTGCTCCGAGAGATGCGCCCTTAAAGTCGCCGAATATCGTCCGACGACCAACTTCAAGGCGTCGACAATTGTCACATCTCGCCCCCTCCTGACGGCAGTGAATGGCGCGCAGCAATTGAGAAAGATGATGAGGAGCAGCCCCCCCCCCCCCCCCCCGGCCACGCCGTCGACATTGGCAGGACCCGAGCCGCAGTCCGGGTCTGCCATGATGAGGGCTTTTGCCGGGCCAGTTACCAGGGGACGAGATTCGCATCTGCCGGTGAGCTTCTTGGACATACTCGTTGCAAATCCCCACAGGTCGTTGTACACAAGCCGGTGGTCTTCAGAGGCCAAGAAGGCCCGCATGTTCACTGTGCTCTCGTCCCTGCCCCTCCCCTGCAGTCTGAGGTCGTCGGGTACTGCGGATCGTGCATGAGGTGTTAGAGGTCGTTGGCAGACAAGGACGAAACCACGAAACGGGTGGGAAACGGGGCGGGTGTCACCACTCATGTCGAGATGCGCGACGGCGAGGTTTAACGCAGCCCACGGCGCCCTGATGAGAGATGCGAGCGAAGATTCGAGTCCGCGTACCGTTGGAGTCGCTCCTGGGAGAGTGTCCAAAGATGGCACACCTTCAGGCTTGGGGGGTCAGGCTGAGGCTCGCGGTGAGGCGAAGGCTGCGAATCTCCGGCCCCGGGCCATAGCGGTCCGCTTCCATGTTGCCCACCGCCCGGCTGCAAGGGCCTCATGGGCTGAGTTGTGGGTATTGGCGCCTGAGACGCCCTCCTGCCGGAACGCAAGTGCATCTGCGGAGAATCTTGCGCCATGGGGGTCACTAGCAGTGTGTTGAGAGCCATGCTCGTTGGGTCAAAGCCAACTGCAGCCGCAGATGTCCCCGCCACGCACATGACTCTGCAAGCGGGCAGATGTGCGTTTTGCTCTGCCAGAACGGTCTGCCATGCTTTTGTGCACCGAGAAGTGTTAACATGCCTCAAAGAATACAAGCGCGAGGGAGCTTGCGAGGGGTAGATGAGTGGGAAGCACAGTGGCGGCGTAGCATTCGAGGCCAAAAAGAACGGTAAGCATGGAAGGGTAGCGACGCATCTCGTCAAAGGGCGGTGGACAGGCGTGTAGTACATAGTGCAGGTTCATTTCACTGAATAGTACCTCGTACAGTGTTGGCAAGAAAAGGAATGTGTCAAAAGCTAGTTTCACAGTACATTCGTACAGTGTTAGGCGTAACTCAAATTTGCACCCCCCAAAAGGGGTACAATATTGAGTTGAGGGGGGTGCAATTTTGAGTCCACAAATGTGCCCATTTTGACTCAATAATCGCCTTTTTTCCAGCCGCTGCTAGAGCCTGTGTGTGCTGCTTTGTCAGCTTACATACTCTACAGTTTCGGATATACATTTTGATATTTTGGTGCATGTGCGGCCAGCAAAAAATTCTTTTAATCAATTTCTCAGTTCTGAGTATACCGTTATGGCCAGCCATCTTAATATCGTGATGTACTTTGATGATGCTCTTTTTGAGGTCATCATCTGCAAGAATATATATATTATCAGCTATCATATACAGTTTAGTATGGTTATCATATCGTACTCCGGGGGGTAGCTTCTCCATGTTTGATTTTGGATCCTGCATATATTTTAATTTTATGTTGTTGGGAAAATGCTTGTCCAACTGTATCGAGACAGTTGTAAGGTTGGGCCATTTAGTGATGTGCTCCAGATCCTCTTCAAAGGTATGCATGTAGTACGCATGTAACGATGCTTTTAGATCTACCAGATCTAGTCTTCTGCTGAGTGCATCTGCCATATTTTGAGATCCCTTCTTATATACAACATCCATATTGTCCATCTACGGTGAAATTATTTGGGACCATCCATCATGTTTCCTGCTGAGCTTTTCGTGGGTTGGCAGATGACGGAGGGTGGTATCATCAGTGATTACAGTAAAATGTTTACACCCTTCCAAATAATGTCGCCAGTGCTGGAGAGCAATTACTACTCCCAGAAATTCAGTATCGTAGGTGGAATAGCGCAGTTGCGCACCCCTGAAGACCTTTGCCATGTAAGCCACGGGACGCAGCTCTCCGGCATTCGGGTCTTTTTGCATGAGCACCGCCCCCACAGCATATTTGTTGGCATCAGTTGTGACCACGAACTCAGCGTTCGGGCCAGTGATAGGGTTCATTTTATAATTGGGGCGTGTTTCATTTTATATTTTAGGCAATCAAAGGATTGTTGATGTATATATGTCAGTCCATGCCGGAAATATAGTCAGATCAAATACGGGCTTTGCTATGGCAGCAAAGTCCTCCATAAATGATCTATAATATCCCACAAAGCCTAGAAAGGCTCTCACATCTGTGACAGATTCCGGGATCGGCCATTCTGAGACTGCTTTCATTTTATTAGGGTCTGGGAATATACCATTTTCCGTTATACGGTAAGCAAGTATGCACCCTGAGGGTAATGGTGTATTTTACGATGTGTGTTCAAGATATGTTGAATGTTTTTATTGTTCTTCCATTTTGAAATTGCAATTCCTCCTGACATATTGTTGGTT
Source organism: Tetraselmis striata (assembly GCA_006384855.1). Lineage (NCBI taxonomy): Eukaryota > Viridiplantae > Chlorophyta > Chlorodendrophyceae > Chlorodendrales > Chlorodendraceae > Tetraselmis > Tetraselmis striata. Next base: position 263,320 of record VCJN01002785.1, read on the forward strand.
CTGCCTACGCTTCCTTTCGAAGCTGACAATAGAATCAGATATTTTCTCAAACGGTGGGTTCAGCCACACATGATGGTTAGTAATGTCAGCATCAAAGAAAGAGGTAGTCGGGGAACATTAACTATCAACTTTTGTTGTTTCAGCAGTTGCCGCACCATCAAGGGTGAACGGCCCCAGATCGTATTCAATTCTTCCCAAGCAACTTGATTGAATGATGGGTAGTTATCGTACTGGGGTGGTAAAAGTAAAAGTAAAGTTCGCCCCGGGACATCGGCCGAAGCCGCCCCAGCACTTGACCTCGTGCGCCAACTGCAGTCGTAGGTCTGGCATAGCCCATAGACCATTGCCTCATTCGAACCCCGAAGGGCTAATGCATCAACCGGGTAAATTGGGTGGTGTTACTGCTGCTTTTGCGTCGATATCATCAAGTCTAGGAGCTGTTGCCCTAGCCATACTGTCAATATAGTCAGACATGAGCTCATCGAGTTGAGTCTGCATATCTCGAAACTCAAGAGCTTCCGTTTGTACAGCACTAACCACAGTGATTGCTGGATTTTGCTGATATATATTTTGTTCAACCCGTTCAATTTGCGGCGCTGTTGAACAGCCGCCTTTTGACCAGTGATAGGGTGATGTTTTATATGTTTGCGTTTTCTGCGCTTATGAGTCTCCAGTACATGATGCACAACAGGTATGTTCTGTGTGTCATCGACCCTACGTTTTCTACGCAATGGTCCCACATCCTCCGTGAGGGCTTGTTTTGGTATTTTGCCCATTACTGCTTAATTATACAGTAACATACGGTCTCAGCTGTTATAGCGATACGGTCCGAGGATGTGTTCGTCGGCCGACTTTGATGGACTATGATTGTCAGTGAACCTGCCGAGAGCGACAGGGGCAGGCTCGCGCCCAGGATCACTCCAGAGCGTCCCCTGGCACATATCAACTTGAGCGGCCACAATCCAAATCACTTCGAATCAAAGTTGCTGCAAAGTTAATGCATTACTACGGCGAGCTTATGCTTTCTATGGCAGCATAAAGAGTAAGGGGACTCGCATTGGCACATTGAATTGCAAAGGTAATTACATGTTCTACTTGGTTAGTCTACAAAGTGCCAATATTTTCATATTATGCTGCAAATGTGTTTGCAGTTTGCTGGGTCGGTACCTCAGCGTATGCTCTTCTTTGGAGCGTTGCGGACGAAACTGTTCTCCACTATTTTAGTGGGTGACCGTAGATATGTTGGCTTATGGGTGTTCTCCACCTCGACCGCCCCGGCCGCGGCCATCATCTCTGCCGCGACCTCTCCTTGAAGAGCGGTCGCCACGGCCTCCAATGCGGCCTCCCCGACCACCACGGCCACCACCACCATCATGCTTCGGGAGCGTGTCTGATGTTACTGTTATGTTCAGCAGTTGCGATGGAGGCCCTTGCTGCAAGCCTAGGTGCCTACTCAGGTTATCATAAGCCTTACAGCATGCGTCTGCCCAATCCTCATTGGGATATGTCCGCTTATTCATAGGCTGTCGGAGCACGAGCTGGTGGGTGTGAGCCGCGATAGAATCGGTCTTGAACTGTCCACCGAGCCATGCTTCCATCTCAGGAACCCAAAGCTTGTTTCGGTCGGAAATCTCCTTGTCGACATTCTCGAGAAAGGTCTTGACTGCCGGGAAGTCGTGAACGTCGGCGAGCTTGTGACAGAGGTTATGGGTTTGCGCCACAACGTGGGCTTCCAGCATCTTTTTTTCGGCAATTTGACGCATCGACTGCTCGGCGGGTGGGCCACCGGGAGGGTAACCGGCTTGACGGGCGCTCCGGTGCGATGCCATGCATGGCGACACGCGGCTCGGGTAAAGGTCAAAGGGTTCAGAATCGCTCCCAGGGGTCGGCAGTACCAGCGAAACCGCGAATGTATCGTCGTGCGTGCGAGAGCAGGTCGCAGTGGGTCGGCAGGTGGGGATGGATCGTAACATGAAGCCGAAACCAGTGTAAGTACTCGTGGCAGTACTTTGTGAAACATGGCTCTAATCGTAGCGTTTGGCGAATTGAGTTGATTGCAGAATGTAATCTGTTACAATATGCCTGTGGCATTACGTATCTATCATGTAATAGCGGTCCGACTCGGCACCGCGGATAGGCAGCTAGTATCCTGATAATTACGGAGTTGTAGCGCGTACTGTATGTTACAAGTAAGGAATATTACTGGCGTCTGGTTGTGGCCGTACCAGTAATAAAGCCTAAGCAGTATGACTGTAATAGTACATTTACAGTTACTTGGCCATACTATCGGCGTCGCGGGTTCTGTGGTGGTATTAAGGTAGTAGTCGCTAGGCGGCGTATCCCTAACATGAGTGAGGGGCGGGGACGGGGTTGGCTTTATTGTGGGCCACATTGTTGCCGCGTGGTCGAGGTGTAGATTGAGGAGGGTCATAAGTCGGCCGCCATGTCATCGATATTTGCCGTGGTGTAATCCGTTGATGCGCCCCCGACCAGGATTTCGTGAATTGCTTGGCGGGTTGTTCGGTTTCGGAAGTGCCATGTTGGTAAAGGAGTGTCGCGCGGCCAACATTCGTCAAAGACAGCTGACATCAATGCCTTGTCCTCAGCTGCAGGAGCAACATCAAAAAGAAACGAACGCAACACGGGGCGGTCAACGCCTGTGAAATTCTAATCATCTACGCAGTCATGTCACCCACCCGCCGACTCATTGTACCTTTTTGGGTGGACTCCAACCCCTGGCTGGTGGGAGTATGGCATGGACCGTCGACGGAGGCGTCGACGTCGTTCTGGATTTTTCAGAGGGGTGGGAATGTTAGGGTTACGCCTAGCGACTACCCTAGTACCACCACAAAACCTGCGACGCCGATATTATGGCCAAGCACATGTACATGTACTCGTACAATCATACTACTGTTGTACATATATTTCACGCGTATTATTACTGGTACGGCCACAACTGCGAGTATATATCCTCACTAGCCCGAATCATCATAGCACATTGGGCGCGTAGTGGTTCATATGATCCTCTATCTGTATCAGGTACGCGCCAGTGGGCGGCGAGGCGCGCGGCAGTGGGCGGGCGGAATAAATTATTTACATCCGGTTTTGGCCGAGACTGCCTCGGCGGGCGGCATGATGCTCGCGGGTGCCGGCAGCGGCTATGGCGGCCCGGCCCGCGACCCGAACGTCCCACCACCCGCCCTGGCCCCATCACCACCCCGTCTCCGGGCCGCCACTCCAGCCGCCGGCTTGGCGGGTTGCTTGGCCTTCTTGGCCGGGGGCTCCCGGCATACCTATCATATATGTAAAGGATCATATCCGGGGAACAAAGTGATTCTATGGTGCAGTGTTGGCGGCCGCACGATGGTCTCACCATAATCCTGACCGCATATATATGCTGACGCAAAGGAACACCACAAGGACATATACACGGTATATGTTGACTTCAAAGGCGCCTTTGAGTCCACCGACCACGAGATACTCTTCAGAACCATGACAAATATGGGCATGCACACGGAGTATTATGTCGCTGTGTGCATGGACATGTATTCCAAAACGACCCGCTCATATCACACCCCATGGGAGGGTACAACAAAGGTCCAAGTGAACAGAGGCACCCTACAAGGAGACTCTATATCCCCCTTCATGTTCACCCTCTTCTAGGAACCTTTCTGTAGTGGCTCCAGGTCGGTAGCCGGGCTACCCTCTCCACTAGGTTCCCGTACCACTTCGAAATCATACAGTAATACCATGTACTCATCATGTAATCTTACCAGTATGACACTCGTCTGTAGTCATTCCGTGACATACTCGTAATAAACTGCATCATGCGCATATCACTCATCGTCACGACGCTATATCCGCGTAGGACTATTTTTGCATCTGCTTCTAGAAGCCCGACAATCTCGCTGCGCTCTGGCTTAATCCGCAATAGCGCGCGCGGGGCAGTGCCAGTGAGCGGGCGCGCGACAGTGGGTTGTGGAGCCCGGTTCTACCTCCGCGAACAGCGCTGCACGACGTGCTCCGCACAAAGGACTCATGAGGCGGGCGCGTCAAGATGACGCGCCATCTTTGACGCGACTTCGAGTGGTGCTAGAGCGCGGTCCATGATGCCCACAGCAACGGCCGCTCCATCTACAAGCTCGTCGAGACCGTCTACATGCACGTCGACAGCTCCGCCTACGGGTGGGGTGCCGTCCTCAACGACGAGGCTACCGAGGCGCACGGCTTCATGTACGACGGTGACCGCGAGCTACACATCTTCTACAAGGAGCTCAAGGCACTCCGGTACTACGTCGTGCCCACCTTCCTCTCGGAGATGCTAGGTCGACAGGTGCTGCCCCACGAAGACAACATGGGGTGTATCGCGGTGTACAACATCCTCTCCAACCTCACCTCTCGCCCCCCTCTACTCATGACCGAGCTACGCAAGCAGCTGTAGTTCATCCTCGACACCAACGACATCTCCATTTGCGCACGATGCATGAAGACCACGGCCGATATTATATGCTAGGCTGACCGCTTTAGCCGAGAAATCGACCACCACCACTAGGCGTTCCACTTACGCCCTTTCAACCACCTCGGCAATATCTGTAGTCGCCACACAATCTACCGCTTCGCTACAATGGAGAACGCGCGGCTCCCGCGCTACAAGTCCCGCTGGCGCGACCCATGCAAGGAGGCCACTGACAACCTGCGCCTTTCCGATGGCGCGTGGCGTCGCGGGCACAGCTGGCGCAACCTCCTTGGGGCCTCATTGGCGATCTAGTCATCAAACTCCACGCCTCCGGCCAGGCGGCCACCGTCATCGTGCCCTACTGGCCCGACCGGAGCTGGCACCAGCGCCTCTCGGACGAGATGGCGTCTGAGATGGTTATGTTCCCTCCCTCCCCCGACCTCTTCGCGCCCAACCGACTCGGCATGCACGACGGCGTTGGTCGTCCCAAGTGACTCGTTGTCGGCTTTCGGCTCCCCCTCCGGACCCGATGCCCGTCCCTGGCTTCTTGATCGCCCCTCCTCTGCCCCTCGGGCCGGCCGGCGCCCTCATGCGTCGTCCCCCAAGATCAAGCTCGGCAAAACATACAACCTCCTCCCTACTAGTACTGCTTTGAAGTGTTTACTACCGGTAGTTGGGGTTTCCTTCCGCCTAGTGCGCACTGCGCGCGTTCGCCTGCGACACGCCAGTCCACGTGGCACGCATGCGACGCGCGCGGCAACACATCTTACCAAGCACGAGCATGGACCGTTGTACTACGAGCGTGCTATATCACCCAAATTAGATGTAGAAAACTGCCGTGACGAGCACGGTCAACTCCAACACATTGCAGTGAGCCGACCCCGCTCGAGGTAGAATTATTTAAAAACTAGCGATGTATCTGCTGTCTCCATCTTCCATCTTCGCGCCCCGCCTACCATTTGGCGGGTCGCGTCCGTTCCCCCCTCCCTCACTTCGTGCTTTGTGTTCTTGCGGGTTGCCGACAGGCTCCTGCACTAGAAAAAATGTAACCAAGCCCCGCATCTTTTCGGCAAAACACAAAGCCCCTCCCTTTGGAACGCATCACCCCACTGCTGCAGCCGCTACTACCAGGTGAGGGGTTTTAGAAGGGTCCTCTTCGAGACATCCTGGATATGTCGGAGTACACGGGCATGGTCTTCCGCACAGTGGGTGAGGTGAGCAAGGGGGTGCACCGCACAGTGCGTGGTATCGCATGCTTGGCTGCGGATCGGGGTGCCCTCTCATCGCGGGGCACTCGGTGCATCACCCGGGCTCACCAGGAGGCCTTGCTCGCAAGAGATTTCCTCGGGGTCCTGAGCTTGGTGGCCGCTCGAGAGCGCGCTCGCTGCCTCATCAGACGGCGCAGATTCGTCTGCCATCCCGTTGCTGAAGCTGCACAGCACGTCCGAGGATCACCCACACACACACGTGCACGCGTGGCCCGGACTCTGAACCGTGTGCGCATCACTCATCCATCCCGCCATATGCGGGATGCGGGCCGCTTTTAGGCGGCTTGCTGTGTTGATTTTCTAATTCTGGGGAACTGCCTTTTTTGTAATTCACACCAGGTGAGGGGTACCCCTCCTGCTACTGCTGCACGGGCCGGCGCGTCTTGCCGCCAGCGCGGCGCAGCCGAGCGCGGACCCATAGCATGCCCGCGCGCGGCACTCGTCCGACATCAGAAGTGCCGACTTTCCTCTATTTAAAAAAAAAAACGACTCCCCGTACTGTACACCCGTACCTGTAGCGACTAATCCTTACCGGCATACCGGTACTGTACTTTAAAATTCGCAACATGTAGAAAAAACATGACGCAGCAGTAGTCCAGTAGCGAGTAGCGACTACAACCTGCCTTGAGATGACGCGGCCCTGCCCCGCGCTACTGCGCCGCGAGTGGACCTGTCACTGCACCCGAATCAGCCGTTACCAACAATGGGTCTTTTCTGGTTATCTCGTGTTTTAGCGACTACCTATAAGGATTACAGGTTGTTACTGGTAGCTCAGCCGGTCACGGTAGTTACGTAGTTACCATTGTGCCCCTTAATCGGTTGGGCCGGGCATCGGGATGGCTCTACTACCCTGTACTCATCCTGGCCAGCACGCACTGCATTTCGAGTCGGTAATCCTGGCTGAGTGACAATAGGTAAGGATTAGATAGCCGGTAACAGCCGGAATCTTACCGTGCTCTGCGTTGGCTACTGGTTTGGATTACAAAAGCGCAAGCAACAAGATACTACCGCTTAGTACAACGTTACGGGCAACTTCAATATTAAATGCGCGTTGGCTACTGGTAGCGACTACCTTATAAATGGCAGGGGACGAGCCGCAAATTTACTCACCGGCACAGTCCAGGCGTATTGCGGAAGGCGCTTCGCGCGCGGAGCTCGGCGGTACCTTGCAGTCTGAGCTAACGACCGCGTTGACGAGCGAGAAGAATAAAATACGGACTAACGACTACGACAGGAAGTGAGGTCGGTAGTTGGTTTATGCAACGCGTCGATGCAACCGGATAAGCGTCCCGCGGAGGGTTGACCTGCCCTGCGCGATGAGCATTTGCGGCCGGCGCCTCCTGCTAGTGGTGCTATGCCTTGCCATTTCAACCCCGCTCGGTTCTGTGTCGGGGCGCCGGTTGAGGGGCGTTGCTGGGGGTCGTCCGTCCAAGGCTGGCCTGGGCGAAGGCGCGGCAGTGCGTAACGGCAATTGCGACCGATATGAGGTGGCACCGACTGTAGAGGCTCCTCCAAACGACCGGTATGAAGATCGAGAATGGCAGGTGCGGTTCTTCTTGGTGCACGTGCCGTTACGAAACAGTGTTGCTGCGTTTGTCGCGAACGTTTGTCGTTTGTCGTTTGTCGTTTGTATCAATCACTAGTTCTAGTCGTTATTTCTTGCTGGTGATAGCCAGTATTACAGTAGCACACATAGAGAACGTAACGTAAACACTGTACTGAGTGCGACGTATTTTCGTCCCTAGGAGTGGACTGGCACCCACAACGATGTCGCCAGACGATTCAAAGATCAGGTAACCCTCATGCATGCATGGAAAAGTGCACAGTACCTGCTGAGCGTGAAACCGCTCCTGCTAGATGATAGAGAGGCCACGAGTGTTGGATACGCATGATATCATGACAATGGCTTATGGATGGCGTAGGTGGGGGTAGTCTTTTACGGGGACTCTATAACCCTCAAGTGGAATGAGGAGCCTGGAGCATTCTTCTGTCGGCGATTTTCGAAACGCGACGCCTGCAGCGAACGCATCCGGCCCGTCTTTGAGGAATTCTTTGGGTATCCATACAACGCAGTGGCATTTGGAATCGCAGGTATCCGCATGCACACCTCTATTTGCCGTCCGATGCTAGTTGACTCTCACCAGTAACATGAAGGCTGCTTCACGTATCTGATATCCCCCCCCACCAGTGTCAAGTGATATTGCAAATTGATGATACACTGTTCTCATCCAACATGGACTGGGGCGGTGCGCTGTGGACCAGGGGATACAACGTATGATTTGCTGCAGCGTGTCACAAAAGGGGAGGAGGGTCGCATGCACGCAGCGCTGGCCGTTGTGTCAATCGGTGCGGTGTCTGATGAACAGAGTGTACTATCCTTGCTGTATCTTGAGTCCAGCATGGTCTGACTGGGTGTTTCATTGGCTGTGCGAAAGGCACCAACGATCTGGATCGATTCTGGTCAAGGCAGCTCGACTTTTTCCAGGTACAATCCCGTCCCAGTGCCTGCTGTATGCATGAGGAAGTACGTACAACCCCCTTTTGCCCTAGAGCTGATCGCCGTAAACCTCACGCGTACACTGATGACAAATCATGATTGTGCTATGTGGACATTTAGCACTCCGACATCGCAGCACAGTACGTGGCGGCTGTTGTTGCAAGCTCTGTAAAGAACATAGTGCAAGAGATCCACAGGCAATCCTGCACTACAAAGGTCCTCCTTCAAGGACTGCTGCCGAGGGGCAACAAGGACCGCTCTTGCAAAGAGTGCTACGACAGGTATATTGGTCCCACTGGATGTGGTGCGCACATTATTTTGCCTTCTCATCAGCATGCGCAGCCGTTATGACTGGATTATTTGCTACAAACATGAGCGTTTCCCCCTCTCGTAGCAGAACTTGTTTGCCATGGAAACAAACAGCTGCAAAAAAATACATATATATCATATATGTGTGATATCATTAGGAGCACCCGCAGTCACGGATGTTCGCTTTGGCATGTACAATGCGGGCCCGTCCTCAGGTACCAGACAGTCATCAAGCTAATCAACAAGAACCTCCTTGGGTACAGCAGCATATCACCGGATGTGGACTTTGTGGATTGCGGGGACATCTTTCTGAAGAAGGTTTGAAAGCTCTAGAAGTCCTGATCCAAGCACTGTTGTTTGGCAGTGTTATGTGCTCGTTCATTGAATCTGCGCCACTTCTCACACTGTGTCCCACTCTGTGCGACGTACTCAGAAGGGCCGCAACATCAAGGAGGCGCTCATGCCAGACTTCCTGCATCCAAGCAAGAAGGTATGAGCTGCAAAGCCACCATACTGGGAATGGCACTCGTGACTTTGTGGGCTCACGCAAATAGTGGTTCAATAGGTCTCACAGCGGCATCTTGACAACCAAATCGTCATCATGAGCTAATGTGGCTGGTTGTGCTTCAGGGGTATGAGGCGCTGGCTCGGTGCCTTTCGGCAAAAATCGAAAGTCTGCCCTACTTCTCAAGTCTGCAGCCGGCTGACCGCTTGGCGTACAATTTCTTCTTCGATGAGCCAATGACATGGGTTCCTGATAGTGAGGATGGCCAAGGAGATGGAGGCGACGTAACCGGGCCTGCCACTCCACCACCAAAACCTCTGGAGAAATCAGACTCCGGTAATTCTTCAAATCAGGACTCCCATCCGACTCCCGACCGGGGGCCTGCCTCGCCGTCACAGCGCGGAAATGATACCAATGGACCAAGCACTGAGAAGAAGCCGTCTCCCGCAGGATCAGGCTCGGTCACTCTCCAAGAGACCAGACATGTTGGTGCATCCGCACAAGACTCAGTCCCTAGTGCTACTGCAATGCCAACACCAGTGCCAGCCCCTCAAAGTACAGCAGCCCCTTCCAACCCGCCCGCACCAGCAGGAGGCGCTCTTCAAGACATCCAAGACGGCGCTGCATCAGCACAAGGCCCGGCCTTGACTGATTCTGCGACATTGACACCAGTGCCAGTTGCCATCAACTCCTCTGCGCCATCCGAACCGCCCGACTCCCTGCAATCAGTTGATGCCGACCTGGACACCGCCACCGCCACTCTCTCAGATGTCCCCGTGGAGCCGGATGATATGCGTCGCACGGCAGATGCGCAGGCCACTGCCACACCCGCCGCTTCCTCCGATCCATCCCTTTTGATGAGTCGTCCTCCGCCGGTACCCCCGCAACCAAAGCCTCCCTCACCGCCCATCCCCTCTCCTCCCATCCCTGCAAGCCCCCCTCCCCCCTCACCACCTAGCCCTCCTCCTCCCTCGCCCCCCCGCCCTCCTCCTCCCTCGCCCCCAAATCCCCCTCCCCCCTCACCACCTAGCCCTCCTCCTCCCTCGCCTCCAAACCCTCCTCCTCCCTCGCCTCCAAACCCTCCTCCTCCCTCGCCCCCCAGCCCTCAACCTCCGTCTCCTCCGCCACCTTCCCCTCCCCCTCCTCCCCCAAGCCCTCCTCCTCCCAGCCCGCCCCCGCCGCCAAGACCTCCATCAGTGCCAATGGTATCTCCTGAAGACGTCGTAGATGCTCTTGCCATGGGGCGTGAATACGACCTCTGGAGGATGAACAGGATGAATGACCTCCATTCACCAGTGCCAACCGAGACTCAGGCGCCAGATCCGGTTGGGTGGGAGCGTCAACCAGTGGGCTCCCACGCACCGCTGCCTCGGATGAGTTTGCCTCCATTCATACTGGCACCAGCAGCTCCCGCTACTCCGCCCCAGCCAAGCCGGCCAGCATTCTTCGCTCCTGTGCCTCCTCAGCCCAACCCTGGCACCATACCTCAGCCCCAGCAGCAGGCAGCAGGCCCATCAGCCTCCTGGCCGAGCTGGGTCACTGGACAAGCACCTAGCTCCACGCAGCAACAAGACAGCCCATACATGCAGCAGCAGCAGCCGCAGTACTCAGTGTCGCCTCCGGCTTCAACCCCTTTCTGGGCCCAGTTTTGGAACTCCTTCTCATTATCGCCGCCGCCCCCGCCGCCGCCGCCTCTATCACAGCCGTCGTATTATGGCTGGCCAGGATTTGGCAGCACGGTGCCCCAAATCCCATCGTACTGGTACCCCAGCAATCCATCCTTTGGAAATGCCCCCCAGATCCCGTCAAGCGGAGGCAGCTGGTATTCCAGCAGCGCTGATACCAGCTACAACTCGTATCGGCCATCTCCAACTCTGTACAATACTTACAATCCAGGGGGAGCAGCCAACTCTGCGCCATATACACTCCCAGCCAGCAGCACCAGCACGCTGTATTCGAGTCCACGATACGACTGGTCTTGGCTGAGGGCACGTCGCGGAAATGGAACGGAACGCCCCATCGCGCTGGGCCCACCCAATACTCCACAAGATATGCTGACTGAGGAGCCATAGAAATGACGGAGATAACTATGTCCTTGTTGTGAGCACAATCAGTGGTGTAGCGTAATTCGAACTAGTACTAATGAAGGATTAGCGCTGCCTTGCTTGAAAGCGTTATTAGTTGTAATATTAGTGCGCAATTGTCAATATGATAGTTTACAAGCAGTTATAAACTGTTCCCGGTAGACTGTTCTCAAGTGCTGGTATCGTACACACTCACTGTATTGATTTCTTGGCGTCCGGAAACGGGTGGCAGAGTCAGATTTAGTTTGTGCGTAAGAGCCTGCTGCTGATCAGTGCCAATAGGACATCACATAGTGCCAGGGCATGGTGCCGCCTGTCAGCTGATTCATTGAGAATAATTATCAGTAGCAACTACATGCAGATCGCAAGCGGCACCACGGCTCACTGACTGCCTTAGAGAGGCTGCCGATGAGATATTGTGTTCCTCATTGTTTATTGCACTTAACTGCAACATGTAGAAAATACGGATTTAGCATACTTCAATGCATTCATTCTTGGTGATATGCCTTTTGTTGTTCGCGGTGTCCCTCAGGTGAGGGGTTGTTTCTCTCCATCATTTCGCCAGCCGGTCAACACTCATTGACATACAATTTCTGCCTGGCAGTTGGGTTGAGAAGCTACTAATACTCGCGCATATGGATTAATCTGATGTATGACGGGCCACGCAGCTTACTCCGGAATGCCATCCTGCGAGTTTCCGGAATGGCGGCATATTATCATTGGCGGTATTGTCGCTATACAACAGCGACCACTATGCAGTCGCTACTATAGATGCTAGTGAGGCGAACTGTATCCATCATAATGCATGGCGCGTATTTTTTGGCGGTAGCTGCTGGTACATCCCATCCATCAAGCTCATATATCTAAGCCTACCCAGCACTCGTATGTGAATATATCATGCTGATTTCTTCTTTGTCGCCCCTGGGACAGAACCGGCACCAGTGAACCCCTTGGAGCATCTACGGCGACAGCCCTTGGACGACAAATCGTTTAGGCAGCAATCAATGATTCCAGTTTCTGGAAGCCATGCCCTGGGTAGGTGACGCTGCGATGCTCTGTCATCAAGCGAATTGCGGAAGCAATATTATGATAAGAAACCCCACATACACACACACATATATGCCTATATATGATAAAACACGAGTAAGGGCAGTCTTGTATTTGTACAAGTTTGAATACTTTTGCGCGCGCAGCGCAGCAGTTTTAATAGTAGCACCACAAGCAGTATCCATACACAATTACCTCTGATGGGATCATGCTTACATATAAGAGGCTGTCCAATTTTCCGCGCGGATTTGTCTGTTTATTCCCGCGGATATACCGATATTATGAAGACTTTACGACGATGTCGGAGACGATGACTCGCTACTGCTCTTCTATACAATGTTCTATACAATCCGCAGCTGCGCCGCTGCTGCGGTACGAGTACGAGTATAATCCTTACTTGACGCTGGGCATCATCATTAAAAAATATTATTGTACTGATCTAAACTATTATGGGGTTTCCTCCCTTGATCTAACCGCTTTTCAGCTACAAGTGCTGCTCAGTGGTACGGGAACTAGGCACCTGTTGTTGCGCCCTTTTTGGGTGCAGCACGAGTAGACATAAAAGCAGCCGTAACAGCTGAGCCTGCCATCTTCCAGTTTTCGCTGCGTTCCACGCAGCGATGTTATAACTGTCTCGTAACCTGTTGCGAGCAAGGTCACCCCAGGTTGTTGAAGACCACACCCGGCTCACCACCCGAGTGTGAAAGTCTCATCCGTACGCCCGTGCGTTATCATGCCAGATGGAGAAGAACTCGTCGTTGAGCCGACGCTCGAGTCGCTACACGCAGACGTAAAGGCCCAGTCTACATTATTGCGGGAGCTTGCTACAGCGATGGCCCAATTGACGGCTCGTGAGCGCGCTGTTGATGGAGAAGGAGCACATGGTTCCGGTTCCGGGCAGCGCGTCGCGGGACAGCCGACAGGCAGCGGGGGAGCCGCAGAGCACCCCGACTTGCTAGAGCTAGCCCAAAGCGGCCGTGTCGGAGCAAAATCCGTGAGTGACGAGGATGACTACCTCGCGGTGCTAGAACTACTGCAGAGAGCAAAGTCTAGTTACGAAGCCGTTCGACCGGTCAGCCGAGTGCCTGGACTCTTCCCCCTGAGCACCGACCTAACGAACGAGTACCTCAAGCAAGATGACCGGCGTCTGCCGGCTCAGGAGGAGTATTTATGGATGTCGTGTTTCGGCGCCCACATGACCGCACTTTTCGTGGCGCTTGACGAGCTGCTGCCTTATGTCCCTGCTGCCAATCAGGACTTCACCCCCTACCTCGCGAGAGCTCGGAACCACGCCGAAACTATCGACAAGGCGTTTCGCTTTCGTTTGGCCTTCCTACGGAGGCTTAATGAGGTCAAGCGTGTGCACGGTGACCAAGGTGTTCTGGACGTGCTGCGAGCTCAACACTTTCAGCCTGCTTCTGAGCATCTGGGTTCCGCGATATTTTGGGACCTCATGAGGGACTACGAGCGTCGCGTCTTCGAGGCGACTGTGGCCTGCAGCGCCAAAGCAAGTGCAACTGCTCGAGTGGCGGCAGCAGCTGCAGATCGCGGACGTGGACGAGGGCGTGGCGGTGGACGCGGGCGTGGCCGCGAAGGTGAGCACGAGTGACGGTGTGGGGCGCCTTTCGTCGGAGTTGCTGGAGCTTTGCGAGGCCACCTTTCGGTGACCGCTGCAAAGCGCACCCTCGCAGCTCAACGGCGGGATGAGCGCCCTGTGTCAGGACCTGACCCCCCCACCTTACAGACTTCATTTAGACCTTCCTCGGTGCGGCGTTTCTTACAGCTACAGCCGGGTGCGGCTCAACCATCCGCACACCTGCACATGGCGGCTCAACCAACCGCTTCCCGTACCATTCCCTCAATGCGTCCGTCGGTTGTTACACTTCGTGTTACAACTGGTTCGCAACGACCAAGCTTCGCGCGTGTACGTTACGCGCGTGACAGGCGCCACGAGCGCGAAGGGCGCGCGGGGCGGCCCTCCTACCTGAACCTAGCCCCGCAAACCCGTACTGGTGCTACTGCAAACCCGTCCAGCAACTACCGGCCAGCCGCCGGGAACCTACCCGCTGCTGCCGATTACTTTGCGAACAGTAGTCGCACCTCTGGAACTCTGTCGGTAAAACGACGCACTTACGTAATTGACGAGCCCGAAGCTGACGCTCGCTGGGCTGCTTCACTGCGATCTCGACTGCAGGAGGCTTTCGGCTCAGACGAGTTAGGACAATGGACACTCGACCTGCTCTCCAGCTCCCTCACCGCTCATACACTCAAGAGCTACGCCGGCAAACTGTCTCAGTTCGCGGAGTTCTGCCACGACTCCGAGAACATCAGCCCTCTGGAGGCGACCACTGCTACTGTCGTTCGGTACGTTGCCTGGATTGGTGAGCGAGGGCACATTGGAGCTAAGCCCATGCAACCTTACATGTATGCAATCAACACGTTCTTCGAGCTGCACAACCTCGACCCCATCGCCAAGGGCAGTCTACACCTCACTTTGGCAAGGCGTGGGTTGATGCTGCGGCAGCGCCGTCTGGAAACGGCCCCTTTACGAGTTCCTCTGCCTGCCGATGTAGCTTACCGCTTCGTCACAAAGGCCGAGCTGATTGTGTCTGCTCCCACCCCAGAGTACCAACACAACTTCCGAGCCCTCGTGGCCTCGGTTGTCAACTTCATGTTCTTCGCCAGAGGACTTACTCACGTCTCTTGCCGAGTGCAGGATGTGCATGTCGACGATTACAACATTACCCTGCAGGTGTACCGCGAGAAAGGCCGCGCTGGCCGACGGGGACGCGACGACCTGCGCGTACTTCTCCTTCCGGTGGCCGAGCACCCCCAAGTCGCACGTCTCCTGCACGACTTCATCGACACGGTACAGTCTGCCCCCCTGGTTACTGTTGCCTTGGCTGAAACGAACTTCTGGGCGGTCCCCCCCACCGAGCAGTCAAAACTCTGGACTGCTGCTACAATGTCGGACTGGTTGTCTACAACCGTCCGTCTTGTCGGTGCTGCCCCTCCCGCCGGCGCTTCCTGGACCTCACACAGCCTTTGCAAGGGCTCAGCGTCTGCAGCCAACGCCATCGGAGTACCATTGTCCCACATTCGCTACCAAGGCGGCTGGGCCACTAACTCCGACGTCGTTTTGGACTACATCGACCCCAACGTTCTTCCTGCACCTGGCGCATGGTTCTTCTTTGGCCACATACATCGCCCCCCTCCGCCACTTCCAAGTCCAACAGAACTCCGGAGCGGTGGCCTTCCTGGTGCCTCCTTCATGACCTGGCGCTACCCCTTCTCCGTCAATCCACCGCTCTCTCCGTTCGCTCATGACTGGCAAAACCAGACTCAACTTGAAATGATCTAAACTATTTATGGGGTTTCCTCCCTTGATCTAACCGCTTTTCAGCTACAAGTGTTGCTCAGTGGTACGGGAACTAGGCACCTGTTGTTGCGCCCTTTTTGGGTGCAGCACGAGTAGACATAAAAGCAGCCATAACAGCCGAGTCTGCCATCTTCCAGTTTTCGCTGCGTTCCACGCAGCGCCCTCCCTGACTCCGTTTTCCCTCCACGCTTTCGCTAAACCGTCCTGCCAATATCGGCTCTTGACAGTGTAAAGAAGCCTGCGCGACCTTTTTGGCAACACCAGGCTCAACTTGAAATGTACAATTATTTATCGCGATCGCCATCCGCCAGCAGCGCGCGCGAAGCTCATGCATGCAATAAGGATTAGTCATACCATAACAGTCATATCGTACCATCAAGCATGTGCCCGCGCACTTGTGAATTATAATAAGCAACGGTTCCTTTTAACAGCAGCAACCCGAAAACAGCAGCAACGCCGCGCGCGGAATTACGGGCGTACCGCACCCGGCGGGGTCGCTACCCTGTGCATCGCCCGGTACCACTAGCTAACGACCTGCCGGAGCCGCCCGCCCGCCCGGTGCAGAGACGAGCTGACCATCGCTACAGCAAGAATAAGCGCGAGGGGGGAGCGGCCAGCGAATACTAAGGTGTGGTGAACGGGGGAGAGAACTACCTATACACTGGTTGCAGTCTCGGTGCCGTTTGTGGACCCCCGAGTGCCTCCTGCCGCAGACCGCACCTCGTATAGGGGCCGACTGGGTTGCGCCGGGGCGTCATGACGCGGGCACAGACCGGTGCCCGTAACGACTAAACAAGGCTGAAAACAACTTGGCAAACTCCAAGCGCGAACCGCGTCTCGACAATCGGTTCCTACCTGCGAACCCCCTGCACAGAGTTTATCGTGCCTGTGTTGACTCCGGCTGGGCAGGCCGCACTGCCAGACAATAAAGCGCTGAGTGGGTCGATGCCAGGGTGGGGCCCGAAGCAACGACCGCGGCAGACCTCGCACAGCTTACCCGTAGTATCGGTAGTAGTCGCTAGTAGTTAAGCGGACAAATACCGTTGCGCTGACTCGCGGAGCAGCGGCGAGCCCGACCACAAATCTGGTTTTACACACTAGCGAGCTCGCGAAGCGCAGACTCCCATCACCTGAGCTTCCCCCGGACGACTTCCCATAGCCTTCCGCTGCCTGAGTCGGGGGCGCCAAATAACGCAATATTGTGTCTGGAAATCCCTTCACCCCCTCCGCCCCGCAGCTGCGCGCGTCAGACCCGGGGCCGTACGTGGCTCGAGACCGGTGGACTAGCAAGGCTTCCGATCGAGGCTGGGCCGTGAACGAGCGGCATGGCGGCGGCGCGGTGGCGGCTGGGGCTGCCCGCGCTCGCTGTCCTCCTGCTCCTGGCGCACCATACTGCCGCGGATAGGCATCTCGCTCAGCGCGGTGCCTTCGTGGAGCTGCAACGGACGATTTCAGCCGCGCGCAGGGATGGCCAGCTCACCTTGGAGGAGCTGATTGCTTGCCGCGAGGACCCCTTCTGCGCCGGCAAGCTGCAGCTGGACGCCCAGCTGACTGTCAATAACGAGCTCACCGTTAATGCTGGAGGATCAGGTGGGTCTGCCTGATCACTGAATATGCAGCAGGAAAGACATGCCTGCCACACGTCCTAGAGCAAACAGCCACCGGTGGAGCGAACGGCCATCACTTTCCTCCGTCAGCAGGGCAACACGTGCGAGCTGGCTGCCATCCATCACATGTCACAACTGCTGACCGATGCGTGGCGTAGGCTTCCCAATTTACCGGAAGGGCGACCTGGACAGCTGCTCCGAATATGCGAGTGCGGATGTGGCGACTCCGCCTTCTGATTCGCGCTACAGGCGCGAGGAGTGGATGGGCTGGAACACCATGTACCAGGAGATTGACCGCACATTTGGGGACGACGTGGACCTCGTCTTCTTTGGTGACTCGCTCACCATCAAGTGGAACGAGTACCCCACTGCGTTTTGGTGTGAGGACTTCACCGGCGACGGCACCTGCGACGCTACTGTGCGGCCCATATTTGAGAAATACTTTGGCTACCCGTACAACGGCGTGGCGCTTGGAATTGCGGGTAAGTGTCACAGACAGTGTGTCGCTCGCAATGCGCTGACACTGCACAGCTGGATGTGCGCAGTATGCTGATCCGGCTGCCATGCGCCCATCTCACAGGTGACTCCAGTCTGCACCTCCTCAACCGCCTTCAGAATGGCGAGATGGACAACATGAAGCCCAAGGTCGCAGTTGTGCTCATCGGGACCAACGACCTAAGCTGGTACTGGGAGCGAGACATGGTCTGGGGCTCGGTAGGTTCTGCCGCCATGTTGGCGAAGCCCCCACCTTTTCTCATGAGAACCTCCGTGTGATGTGGACTGAGTGCGCGCCCTGCCATGTTGTGCAGACGGAGGATATTGAGGAGGTCGCGGACGCCATCGCGCGCAGCGTGATGAATGTTGTGGTGCAGATCAAGAAAAACTCTTGCGACACTCGTATATTACTGCAAGGCATCATGCCTCGCGGTGACGGGCGCAGCCCTTGTCAGGAGTGCTACGGCAGGTGGGCCATCCCTACATATTCCCCCGCCCGCATTCCTTTCCCGCGACCACGCACAAGCTCGCCCCGGGCAACTTGCTGATGTGTCTAATCTGCCCCGTCGTCTCTGCAGGTACAAGCCTGTGATCACTCTGATCAATGAGATGCTGGAGGAGTTCGCGGAGCATGCTGACGGGGTGGACTACATCTACTGCGGCGACAAGTGGTTGGTTGATGTAGGTGCCCGTGCGCTGGTGCAAGTGGCGTGCACAGCCTAGGGTCAAGTACCAACGCAATGAACTTCAACAATCACCGCTTAATCTGATGTTTCCGCGTGCAGGGCGGGTCGAAGCTCGACACAAAATTGGTCCCAGATCTTCTCCATGCCGAAACTGAGGTTCTTTTCCCTGACGCTACCCCGTGTGATGATACATCCTTTGCTGGCCATGAGTGCGTGCTTTCCGTGCATGCAGAAGTTGGCAGCAGTCGCTGACGTTCTGCTCTGTGGGATACGTTTTACTTCCAGGGATACGAAGTTTGGGCCCAGTGCCTGAAGGAGCGCTTGGAGGAGTGGCCGGAGCTCACTGATATCAAGCGCGACGACCTCAAGGCCTACAACTTCTTTTTTGACGCCCCCATTGAGAAGCCGGTCATTAAGCTGGAGGACGTGCGCATGATTGACCTGTTTACATCGTCCGAGCTGCGCACTGGTTGCGATGCTAGCGGCAACGGGGTGTGCTACACCACACAGGAGCTGCCAATCTACAGAGTTACCACTCGGGACTGTGATGACTGGGAGGACATTGAGGTGCGAAAATATGCCTTTCTCCCCTGATTCATGTGTGTTGCTGCTTTCCATCTATTTGTTACTCGCACTGTATTCATGCTGCGGGGACTGCTGTGGTCGTCTTGCAGGTTCCTGATGGTCAACTTGAGGGGCGTAATGATATTTCAGAGTGGGACAGTGATCACGAGGAGTTCAGAATCCAAGTGGGGACCACCAACACCGAGGTGTGGCGCTGCACTCAAGCAGCCTCCCCCCATGGACACATTCAGTGATGATGCGATGTTGGACTCACGCTGTCCCATTACCCATCTGCAGGCGCATCTTATCCTTTACGGTGACACCATCTTTGAGCAGCTGGCGAATGAGCACAGAGGCATCCTGGAGGATGAGCTGCTTTCTCGATACAATACCCTCTCTTTTGGAATCCAAGGCAAGCGGTTGCTCGGGTTGCGGTTGAAAGTACCCTGAGTACTTTTGACCTGCAAGCGTTTGGTCCTGCTTTCTGCTGACGCTTGTCATGCACTCACACTGCAGGGGACACATCTCTCAACCTGCTGCAGCGTCTGCGCCTGGGCGAGGTGGATGGAATCCAGGCCCCTGCGGCCGTTGTTCACAGCGGTGCCTATGACCTCACAAAGTATTTTCCGGATGACGTTGTGATGGGCGACCGCGAGGAGGTCTACTTGGAGTATGCCGCCCAGCGCATCGCCAACAGCATCATCGCATCTGTGGCACGTATCAAGCTCCAGCGCTGTGAGACCCACGTGGTCATCCTGGGGATGCTCCCACGTGGCAACACGCGTGGCAGCTGCTGGAATTGCGTGGACAAGTAGGCTCTTCCTCTGCATTCTGCATTGGGCGTGTACTACTGCATGGCACATACGCTAGCGGTGATGCCTCAATTGACATGCTGTGTGTGTGTGTGTGCCGCCTGTTGACAGCTACGAGGAGGTGATTGACAAGGTGAACGATCTACTGAGGGACTTCGGCGAGCGGGGTCATGGAACTAGCTTTGTGGATTGCAGCAGCGTGCTGCTGTCAAGTGGAAGGCTGGACAGAGGTATGGTTGAAAACGATGGCATCCGTCTGAAGAAGGGAGGCCTGGAGCGCGTCGTGCGCTGCCTGAAGGATGGGCTGGAGGATGTGGATGAGCTGGAGAACATCGATGAGGAGACGCTGTGGGCCAACAGGTGTGTGGCAATCATGTGTTTTGGCGTGTATGCGCTCTGCAACACAATGCCAGCCTTAACGCCCAAAAGTGCTAGATGTCTGGAGTAGTGCATATACAGGGTAGTTACAACATCTAGATCCTCATGATTGGTGGCCACTCACCACATGCAAGTAGAAATGGAGCAGCTGTGCTGCTGATAATGACTGTCGGCTCGTGTATGGCGGCCAACCAGGGTTTTCTTCAAAGATTTGTTCAGCGAGGAGCAGCTCGAGTCTTCTTGCAGTGCCGATGCTTCCAAGACATGCTACACCGGGAGAGGTGTGTCATGCCCGCAACTCTGTTGTCATGCCTATCTGAGCACATGCTGCTGCGTGCATTCGCGTTTTGGGCACCAGGCAGTACTCTGACCCTCATCGCCCCGATCGCTGCCTTCCCTTCCACGCAGAGGTGGAAGGTTACGCCGGTCAGAATCTCATCGAGTGCAGCTCCAAGCGCGATCTTCAGCTGCCGGTGGGCGAGTCCGACAAGCGGGAGGACACCGACGACTGGGAGGCACTTCATGAGGCGCACAAGACGATCGGCGCCAAGTACGGCAGCGAGGTGCGTGTCGTCTCCTGTGTCTTTAGTCTGCATAATACAGGCCAACAAGACTGATTGTACCCACTGTACACACCGCTCCATCTTACGTGCAATTTTGTTGTGCGCCTAGATTGACCTTCTTCTGATTGGCGACGACACATTTTCACGATGGGCCAACACTTTCGAGGATCAATTTGAGAGTGAAATAGCAGCCCAGTATAACGCTGTGCCATTTGGCATCCCAGGTATATCCAGTGCTCAATGCACTCGGCGTTTGTTAACTACCACCACGCTTTTGCGCCTGCTGATGTTTATGCAACCGTGCAATCTCTGTTGGATGCTGTCAACTTGTCTCTCATTATCTAATTGCCTTGCTGTGTGGCCACTAGGCGACACCGCCATGAATGTTTTGTGGAGACTGCAGAACGGCGAAGTCAGGGACATCAATGCCGCAACTGTGGTGCTTCATGCTGGGGCGAACGACATCGACCGCTACATCCCAGCTGAGGTTCGCGAGTTCGACGGAGACAGCAGCGATGATGGCGAGATGAAGCAGCATGCCAGGAGGCTGGCTGTTGCGGCTGACCGCGTTGCCAACGCCACACAGGCAGCCGCTCTGCAGATCCTAAAGGCAAGCCGCTGCAGCTGCCTCCCCCCACTGAGCTGGCAAGGTTTCGAAAGCTAAATGCGAGTACGAGACCGGACTGCGCTGTCAACTGCCTCCAGGCAGCATCTGACACTTGTCCCTTCCGGTGCAAACAGTCCAACTGCGATGTGACGGTGCTTGTTCTGGGGCTGCTTCCGCGGGAGGACCGCTCGTATTCCGAGATCAACATGGAAGTCAACTCCAGGCTGCAAGCATTGGGCGAGTCAAGCTACATTCGTGGCATTGACTTCCTGGACTGCAGCGCGGAACTGTCTGATAGTGGCGGCGATTTCCAGGAGGGTCTGTATGAGCGGGACGGCGTGAGCCTGAACCAGGCGGGCATGGCGGCGCTGGCCGCGTGCCTGAAGGAGGTGTGTGCCTGCATTCCATTGCACACTGATCCCTCTGAGCACATTTTGGATCGATGCAGGCGCTGCTTTGCAAACTGCGTGTTTTTGTCTGGTGAATTTCGCGCTGACAGTTGTTTCCTATGGCTGCAGAACCTGCTGGTGGTAGAGAATTTGAAGCGCGTCACCGGCCTGGGGCGGAGCTTCTACAAGGAAGCCAAGCAAGGCACCGTTTTCAACCCGGTGGATCGGCGTATTGGCGTGCTGCCCGAGCTACCGGACGATATTGGAGGATGCGAGGACTGGAGTGAGCTGGCCCTTTCGGACGGCAACGCCGACTCCAAAAACAGAGATGATGGGGAATGGATGTCGGACCATGAGACCTATGCCCGCACAGTGTCTGCATTTGGCAATCAGGTGCGTGCAGCCACAAAGTTAAGGCGTAGCTTTGTGTAACGCATTTCATGCGTATTTTTGCATGAGCGAGGCCCCGGGCATTATTGAGCCGCAATGGCCGGCGACTTGTGCGGCAGGTCCATCTTGCGTTCTTCGGAGACGACAATACCATTCGCTGGAACGGCGAGGGGCTCCGCGTGTTCGAGGAGCACTTTGCGCTCAAGTACAACGCGCTGGCGCTGGGCAAGAGAGGTGATACCACACAGAATGTCATCTGGCGCCTCCGCAACGGCGAGCTCGGGTCAGCAAGGGCTGGCTTTGCGCCGAAGGTTGCGGTCATTAATGTCGGACTGAACGACATGACCGCCTACCTGCGGGAGAGCGTCCTGCTTGGAAGGTGAGCAGCCCCCTTCGCTGCTAAATGATATGCCATCGCCCGCGCCGCAGTTGCTTGAGAGCGTGCTTGCTGCGGAGTCGGTGTCGGGAACCCTGCCTTGGTTTCACGGTCGAGCTCTGCCTTCATCGCAGGGAGGGCGATGACGAGCTGGAAGCGGCGGCTGAAGCCATCGGGCGCAGCATACAGCACCTGGTGGGTACCATCAAGCAGCATTCCTGCTCCACGCATGTGCTCATCCTTGGTGTGCTGCCTCGTGGCGACCTCGACGGCGACCGCGACTACCGCGATTTCAAGGACGGCATCGAGCACCTGAACGACTTTTTGGATGACTGGGTGGAGGACGTCGACGGCGTGTCGTTTGTGGACTGCAACTCGGACCTGCTGGACAGTAGGCGCGTGGAGCGCGACTACTTCGAGTCGGATTACATTGAGCTGAACCGCGAGGGCTTCGAGGAGCTTGCAAAGTGCCTGGAGCCAGAGCTGGAGGAGCTGCTCCCAGACGACTTGCCAAGTCTGCGGATGAACCTCATCGCGTCCGACACGCAAAGCGCGGACCTGCTGTCTCCGGAGCTGGCAGCGCTGTTCTCCCCGGACGAGCTCGCCTCTGACTGCCGCCCCGACGGCGACCGCACCTGCTACAGGGCCACGGTGGTGCCAATCGATCCGCAAACAGCCGAGGCCGACAGGTGCGAGGACTGGCTTGAGCTGCGCTTGCCTTCGGGCTCGCTGGATGGGCGCGATGACGAGCGCGATTGGGATAGCGCAAACAGCAAAATCAGGGAGGTTGTCGACGACATCGACTCTGAGGGGGAGGTAGGCTCGGCACTATGTAGCCATGCGAAATTCTGCCGATTGTCTGCAGTGTTTCCTGCCGTTCCCACCCATACTTACGTTGCGTGTTGCAACACTGGCTTGCCCCAGGGCGTGCGGTTGCTGTTTTTGGGAGATGATGGTGTGGCAGCCTGGAATAGCGATGGCGTGCGCCCAGTCTTCGAGAACTTCTTTGCGGAGCCCTTTGGCGCCCTGGCCCTTGGAATTGAGGGCGACACTTCCCTCAACGTGCTGCAGCGCCTCCAAGATGACGACTTTGGCGACTTGGTCCCCGAGGTTACCGTACTTCAGGCGGGCCTGAACGACCTGGTCCGTTACTTTCCCGCGTCTGCGCTTCAGGATGAGGACAGCCTTCGCCTGGTGGCAGACAGAATTGTCAACGCGACCGTTGCTAGCGTGGCAGAGGTCAACCCCACTCCCGCCCGTTCGTGCGCTGCCAATCCCCGAGTAACAGTCACGCATCACCGCAACTTCTGCTGTGGCTCGATTGGGATCGGCCGAAAGGAAAGCCAAGCGTTGTAAACTCACGGCCCCCCCCCCCCCCCCCCCCCCCCCTCCTCACCCCCCGCTCGTCTGATGCTGCCCCTGCTCAGGTCAAGAAGTTGGCATGCGACAGCCATGTTGTACTGCTTGGCCTGCTGCCGCGCAATAAGGCGGAGCAATGCAGGTGTGACTACGACAGCCACTTCAGGAAGGCGACTGCCGCCGTAAATGCGCGGATGGCGGAGTTTTGGGGTGGCAATAACGGTAAGCGCCGACCTGATGCTCTGCCTGCTGTGCATGCTGAAGCATTACCTTCCCTGTGTTTATTCTGGATGTCTCCAAGTGGGTCATCTTCGACGGCAACTGACTCGTTGAGCTCCATGTTATGGCTGACCCTTTTTCTTGCCTGAACGCCTGGTAGACGTGACCGTTCTCGACTGCAACAAGGACCTGCTTGACGACGACGGCGTCCTGCGCTCTGATGTGATGTCCAGCGATGGGGTCACCCTCACGGCGGATGGCATGCGCCGCCTAGCAGAGTGCATCTACACGCACCTCCGCATTGACACACCGCTTCGCGACATCGGCAAGCTACACCGCTCCCCATCGAACCCGTTCTTTGGCGGGCTCCTGGACGCGGATCAGCGGAGGAGCGCGGCCGGCCCCGATGATGGCAAGCTGCTGCCACTGTTCATGCCGTGGGAGGAGTCGCTGCCCTGCAGTGCTTCACCCTCTGAGAAGTGCTACCTGACAGAGCCCATGGAGCGCATCAGCTCTGGTCCGCGCTGCGCCCAAACCCTGGCTGCATCTGCCTCGCGCTGCTCCTTGCCCCACCGCCCACCCGCGACTACCGCTCTTGACATCTCTTCACGTGGCTCCCCGCAGGCGTTCTCGCTTGCAGTGAGTGGCAGAGTATGGCCATCCCTGCGGGCGATGACAACGGTCGCTCGGAGGATGAGGACTGGGGTATTGTGCACGACCTGTTCCTGCAGAAGCTGCGGCAGGCGAGTCCCCGGGCTCTGTGCCTTGCACTTCACAGCTGCGGAGCAACGCTGTCGCCAGCTGTGTTTGACACTGATACGTGTTTTTGTTCCGCCCGCAGGTGGCCAACATCACCAACCTTGTCTTCTACGGAGACCAGATGGTCCAGGACTGGAACTCGCAGGAAGGCCGGGAGGTCTTTGAGGACAGCTTTGCCTTCAAGTACAACGCGCTCGCGCTTGGAATTCCAGGCGACACGGCGTACAACTTGCTGTGGCGCCTCCAGAACGGCGAGCTGCCGGAGCTCGGGCCCAGCCTGTCGGCGGTAGTCATCCATGTCGGCATCAACGACCTGCTGCGCTACTACCCTGACGACGTCATCACCGGCGAGCGCGGGGCCAACAACGCCGCCCTCGCTGCGCAGCGTGTTGCCAACAGCATCAAGGCTGTGGCTGCCCAGGTCAGGAGGCTACCCCCCCCCCCCCCCCCCCCCCCCTTTTCTGGCGCGGTAGTCTACCATACCTCAAGCAGCAGGGCGTGAGCTCGTTGGGTGGCCGTTGTGTACAGGTTCAGCAGTCGCGCTGCCAGGGGACCACAGTCTTCATCATGGGCCTCCTACCTCGCCGCAGCCCTGGCAAATGCGACAACGACGGCCTCTGCGCTGATGTGCTGGGGCCCGCCATAGCAACGGTCAACGATGAGCTGGCCTTGTGGGCAGCTGACTCCCAAGGTGCGGCGTCGGCGGGGGGGGGGGGGGGGGGCAATGAATACTGTGGCTCAGTGGAGAGCCTGTTACGCGGCATGCGCTGCCGAGAGTGAGGGCGACTCTGATCCGCATGGAGTGTTATTGACAGCTGTGCTGATGTGGTTGCAGAGGTGGAGTTTGTGGATTGCAGCACTGACTTCCTGTGGGACGGCGGACGCTCCATCAACACCGACCTGATGCCTGACGGGCGCAACCCCAACGGGGAGGGCATGCGTGCTCTGGCAGACTGCCTGGCAGTTCCATTTTACACGCGCAGCAACCTCGGCGAGGCGAGCAACAACGCGCTGGGCGTGAACCTTTTCTTCACATCCAACATACCGTCCGCGCCGGTGCCCGCTCCGCCTTCGCAGATGGGGGCCCCCACGCTCGCTGCGGTGCGTCCTCCGGTCGTTGTGCCCCCGGAGGAGGGTGAAGCCTCTGCGCCCCTGGGGCTGTTGACAGAGGAGGAGCGGGACATCAGTTGCACGGCAGCACGATGCTACAAGGTGCCAATTTCCCCGCCGGAGTGCGCGCATTCACCCGCTCACACACTCTTTCCCTCTGTGATTATATCCCTTGGCAGTATCTGACTTTGGAATGCGCCGGCTGTCTGCCGTGCAGGACACTGCGCTGCCGACAGTGGCGCCTGAAGAGGTGGCCGCGTGCCCCCAGGATGCGGCGGATGTGGCACGGGACTCCGCACCGGAGTGGGTGATTTACGGCGACGATGCGGTGGTGGGCCTGTCTGCTTCGGACTATGTTGCCAACTTCCGGGGCGTGCAGCCCGCGCTCCACGGTGTGGTGCGCATCACCACGGAGGCGCTGAAGAGCGCGCTCCTGCCTGGGGGACTGCCGCTTGGCCCAGCCGCCAGCGACGCGGCCAAGGCGCACGCGTACCTGCTGGTCGGTGCAAACGACATTCTGGTCAACTTTCCCCCGCGGGTGGCAACCCTCCGGCAGGGCAGCCCCAGCATGCAGGTGGCCGCCCAGCGGGTCGCCAACGGTACCACTGCGCTGGCGGCGGGGCTGCTGTCGGCGGCCTGCGCGGAGCGGGTCACCATCGTGGCGCTACCTCCGCAGCCCTACTCGCTGGATCAGGTCGAGCCGCTGCCCATCACCCTGGAGATCAACGAGCGCGTGGCGCAATGGGCTGATGCGGCGGACGGCATCGATGTGCTCGACTGCTCCGCCGCTTTGCTCAGTGCCGACGGCCGCCTGCGCCAGGAGCTGTACCTGTCGGGCGGCTCCTTTGGCCTGAGCGTCGCGGGCGAGGAGGCCCTGATGGGCTGCCTCGCCACCCACTTTGGCACGTCTTCTACGCCCGCCGCCGGCGCGCCTTCCGCCCCCTTTGTCGGCCTCTTTGGCCCACCCACCCGCCTACCAGATGTGTTCACTGAGGAGGAGCGCGAAGGCAGCTGCCGGCCTAATGCTGAAGCCAC
This sequence comes from Tetraselmis striata, assembly GCA_006384855.1. Classification (NCBI taxonomy): domain Eukaryota; kingdom Viridiplantae; phylum Chlorophyta; class Chlorodendrophyceae; order Chlorodendrales; family Chlorodendraceae; genus Tetraselmis; species Tetraselmis striata. Next base: position 290,214 of record VCJN01002785.1, read on the forward strand.
CTGCTTCCCAGTGGGCGCCAAGGAAGTCCCGCTGCCCCGGCTGCCCAACGCCCGTGATGAGTGCGCGGCCTGGCAGGTGTGAACTTACTTCTGCAACCCCCCCCCCCCCCCCCCCCCCTTCTCCCCCCAAACATTGAAAATCGACCCGGAGTCGGCAAAAATATGTCTGACTTGGATGTGCGGCGGCGGCACACTTCATGCAGGCGCTTGCCCCCAAGCTTCCTCGCGGCGACGATGAGGAGCGGCACATGCTGCCCCTGTGGAAGTCGCTCCACAGCAAGCACGAGGAGCGGGTGCACGCGTATAGCGAGCAGGGCAACCTTGTCATCCTGGGTGGCTCCGAGGTGGAGCTCCTCTACCTCAAGGGCTACAACGGCGATAGCAACGTGAACCTGCGCAGGGACTTTGCCGCGCTGGAGCTCGGCATCCCCGGCGATACCACCACCAACCTGCTGTGGCGCCTGCAGAATGGGGAGGTTGCGGGCCTGCAGGCCAGGGTGGTGGTTGTCTGGGTGGGCAGCGCCGACATCATGCGCTACATCCCAAGACATCTCCTGCGCAATGGCTCTCCGGAGGAAATCGACCTTGTGGCGCAGCGCGTTGTCAACAGCACAATGGCGGCAATGGCGCAGATCAAGGCAGAGGCCTGCACAGATGCCAACAGGCGGCCGCCCCATGTGGTGCTGATGGGCGTCCTGCCGCGCGGAGATGCCTCCGGTGACAACAAGTTCCTGTACACCGAGTTCCGGCCCATCACCACCGCCATCAACAGCATGCTGCAGGAGGCGGCGGGTCGTCAGCAGGGCGCCGCCTACCTGGACTGCGGCCCGCGCCTGATGTTCAACACCCGCTACGTCGACGACCAGCTCCTCCCGAGTGGCGTCCTGGACGACCACAACTCCCCTGGGATGCAGGCTGTCACTCAGTGCATGCACGAATATCTGTCTGGCCTGGTGGAGGAGGGGCGCCTCGAGGTGCTTGCTGCTGCCCTCTGCCCCCTCGCGAGACGCCCGGCATCGCATACCACGTTTACGTACTGGTGATGACCCAGTTATATAGCAACTCTTGTTTTTGATAAGCCGGATATTTGGGTTGCGTGCGGCCTTTAGATAGGTGTGGTGGATAGAATTCCGGTGTTGTTTTGTCTACATTTGGCTTTTGACAAGTACCGCACACAAATCGTCAAAAAAATAATAGCCCCGCAATTACTTAAAATTAGCCCCGTCGGCAGCCGCAGTATTTCAGTTATAAGCAACCTCCCTGTTATTGCTGCCCCGGAGTGACTGGATGGATGAACAACCTGTTGCTTTGTCCCTATGCAGGTGCCATCCGCTTTGGCGCCTGGCGAGTGGCACATGGACGACTGGCACAGGTGCTCTAGCAGCTGTGGCGGCTGGCGCACCCGCACCGCGGTCTGCAAAGACGCCGATGGGCTTGTGATTGACACTAATCGGTGAGTTTCGGCGTGGCAGTTTGTCTTCGTGCCCAGGAGAACATTCATCGGTCGCCTCGATTTTAACCCTCTGAACCCCCCCCCCCCCCCCCCTCCCTGGCGGCAGCTGCATCTACTATGATCGGCCTGAGGAGGAGCGCGCGATGTGCAACAGTGAGGCGCCCTGCAAGCCCGCGGCTTGGGTGGCTGGACCTTGGGGCGAATGCTCCGCAGAGTGCGACGTGGGCGAGATGCACCGCGAAGTGTGGTGCATGGATTCCGACGGCCGTGCGCCTGAGGAGGCGTGCACCATGGAACGTCCACCCACCAGCAAATCTTGTCGCTCGCGGGCTTGCGACTTTTGCGAGGCCAGCACCTGTCTCCACGGCGGCCAATGCGTCGAGGGTGGCTGCGAATGCGACGTCGGGTTCGGAGGGCAGCTGTGCGAGGTGCCCGGCAGCTGTTCCAGCGGCCTCACGGACGTCGACGGGGTCTGCTGCGAGGGCAGTGCTGTCGGTGCCGACGGTGCCTGCTGCCCCGCGGGACATACTACCGATTCGCTGGGCGACTGCTGCACTCCCGATGCCATCGACGTTTGCGGTACCTGCGACGGCAGCGGGAAAGCGCTGGACATCCTTGGATCGTGCTGCGTCGGCAGTCTGGACGCTGCTGGTGCGCCCCCCCCCCCCCCCCCCCCCCCCCCCGCACGGTCGCTTATTGCTAGACGTCTTTAGCCAATCGTTTTTAGCTGTAGCTGGTCGTCCGTAGCTCACGCGCTTCCTCCATATATGTAGCGTAGTGGGTGCAGGGCCACTGCTGGGTACCGAACCAGATAAATATTGTCTGTCTTTCATGGTGTCCGCTACACCGATTCATACAATTTACGACTGTCGTACGTGCGAGAACTCGGAATTTTTGCGTCGTCGTCGCACGAGTGCCGACTGAAATGGGTAAATAGTGATAACAAATGGATTCCTGAAAATTTGCCGCTCGCGTCATCTGCGTAGGCGTTTGCTGTGAGAATGGAGAGGTCGACGACTGCGGAATCTGCGGCGGCCGCGGCCTGACCTGTGAAGTGAAGGCCACTGTCAGGTTTGACCTCTCCCCATCAGACGATCAAGATCAGGAGAACGTCGTCTGCGCCGCTGTGCGCCGCCGCCTGTCCGAGCAGATGTCGGAGCTGCTAAGCGACTGGCGCTTCGCGGAAGAAGACTTCAGTGTGGCGGTGCTTAGCACCACGGGCCTGAGCGGCGAGGATTGCACTGCCCCGTCGAAGGCGTCCGCCGATCGAGAGCAGGTCGCCGAGCTTGGGGGCCGCGCTCGCCGCTTCCTGCAGCAGGCATGGCGCGAGGAGGCACCGGGGCTGGTTGTGGAGCTGACGATGGCTCCGCGCGCGGGTGTCGAGGACGAGGAAGAGCTTCCATCGCTCAGTGCTGATGCGGTGCGAGCTGTCATCGAGTCGGCATCGCTCGAGTCTCCGGTGCGTGGCTACAACACTCGAGAGGCATCTCTGCGCGAGGTTGCGCGGCAGGGATCCTGCGGCAACAACTGGTGTGAGGCTGGCGAGAGCGGGGCGGCACCTGCGGGCCCTGCCGCTTGGTCTCCTTCCCTCTCGGCCGCCGTCTGCCGTCAAGACTGCCCCACCACAGCCCTCCCTTGCCCACCGCTATTTGGCAACTCGGGTGCGGGTCCCTGCTCCGGGCACGGCGTCTGCGCCGCCGCGCTTGGCCTCTGCCGTTGCGACATTGGCTACGCCGGCGAGGACTGCTCCGCCTGCGACGTCGGTTTCATGGAGCAGGGACGATCCTGTGTGCGCCCGCCCACCGGTGAAGGCATTCTCATCGACCCAAACTCGGCTCCCGGGTCGCCCTCCTCATCGGGTCAGGCCGCGTGGGTGGTCCCCGTGGCCGTGGTGTTCAGCCTGTTTGCGGCAGCAGGGATCGTCGCCGCCGCGGTGATGTACCACCGCCGGCGCCGAGCAGATGGGTCGACCGAGTGCGACGGCACCACACCCACCAAGACCTGGTCATCCGTGATGTTCAACATGCCCTGGAGCCTGCCGTCGAAGGGTGGGAAGGGCGCGGAGCCGGACCCCCCGGCGCTGCCGCCCCCAGCCTCGGACTACTCGTCCGCTCTGCCGCCGCTCCCGCCTCCGTACCACGGCGGCAAGAGCCCAGTCGGTGGTGTGGTCATGGGAACGCCCGCAGACTCGTCGGCGCTGAAGAAGCTGTCGCTCGATTGCGACGGGGCCTCAGGCAAGACCTCCGGCGCGGGAACCCGCGCGTTTTCCATCATCACCACTACCACCACCACGAGTCGCTGCCGACGACCTCGACCGCGGAAGCGCCCCCCGTGGGCGGCATGATAACGCCACGAGGTCGGCTGCAGTCGCTTGGCGCGGAGTCGGCTGTCAGTGCCGCGGAGAGCGAGGCATCGTCGCACTCTTCGCGCGACGGCGGCATCCCAGCCTCGTTTGCGGGCATGTCGATGCGCATGGAGCAGGAGCTTGCGGCGGAGATGGCCGCCGCCGACGTCGACCTGTCCACCTACTCGGATGTCCCCACCGCGCCTGCGAGCAACCCCGCCGGCGCCCCGGTGCACCACAAAGTCACCCCGTCGGTGGACACCGACGTTTTCCTGACGACACCGCCCATGGAGCTACTTGATGACGAGGACCGCACCCGCGTCTCCCCCGTCTTCCCCACGCTCAGCCACGACGGGTCGGGCCGCGCCGTCGACGTCGCCGCCGAGCTGCTGGCGAGGTCGAACGCCCAGGCCGGCTCGCACGCGCACGTGCACGCACATCACCACCCGACCCTCGTCCGCGCAGGTCGCCACTCTCGCCACCACAGCGTCGCAAGCGATGACCTCCCGGACCTGATGACTCAGGCTGCCCAGGCGCCGGTCTCATGGGCGGTTAACTCCCCCGTTCCGCCAACGCCGACTCCGGCCGACAACACCAGCAGCCAGGATGACAGCCGCCTGTGCGCTGTGCCGATGTGGCCGCCAGCCAGCCCCATCAAGGAGATCTGAGGCCCTTGCTCAAAACACCTTACGGGCGGCTCGCCATGACGTACATATCTCAAAAGGAACAAAACAACCGCACGCCCGTGCGTGGTAGGGGAGGCCGTGAAGCGCCAACCACTTTTCTTAATCAGACATTCTTTTTCCTTTGCTTTCCTGCACAGCACTAGCTTCCACCCGGCCGGTGATGCCTGACAATGATTCCCACTCGACGACTGTCTGCAGCCCGTTAGCGCGCTGTCTCCTCCTCTTGCCTTCTTGCCCGTGGCTATCTGCCTGCTCAGGGCCTCTCCAGGCGGCGTGGAACGCGGCCACTGAACTAGTCGGGCGGTCCCATCGGCATGTAAATAATAAGGGGTCCGCCGCATCTCATCGCGAAACAACGGCTCTGTGGTTTCCGCCAAGTGGGAAGCAAAAAATGAGTCGGGTCAGCCAACGACAATTACGCGAGACGAGACAAGAGTAGACAGACGCCTCTGTGGCATGCTGATATGTTCCTTGAAGTTGATGCTGGAGCCTGGGAGGGCGGGGCGCTTGTGTCGATTCTGCGCTTCGCACCGAGGTCCAGCAACAAGTCGACGATGACCGCACGGTCGATGGCTGCTCCGAAACCATCCTCCGAGACAGCTACAGGTGGCTGCACTCGTTTATTTCGCTATATGTGACAGGACGGGTACATAGCGCCGGCACTCGCGCTACGACATGAACGAAAACACTCATCTCACGAAACGTTCCCTACATGAGTTTGTGGAATGTTGTAGATGGGTAGGACACGCGAGTAGAATAATATTATATCCATATACTCATTTCTTCGATGTATGTCATATTTTTCACATATGCCTGGCGGTCGCGGGTGCTGCTTGCCTTTGGCGGCAGGCCCTTGGACACGGCAAGAAGGCCCTCAATGATCTCCCCGACTAACGGCGCGGCATGCTGGCATGCTGGTTGCGCCAGCATGCCGCGCCGCCATAGGCGAGAAGATTCATGCCATTTCTTCAATGGACTGCATGCTACGGACGCCACCGGACCAATGCGGGTTCATGTAATCAGGCTGCAAGTCGGGTGGCCTGGTGGCCCATGAACAAAGTTTTAACAAGTTTCAAGTTGGAGGTTCACGCCAAGTTACCCACCTCGTCTATCTCGATAGTGTTGTCGGGGCGTTGTCCGGGAGTTTTTATTTCTATTTTTTGGGGGGGAGGGGGGGGGGGGGGGGGGGGGTCAGTCCCCTCCTTCAGCGGGCTCTCCTATCAGGGCAGGTGCGGCGCAGCGGCATGGCCATTCAGGAGCCTGCTCGTCGTCCGTCGCCGCGGCCTCTTATGTCGTCGATATGTGCAGTACCGCTCAGCGTCGATTCACGCCGCGGCCGCGATCGCGTCGTCCATGGCGTCGCTCACCGCGGCGGCCATCCGAAACAGGTACATCATCGGGTCCTTGACGGGGAAGTTGTCGTTGCTGGCGTTGCGCTTGGGCTGGTAGCCGGGGAAGCTGAGCGCATCGAAGGGCTCCGCCGCCTGCAGCGCCCAGCCGTGCGCGCGGCTGGTGGTGTGCGCCCTCCAGCGGGTGAACTGGTCGCCCTGCAGCGCGATGCCGAACGCGAAGTCGCACTCCGAGCGCGCCCACAAGCGCGTGAGGCTGGCAAACACGGAGCGCAGCAGCTGCTGGTGCACGGCGGCGTCCTCGTCCTGCCCGGAAAACGGGAAGTTCCACACCACGAGGGAGCAGCCGTGGGCGGCGAGCTCGCTGCCGAGCCGGGCGTCGCGGTGCAGGCGGGTGGCGTCGACGTCGAACAGCACGGTGTGCCGCTCGTCGGCCAGCAGCCGACCCAGCGGGGAGGCGCTGCTGGCGCCGAAGAGGGCGAGCGCCTCCTTGCGGGGCTGGTTGGCGGTGGCAATGATGCGGCGCGTGCTGAAGGAGCGCAGGCTGTCGGAGAAGCCAAAGTTGCCCTCGCCCAGCAGGAGGATGGCGCCGCCCGGCTCCGCCGCCGCCTGCCACAGCGCCCCGCGCCGACTGCCGAGCAGGCACTCCTCGCCCGGCGCGGCGCTGAGCGCGATGCGGCCGTCGCCGGTCACAAAGCCCACCACTTTGTCGGCCATTGCGTCGAGCTCCGCCTGGTCCGCGGCGTGGAGGTAGCGGCAGGAGGCGCCGAAGGGACAGCCCTGCGGGGACTGGAAGTTGCGGCACAGCGGCATCACGGCCGCGGCGTCGTGCGAGAAGCGGCAGTCTGGCTTGGCGCACGAGCCGCGCTTGAAGAAGACGCAGGCGGGCGGCGGCGGCCCGGAGAGGCCGCCCAGCGAGGGGTGCGCGGCGCTGTGGGCGACGGCGGCGGAGCTGCCGGAGAGGGCGCCGCGCCGGCGGAGGCCGTGCAGCGGAGCAGCTCCGAGAGCGTCTCGTGCGCGGCGGGCCCAGCAGCGCCGGCGCGCCCTCCGCCATCGCCGGGCCGGCGTCCGAATCGGCGGTCCGGAGGCCGGCAGTGTGCAGCCAGCCCAGGCCGCCGCCGCCGGCGATGTCGCTGTTGGCGGCCTGCAGGTCGCGCGACCGCTTGTGGAGCACGCCCTCCAGGTGGCTCGCCATCTCCAGCGCGGCCACCACCGAGCTGTGTAGCAGCTTCCGGCGGGTGCACCACTCGCGCGCCTCGGCCGGGCACGCCTCCCCCCACCCATCTTCGCTGCCCTCGCCGTTCTCATGCCCGCACGCCTCGGCAGCCAGCTTGGCGACCAGCGGGCGCCAGTGGCAGGCCAGCTCAAAGTGCCGCACGGCGGCAAAGTTGGCGTACGCGATGTCCGCCGCCGAGGCGTCCTCCGGCGGCGGCGCGCCAAAGCGGCCCAGGTTGCGCGCATAGGTGTGCGGGTCGGCAAAGGGGCGCTGGATGGGCGCCGGCACCTGCTCCAGCAGCGCCGCCAGCAGGCAGCCCTCCACCAGCAGCCCGTTGGCCGCCGCCGCCACGGCCAGCCGCGCCTGCGGCAGCGCCAGCGGCATGTCCGCCAGCACCTGCCCGTACTGCGTCGGCCCGTGGCTCGGCCCGCGCCCGCGCTTGCCGGCCGCCGTCACGCGCACCGCCCGCATCGCCACCAGCGCCGCCATGGCGCCGTCCACGCGCTTCGCGTCGGGCGGGTCCAGGCACTGCGCCAGCAGCCCGGCCGCGCCGCCTGCCAGCCCGCTGCAGCACAGCCGCAGGCACTCCTCCCGCAGCGACGCCAGCAGGATGCCGGGCCGCTCCCAGTCGGGCAGCGCCTCGAACGCGGGCGCCTCCATCAGGCGGAACACCGTCCCGCCGCACGTGCGGCCCGTCCGCCCCGCGCGCTGCTTCGCCTGGCTCTTGGACGCAAAGCGCATCAACGCCTGCGTGCCCTGCGCCTCCGGGTTCCACGACACCTCCATGCTCCTGCGCCCCGCGGCTGGCGGCTGTCAGTCCAGTTGCCCCACCGGCATCCATGCACGGCAAGGCGAGGGACGCGGTGCCGGAAGGTAAACAGAGACTATCAAATGAGTGAATTGCCTGTCAATCTAGCCACGCCGCCCAAAGGGAAGCAGCTGTACACTTTGCCACAAAATACTACACTTTTGCCACAAACTTCAGCAAGGTCTCCTTGTGCCCTAACTACGGCCATGACCAGGGTATGAAACCTACCTAAAACCCTAACTGACCAGTAGGTCTTACGCTGTCTCGGGCATCATTGCATTCCGCGCGGGCGCATGTGACTAGCTCAACGGATCCCAAAAAGATTCACAACGCTCTTCGCATCCCACCCCTGTTATGATGCGAAAGAGCGTCGGATGGCACGGGCCCCACTCAGACCACGCCGGGGCGATAAATAATGGCTGCTCTGCAGTCACATGCCTCATTGGGGTTAGTAAGGCGATACCTTTCAGCCGCCTCATGTTCTCTGCGTGCCCCCGTGGCTGCCCACATTTAAGGATTCTCTCTCTCTCTCTCTCTCTCTCTCTCTCTCTCTTCCAAGGACGATATGCAGCAGGGCTAGCCCACCCTACATACACGGGCTCGTTAAGTGGGGCTGAAAGACAGCTAGCATGCGGTGGTACCCAGTGGAAAGGTACGGGTGCCGACTCAACTATAAAAAACTCTTAATACCACAAGCCTCAAATTGGGCTTGCAAGCAACGT